>VZRI01001483.1:0-39834 GCA_013397515.1 Upupa epops
AACCCCCCTTCTGACAAGCCACTGTCAGAACAGCCGGGGCAGAATATCCTGAAAAGCATGGATAAAAATATATTTAAATCATTCCAGCAGTTTCCAGCTGCTTGGAATTATAGAATCATAGAATGACAGAGGTTGCAAGTGACCTCTGGAGATCATCTAGTCCAAGCCTACTGCTTGAGCAGGTTCTCTTGGAGCAGATCCCACATGAACAGTCCAGGTGGGTTTTGCTTCCCTGAAAAACAATCTGCTTTATCACAGCAGCTGGTTGAAGCCATCTCCAACGGCCATTGTCCATGAGAATCTGTGGAGGATGATGGGGCACAGAAACGAGACAATAAAGGCTCTTATCATTAGCAGGGTGAAAGGAGCAAACTAAGGAACCAGTCAACCTCAAATCAGAAAAAGGTAGTGGGACATTTAATCGAAGACAGGGATGAGTAATAACCATGGCCATTGCCAAGAATGAATCATTTGAGATTAGTGTTTTCCTTCTGTGACAGATTCTAGTCCTTGCTTCAACATTATTATTCACTGGTCTTTCATCAATAACTTATGTCTTGTAATGGAGAATGTGCTTAGTAAATCCTCAGATGTTCCTGAGATGGAGGGGCTCTGAGCACCCCAAAGCATCAAGTTAAAATTCAAAATTATGTAGACAGAGACATCAGTGTGGAGGCTCTGACATTTAGGAAAGAGGAACTAACTCCTGGGCAAATATACAGCTCGTGCAGAGGGTTTTTAATACAAGACCTATGGGCTGTGAAACAGAGAGTCTTTCTGTCTGGGCACTGAGTGCCAGTATGGGATGTGTAAACACCAGAGCAGTTTGTAAAACACGTGATATCTTCCCTCCTCTTTGCAGCAAGACAATTTCTCAACTGGTGTCATGCACTCTGCTTCCAGTGAGAAGTGAATTCTGTACCTTCCCAATACTTCTCTGCTAAACTTTGAGTGGGAGAGTCCCTGTGAACTCCTCTTGGATGTCTGACCTCCACCAGAACCTACTTCTGTGTTGTTTTCCAGGATACACTTGCTAGGGCCTTAGCTATCTATCAGACATTAATAGGAGTAGTATCCAAACTACTTGGACAATGCTGTTTGGAACCCCTCAGGATCCTGAACAAAGTACAGTGATTAGGTAAGTCATAACCATCAAGCTTGTTTCCTGGTGTCATTTCAGTTCCTCTTTCAATACAGACGAGCTCTGAGATGCCACTTACCTTGGTGACTGTCGTGAAATACTGTGCTGCTCTGCTAGAGATGCTTTATCCATCAAGAGTAAATGTTGAGGAGTGTGAGAAAGGCCTCCAGATAGTGGACATAGTGAAACAAGGTTTTGTCTCACCTGAAGATTGAGCAGCTGAGGGAACTGGGATTGTGTGGTCTGGAGAAAAGAAAGTTGAGGGGAGACCTTACTGCTGCCTACAACTACCTGAAAGGACATTGTAGAGGCGTGGAAGCTGGTCTCTTCTCCCAAATGACTAGTGATAGAACAAGAGGAAATGGTCTCAGGTTGTGCCAGGAGAAGGTCAGATTGGACATCGGGGAACATGTAGTCACCAAAAGAATGGTCAGGTGTTGGAACAGGCTGCCCAGGGAAGAGATGCTGTCACCATCCCTGGATGTTCTCAAAAAACATGTAAATTTGGCATTAGGGAACAGGATTTAGTGGGCAGGGTGGTGTTGGGTTGGCAGCTGATTTGATGATCTCGGAGGTCTCTTTCAATCTTAGTGAGTCTGTGATTCTGTGATGTTCATCTTCATTCTTTCCCTAAAGCCACCTACTGTGACTCTTCTTCCTGAGTGCTGTCATTGCCTGGAAAAGGGGACTTTTCCACCAAAGTCCACCTTCTCCATGTCTCCTGGTGTCATTCTGTGCTGCCACTGCTGTGGCAATGCAGAGCTTACCTCCACCTCTCTCTCCAACACCAAAGCTGCAGCCATGTAAGCTCCAAACCCAGCTTGGACCAGCAGTGGGGTAAATGTTTAACATGCTCTGCACCAGGACACTGCTGAGGCACTGTCTGCAGCTCCCAAGACAGTGAGGCAGGAGCACGAGCTGAGAGAGCTGAGTTGCAGGTCAGAAAGCCTTGAGAAAAGCCACCAAGACATGCCCTGCCAAGGTAGCCAGTAGGCATGGGGTATTTGACTGCTGGGGGACTCAGAGATGGAAATGGGCTGCTAAGGAGGGTTCCTGCACCCCTCCAAGCTGGCACCGGTGTCCCCAGTATGCTGGGAACTTGGGTCTGGCTGGAATCCCATCCCAGCAGCTTGCTCACAGGTTCCAGCTTGACCCTACAAACAGCACCAAGGTTTGGCCCTCTGCACCCTCTACATGGCCCCAATGAAGCACGACGGCTTGAGGTCCCCATCTTGTGGCAGCAGGGACAAACAACCGGGACAAAACAGCCTAGCTCTTCCGAGCTCAGTGGGTCTTTGAGCAGGCAAAGCCCCGGGCAAGCTCTGCAGAACCAGGACACTGACCACTGGCACACACCGTGTCCTGTGCAAAGACACAGCACGGCATGGGGGCAGTTGGAAGACTGGCAGAGGCGCTAGGGACGACAGACAACCCTTCCCCCTCCGTGGATGTCCCACTCCCTGCATTGCCCTCACACCTTTCTTGTCCTCACACCGTGCTTGGGAGCACAAGAGGCTCGTGTGACTGGGTTTGGAGGAGCCCGGATCTATGTTAGGTTCCATACTGGCTCTTCCCTGTGCTTTACACACTGGCCCACTCCACCTTGCACTGCTGTGTGTTCTGGCCCCCACATCACACCTCTGCTCTCCCTGAGCTCCCCAGGGAGCAGAGGCTTTCTGTGGGGTGGAGTTGTGCTCACAGCTGTGGCTAGGTAGTGTCAGCTGGACGGATGCAACCTGCTCCAACACCCAGTTCCATGCAGGATGATGCACTGACCTGCTTTCTCATCCCTTCCTAGTGGTGTCTGGGTGTGGTGGGCGTGGGGGTCACCATGCTCTGCAGGTGCAGAGCTGGAGGGTCTCTTTCTCCTGAGTCCTCTGGGGTCCCTTCTGCTTCTGCTGCATGGACTGATGGGGGCTGATGGGACCAATATAAGACATCGTTGTCTGTCCAAGTCCATCCTTGCAAGTGCCAGGTGGCAAAGGGGCCCGTGCAGTAGCTGTGCCAGTGACCCCAGGATTTCTCAGACCTTTGCCCCAGCACAAGACATGTCCCAGTCCTGTAAGGACTAAGTAAGCCTTACTCAGCACCTGGCAGCTTGTAGCCCCCCCAACACTATCTATTGCCCCACCTCCCACCACACCCACAGCTGGAGGAGAGGCTATGGTCTCCATAATCAGCTGCCTGCAGCCCCCTCCTCTGTGGCCACCCTGCTGCAGTCTGTGATAAGGGCCAAGAGCTGAGCAGAAGCCAGCACTGAGGCATCCAGCTGCCAGTACTTGTTTTCCTACCCTGACACCCCTTTCCCTGCAGCTGTTCAGGGACCCACGGGCAGGGTCTAGAGCTAAGCCCCCCTGCAGCTTCCTGCCAGACCCCAGTCCTACAGTGCCATGTGACCCAGTCTGCTGGGGATGCGCAGGAAGATGCCTTTGTGCTCGGAGGTCTTTGGCATGTCCGCCCTGTGCCACCCCACAAAGGGTCCTGAATGTCTGCAGCCCCTGTACCCCTCTGTCTTCTGCAAGCTCTTCCAGGAGGAGATGATCTCTCACAATCTGGCCTGAATGGGGATGGGGGGGCACAGGGCTGGTGGGCCAAGAGGGGATCCCAGTTAGTGCTGCAGTGGGCAGATTGGTACAGGCTGGGGCTGCAGGCAGCTTTCAAGGGCCAGACTGNAGATGCCTTTGTGCTCGGAGGTCTTTGGCATGTCCGCCCTGTGCCACCCCACAAAGGGTCCTGAATGTCTGCAGCCCCTGTACCCCTCTGTCTTCTGCAAGCTCTTCCAGGAGGAGATGATCTCTCACAATCTGGCCTGAATGGGGATGGGGGGGCACAGGGCTGGTGGGCCAAGAGGGGATCCCAGTTAGTGCTGCAGTGGGCAGATTGGTACAGGCTGGGGCTGCAGGCAGCTTTCAAGGGCCAGACTGACCACAGCCTGAGAGTCTTTCCCCTCCACCAGTGCCTCTTCTTGCTTCCAGTGTCCCACAGAGCAGCACCCAAACCCTGCCTCCCCACAGAGACCACAAAGCTAGAGCCCATTTCCTCCACATGCCCACCAGACAGGGGGGACCCCCTAGTTCAGACCCCGGAGCAGATCCCTCCCTCTCCTTCCCTGAGAGCAGCAACCAGACCAGACCAGGACACTGGGGCTGAAGCACAAATGCAACAAATTTTATTTAGATCATTTGGTGGCTTGCTGTCGAAGGGCTGGTGGTGAGTTGGATCCAGCTCGAGCCACGGTGCCGTCTTAACGGTACTTGGCAGTCAGCACGTTGCCCACAGCGCACAGGAACTTGTCCAGGGAAGCATGGACCTCCGGGGTCAGGGCAGCGGGGTGGTGGGCAGCCACCGCCACCAGGAAGCAATGGCCCAGCAGCTGAAAGGCAAAAAGAAAGGGTGATCAGGGGAATGGGTGAAGTGAGAGGGTGGCCAGGGGGGTTCATCGGGGAAACCAGGCTGTTTGCTCCATCCCAGACGCTCACTTTGAAGTTGACAGGGTCCACACGGAGCTTTTGGGCATGGAGGTCGCTGAGCTTGGAGAGGGCACCCGCGATGTCATCGATGTTGTTGACAGCCTCAACCAGTGCAGCGGCCACCTTCTTGCCATGGCCCTTGACCTGAGCAGACCCGCGTGACAGGTCAAAGTGGGGGAAGTAGGTCTTGGATGGGGGGAAGGCGCAGAACAACCTGTGGGACAGAACGGGTCAGAACCAATCAGACTGGTGAGACAGGGACACAGCGCTGGGACGGGTGCGGGTGGAGAGAGACTGGGGACAGACAGGAGGGGGTTGGGGACAGACACAAGAGGTGACAGTGAGGAGGATGAGCACATACCTCTCCAGGGCCTCAGCACCTAGGTCATCAGCCTGGCCGCCGATTTTGGCGAAGATGCCCTTCACGTTGGTCTTGTCGCTGCTAGACAGCACCATGGTGTCACCTCTGCGTTTGCAGCCCCCAGCACGGGTGTCTCCAGCAGCCACCGCTGCCCTTATATGCAGTGCTGGGGCCCCACCCTCCTCCCAGCCCCAGCTCCAGCGCTGGAGCCCAGCCAGCACCGCACCCAGCACCCCACTCCCCCTCAGCACCAGCACCCACACCAGCGGGGGGGGTGTCTGCCCCCAGCACCAGCTGCGTTTGGGGCATGATTAGGATTAGGACTCTCATCAATGCAGACTGGGGGAGTCTGTTCTGGCACAGGTTCACTGCAGGCTTATGCTTAGGCTTAGGTTTGGAGTTTGGCTTAGATTTAAGTTTAGGTATATGTTTAGGCTTAGGTATATATTTAGATTTAGTAGGTTCTCCTCTGGCATGGGTTGAGGTTAAGGGGCTGCTCTGGCACAGGCGGAGGGGCCTGCATATGTCTTCTCTTGGCACAGGCTGGGCTCAAGGCGTGCAGTGGGATGCCACTGAGGTCCACATGCCCTGAATGTGTTCTGGCAGGATGGTGGGGCCAGCAGTGTAGGGCTGTAATTCCCACAGTGTGGTAGGAGTCTGTGTCACACACACTGAGCCTGCCCCGTGCGCCAGACACCTGCAGACAGCCCAGCAGCACCTGCATGTGCACACCCATCCATCCAGCAGAGCTTCCTCACACACAGCGAGCTGTCTCGGTACACACACCATCCCTGCATGTACCAGATCCCTCCACACACCTCTACTGCCCTTCACACACCCCACAATCATGGTAGCCCCCATGCACCCCCTGCTCTCATTCCCTCAATGTCCCCAAACCATTGTACCCCGAAGTGTGTCCCCTCTTCATTCCTCTGCTCCAAGCCCCACTCATATCACTCTCCTCTCCTGTCCCAGCTCTCCCTTTCCTTCCCAGGAGCAGTGCTGACCCCAGTGCTGTGAGGAAACTGGGTGACTCTCACTTTTGGGTTGGGGAGACACTTGATGGAGCCACAGGGACCGGCAAGGACTGGGCTACAGCAACAGGAGCTCCCAGCTCTTGCTGAGAAATAAAGGTTACATAAGTGATGAAAGCAAGAAGCTCAAGGAAGATGAGGATAGCAAGGAAGGTGAGGATGGTGAGAGAGGTGAGGGAGGTGAAGACAGTGAGGAAGATGAGGAGGGTGAGGGGACCTGCATTGCTTCTAGTAGGTTCGATTGCTGGGCTGGATGGGGCCAGTTCACAGCCCTGTTTCCTCCATGGCCAATGGTTCTTATCACTTGTGTTTGGGGGAGATTAGCTAGAACTGGCACCATTTCAGCACAGGGGAGGAGGGGAGGTTGTGAGCACTGAGCCCAGGGAGCAGTGGGGGTGGTGTAAAGGGGACAGACTGCAAAGGCACAAAAGCCCTTCAGACCGGTGGTGCAGAAATAAATGACTGTAAGTGCATGTGAAGACACTGGGATCCTGACTGTGATAGCAGCGGGCTTGGCAGAGTTGGGTTGATGGTTGGACTCAATGATCCTGAAGGTCTTTTCCGTCCTGATAGCACCACTTTGCTGTTGTATTGAGGGATGAGGGCTGTGGGTTCCTGATTCATTGGCAAGAGAAGGGGCTGGCATGGCCCAGGAATGCCCAGTCCTGTGTGTGGGTCCCTACAAGCCCAGTGCCCAGCTGCTGCCTGCACTCAGTCCCTGCAAGCACCACTTTGCTGTACCATCTCCCAGCCCTCACTAGAGCTCAGGTCGGGCCTCTGATGTCAGAGCACAGAGCAAACCCAGGGCTGGGGCAGTGTCTCTCAAGCTGTTACTGTTGTCTATATATTTTTCAAAATTCAGGATCCAGGTCTCTGCAGCCAGTGACCTCATGCTGGGCTGTGGCTCTGCCTGTCCCACTCCCACCCTGCCCTGGTACCAGGGGAAAAGCAGACACCAGGGCAGGAGTGGGGACACTTCCCTGTCAGTTGATGAGGATTTGTGGCTCAGGGGTTGGAGCCCAAGAGCCATGTTTGTGCTTAACCATCCGTGGGAGATTTTCTCCACTCCAGGAACTTGTCTTACTGCTTTTGGAGCTCATGCAGGCACTTAGCTCCTACAGCATCCTCAGTAAACTCCTAAACTGCCACTGTGATAGATAGATGGTGAGATTCACCCCTACCCATCAGAGAACCTTTCAAGGGGATGTAAGAACAGCATTTGGCTTGGCATGAGCTTCCCTCCACCACCCAGTGGCACGCAGACACAGCATGGTGACATGCTGAGCTATGCCACCTCACTCCTGCTACCAGCATCAGCCCCATCTCAAGCTGGGGTGGAAGCAGACAGGGTCCTGGTGGATGCCCAGGGAGCCCATGTCCAGTGCTGTCCCCCTGTGCCATGGCTGACAACCACTAGCAGCTTCAACCCTCTCTCTGGCAGAATGACAGAATCACAGAATCATCAGAGATTGGAAGGGACCTTGAAAGATCATCCACTCCAGTCCCCCTGCCACAGCAGGATCACCTAGACCAAGTTGCACAGGAACAGATCCAGGTGGGTCTTGAACGTCTCCAGAGAAGAAGACGCCACAACCCCCCTGGGCAGCCTGTTCCAGTGCTCCGTCACCTCACTGTGAAGAAGTCCCTTCTGATATTGATATGGAACCTCCTCTGTTCCAGCTGGCACCCACTGCCCCTTGTCCTATCACCAGATGACCTTGAGAAGAGCCTGGCTCCATCCTCCTGACACCCACCCTTCACAGATTTATAGGCATTAATGAGGTCACCCCTCAGCCTCCACTTCTCCCAGCTCAAGAGACCCAGCCCCAGAACACTGTGACCCAGCCCAGCCCTCAGCCCCACACAGGCTGACACGGTGCTGAAGGAAAAAATGTCTTTATTGATAGCAACCAGGCACAAACAGCAGCTCATCTGTACTTCTCAGCCAGCACAGCAGCCACACCTGACAGGAACTTGTCAAAGGCAGCATGCACCTCAGGGGTGAATTCCTTGCCGAAGGTTGAGGCCAGAACCACCTGGAGGCACTGTGACAGCAGCTGCAGGGCAAGACGGGTCTCAGCACCTCTGCTACAGCCCCCTGCCCCCCATCCCCTCTCCTTCTTCTCCCAACCCCTTGTCCCCTGTCCCACCTTCCCCATTGCCCTATCCCCTTGTACTCCATCCCCCATCTCCAAATCCCCCAACCCTCATTCCACATACCCGGTGGCCCATCCCCCATGTTCTTGCCCCTATCCCATGTCCCGTATCCTTCTGTCCCACTTCTCTCACTGATCCCCCGTTTCCCCATTCCCAATCCCCAGTCCCCCATTCCCCCATCTCCTGTCCCACATCCCCCTCTTGCCTTGAAGTTGACTGGGTCCACGCGCAGGTTGTAGGCGTGCAGGTCACTGAGCGCAGACAGGGACTGGCTGAGGTTGTCTACACTCTGGATGGCATTGGCCAAGGCATCAGCCACCTTCTTGCCATGGCCCTTGATCTGAGCAGAGCCATGGGACAGGTCGAAGTGGGGGAAGTAGGTCTTGGTCTGTGGGTAGGTAATGAACATCCTGCCGAAGCGAGAAGGTCAGTGATGCTGACTCACAGTCAGACACCCCCCCCCCACCTCCTCTACTGACCCCCTTAGGGCTCCCACCCTCTCAACCATTCGCCCATAGGGTCTCTGGGTCTGCACCTCTCCAGAGCAGCAGATCCAATCTCCTCCTCATGGCTCTTCAACTTCTCCCGGACCTGCTGGAGCAGGATCTTTTCTTCAGCAGAGAGCATGGTGGTGATTGGCGGATCAGGACAGACCTTGGTGTGGCAGTACCCATGGGGACATGCTCTTATAGCAGTAGCACCCCCACCCCATCCTTATCAGCACTGAGGAGCTGGGCCTGGGGAGCAGCTGCAGCTCTGCCTTGGGGGGCCCCAATGGCTGCCCTCCCCTGCCCCACTGCACCAGCCCCACACAAAGCTGGGGGCTGAGGCAGCCTCTGGCTGTTTTGTCCCGTAGTAGTCCCCGACACATCCCGTGGGTGCCACAACCTTGGCTTCACCAGCTAGCACAGCCTCCTGTCAAGATCCACCAGTCCCACCACTCAGGGTGGGTCCGACAGTCGCTGGGTGCTGTCGGGTGAGCCCAAGTTGAACTGAGGAACTGCCTTCTCTCCAGTAGCTCAGAGAAACCTGGACAGGGAAGAATCTCCTTTTTGGACACATGGGCTTCCCAAAGTCCATCCTGGGATGGCTATCAGGCCTGGGCTTCATCCCTTCCTCCCATCCCAGAGTGTGCTCCTGCCTGTCCCTGCAAGCACGGAGATCCCACAGGGCATGTGGTGGCTGGTGACAGGCACATCACTCACTCAGCTGTTGCAGGAAGTCATTGGTGCAGGTTTGGGCTTAGGGACACACTGGGTGCTGAACTGCAGATTTAGATGTCCCGTTTGCATTCGCCCTTGCCAGGCTTGAGCAACAGGCCAGTGCGAATTGCAGGAGGTTTAACAAGTCCCAGTGCAAGGTCCTGCACCTGGGTCGGGACAATCCGAGACACAAATACAGACTGGGTACAGAGTGGCTTGAGAGTGGCTGCAAAGAGAAGGTCTTGGGGGTGTTAATCAGTGAAAAGCTCAATCTGAGCCGACACTGGGCTTAGGCAGCCCAGAAGGCCAACTGTATCTTGGGATACATCATGAGGAGTGTGGCCAGTAGATCAAGAGAAGTGATTCTTCTCTTCTACTCTGCCCTTGTGAGACCCAACCTTGAGTACTGTGTCCAGTTCTGGTGTCCCCGCTGTAAGAAGGACAGAGATCTGTTGGAATGGGTCCAGAGGAAGGCCACAAGGATGATCCAGGGGCTGGAGCACCCCTGCTGCAAGGACAGGCTGAGGAAGCTGCAATTGTTCAGCCTAGAGAAGAGAAAGCCTCGGGGTGACCTTATAGCAGCCTCCCAATATTTGAAGCGAAANTTTGAAGCGAAACTACAGGAAGGCTGGAGAGGGACTTTGTACAAGAGTGTCCACTGACAGGACAAGGGGAAATGGATTCAAACTGGAGGAGAAGAGGTTTAGATTGGAACTTAGGAAGAAATTCTTCAGTACGAGGGTGGTGAGACTGTGGAATAGGTTACCCAGAAAGGTTGTGGATACTCCCTCCCTGGAAGTGTTCAAAGCCAGGTTGGAGTAGGCTTTGAGCCACCTGGTCCAGTCAAGAGGCACCCCTAACTCGTGGTGGGGAGGTTGGATTAGATGACCTCTGAGGTCCCTTCTAACCTAGGCCATTCTATGATTTACCCTGCGAATGCAGAGTGTTTCCAACACTGCTGTGGTGCACTGGGTGACACCGGGAGCTTCTGCACCATCTCTCTCCCCCTTGCCCGAACACAGTCCCTACATTTTGTGAGTGAGATGATGACTGCAGCTTGCAGGGTCAGGGCAGGCTGTCCATCAGTGTGCTCATGACTTTGCACCCACATTTTGGGGTCTGAAGTCCTCTGAGACAGGCATAGGCACCGAAAAATTTCTTCCCAGCAGCTCACATGGTGCTGTGGTTTAGATTCTTGAACCAACCATCCCTCATGATACACTGATATGTTACGGGGCCATTGCAATGAGGGTGCCTCCACCCTCTCTGGGCAGCCTGTTCCAAGGCCTCCCCACTCTTTCTGGGAAGAAGTTTCTCCTAAGAGAATTGGACCCTCCCCTGGTACAACCTGAGCCCATTTCCTCTTGTCTTATTGCTAGTCCTAGGAAGAAGAGGCCAACACCAGCATCACTCCAACCTCCCTTCAAGTAGTTGCAGAGACCAGTGAGGTCTCACTGTAGCCTCCTCTCCTCCAGGCTGAACAGCCCCAGCTCCCTCAGCCTTTCCTCATCAGACCTGTTCTCCAGACCAGTAACCATCCCAGCTGCCCTTCTCTGCCCTCTCTCCAGCACCCTGATGTCCTTCCTGTACTGTGGTGCCCAAACTGACCCCAGTACTCAAAGTGCAGCCTCTCCAGGGCCAAGTATAGGGGCAGGATCTCCTTGGTTCTGCTGGTCACACCACTGCTGATGCAGGCTGGGAAGAAACACTCGTGGCTAACAGGGAAGATCCCAGATGATTGGAGACTGCTAATGTGACACCCATCCACCAGAAGTGGACAAGGGATGATCAGGGTGACTCCAGGCCTGTCAGCCTGACCTCAGTCCCAGGGAAGATTCTGGAGCAGCTCATGCTGAGCTCTCTCACACAGCAAGTGCAAGACAGCCAGGGGATCCATCAGGGCCAGCCAGCAAGGGGTTATTCTTGATCAATCTGATCTTCTGTGACCAGGTCACCCACCTAGTGGATGAGGGGCAGGCTGCTGGTGATGTTTCCCTAGACTTCAGTAAAGCATTTGTCACAGTCTCCCACAACCTTCTCCTAGAAAAGCTGGCAGCTTAGGGTTCCAACAGAGGGACTCTTTGCTAGGCAAAACGCTGGCTGCATGTCCCAGCCTAAAGAGTTGTGTCGGATGGAGTGAGATCAAGTTGGCAGACGGTCACAAGCTGTTCCTCAGGGCTCAGTGTTGGGGCCAGTCCTGTTCAACGTCTTTACCAGTGATTTGGGTAAGAGGATTGAGGGGACCGTCAGCAAGGTTGCAGATGACACTAAACTGGGTGAGAGTGTTGATCTGCTTGAGGGTAGGAAAGCTCTGCAGAGGCATCTGGACAGGCTGGATCTGTGGGCCAGGGTGAGTTGTATGAGGTTTAACAGGACCAAGTGCTGAGTCCTACACTTCAGTCACAACAACCTCCTGCCACACTACAGGCTTGGGGAAGAGCGTCTGGAGAATGGCCTGGCAGTAAAGGACCTGGGGGTGAAAGGACATGAGGAAATGGCCTCAAGGTGTGCTAGGGGAGGGTTACGTTGGACATCAGGAAAAATTTCTTCCCTTACAGAATGGTCAGGGGTTAGAACAGGCTGCCCAGGTTGGGGGTGAAGTCACGGTCCCTGGAGGAATTAAAAAAACCATGAAGATCTGACACTTGGAAATAGGGTTTAGTGGGCATGGTGGGGTTGGGTTGACACTTGGATTAGATGATCTTGAAGATCTCTTCCAACCCTAAGGATTCTATGATTTTATGATTCTATGATGTTCTGGCTTTTGCTGAACATTGTTTGCCCAGTATCAAGGCTGAATCTGCGCCTCATTCTGCCCCTCCCCCTCTCCTCCAGGGACTGTTTTTTGGGGAGCAAGATGCACCGGGAGGGGACACAACTGGGCAGATGACTCCAAATTTTTCTTGTGTTTATTCTTCCTTTCCTCTTTCCTTCATCCCATTGAAGGGTGGGGGGGAAGTGAGAGAGCAACTGTGTAGTGCTCAGCTGCCCACTGGGGTTAACCCACCACAGGGCCACACTGTCAGTTCTGTGCTCGGTGCTGTTGCTGCTTTCCAGAGAAACCCTAGGAGTTTGTGGTTCCCCAGATGCTATCAATGCTGGCCATTCCTCAACTTCAAATGCGTGTGAAGTTCCCTGTGTAAAAACAAGAGATGGCAAGCAGGTGTGATAGCACCAGGTGCTCATGAAGTAGGTCAGATACCATGTCTACACCCCACAGAGAGTGCGAGAAAACAATGGCCAGCATCAGGCAATCACAACATATAGCGATGCAGGCTTTGGCCATGACAGGTTGGGATGGGGTTTGGATAGACCAAACAAAACACTGGGGTGCATTCCTCAACCTTGTAGGGCAAAGGAGTGTCTGGTTGGCCTGGTGGCCAGTCTTTCATGGATCTACTTTGATGAGCACAACCAGTCACAGGGCTTTAGCCTGTTCTGGGCTTCTGCTCGATGTTATGCTGTTCCCCCAGACCACCAAGTTATGTTACTCTCCCTGAACATTACATTGCTACTCCTGCTCAATTTACACAGCTTAGTCTTTTCCCTTTCATTTTGTGTAGACATTTCACAACAGCCCTGCCTGAACCATGAGGTGTAGGTGGAACACCCAGAGTTGAAAGCACAGAGACCATAGCTTGCATTTGAATTATTTATTGAATGATCTGTTGGGTTTTGCAGATGACCAGGCCGGTGCACAGGGGATTGAAGAGGGTTGCATAGCAGGGCTGAGTACCCCTGAGCCTGGCAGCTGGGGTGTAGCCTGGGTGTGCATCCCTCACCCTCTGTGAAGGCTGTTTATCTGTACTTCTCAGTCAGAACAGAGGAAATGCTGGACAGGAATTTGTCCCAGGCAGCATGAACTTCTGGGGTGAAGTCATTGGGATAGCGGGCAGCTATGGAGCACAGGATACAGTGGGAAAGTAGCTGGAAGAGAACACATGATTAAATCCATCATAATCAATAACCGATGTCAGATTAGGGATCTGCCACGGACATTAGTCCCAGCCTGCTCTGAGATGACAGATCTGTGTCCCACCCAGGGAGTGCTGGTGCTTGATGCTGTGTGTGAACAAGCAGAATTGCCCTTGATTAGGGCAAAAGGCACCGCGTGATCCCACTCCCTCTCTCAAATTTCCCTTCCTTCCTCACCAAAGGGAAATGCAACTAAGTGGAAATGGTTAGAATTTACTAAGAAGTTGTAAATTAACCTGATGTGTGAGGGCAAGTTCCCAAAGGCAGCAGAAACACAACTCTGCAGAAGTCTCCTGAGTAGTTCTTTGCTTGAACAAGGCCAGATTTTTCATTAAAAGACCCAATTTCAAGTTAAAAGCCAGGTGGGGAACAAGTGGTGACCTAAGCTGACAAGGCCAGGTGGTGCCGTCAGGGATGAATGATCCTAATCCTTTGAGGGCAGTTTTCATCCCTGACAGTGTCTGTGCTCACTCACCTTGAAGTTCACTGGGTCCACTCTAAGGATGTATGCATGCAGCTCACTGAGCTTGGCCAAGGCACCTCTGATGTCATCAATGTGCTTCACAGCTTCTCCAATGGCATTTATCACCTTGAAGCCATGACCACGGAGCTGAGCTGAGCCCTGGCTGAGGTCAAAGTGGGGGAAGTAGGTTTTCGTCTGAGGGTAGCTGAAGAAAAGCCTGGAGGAGAACATGACATGAGGTTTAGCAGTGGAAAAGGCACGTGTGAGGTGGTAAACCCTCTGAGTAAGTGCAAGGGCCTTTAGCAGCTTGAAACTTGCAGCAGGATGGTACTGCCCTTATGCAACAGGCTAATCTGTATGTGCTAGAGAAGAATGAAATGCTACAAAGAATTTCAAACTAAATGTATTTTAGGGGTTGGGGTTTTTAAAAAAATCAACAATAGCCCCAAATTGTCACTGCGTTTCCAAAGGACATTGCAAGCTGGTTTGCATGACCTTCAAACTCCTAGGAGCCAAGTAACTCAGAAATGCTCTGGGTGGTACTCAGAGTCCCCCAAGGAGTACCGCGATACTTTCTGTTGCAAATAATATTTAAATAACCTGGAATTACACAATTCATTTCTGAATATTCCCCAGACTATTGTCCTTTTTGTGTCATTTTGCTTAATCCTGTATGGATTTTGGATGAGTGCTTCAAGCAGACAAGCCTGTTGTCTTGTTTCCTAACAGGTTGCTACTCATCAGCTGGCACAGAGAAACGTGAGTAGCCAGCGTGGCTAGTGGACAGCTACTCTCTTAATGCCTAAAAATTGTGAGAGAAACTGCATTTCTTGTACAATAAACCACTTCACGTTCCTTTCCTGATGATGATAACCCTCTCAGAGCACTGCTAGGAATGACTGAATTCCTCACCAGAGCTCCTGGCTCTGGAATTGGCTGCATTGCTACAATGGGAAATAAACCATTAGAATGGCTGAGAAAATTATAGATTGCCATAAGATTTTGAAGCCATCTGTTAGCATTTAGTATCACAGGTAGCATTCCAGCAGATGATATACCAAAGCACACAGAGGTCATCCATCAGCTCTTCCCAGTCCCAGTGAGCTCTTGCTCGTGCAAGTTTTACATGAGATGCATCTTAACTGCAAAGCCAAACGAGAAAACCTCTTCAGAGGGGTTCTGAGGGACTTACCTCTCCAGGGATTCTGCCCCAATGCCTTCAGCTTGAGTAGCCACCTTTGCCCAGACAGTGACCACAGCGGCCTTCTCAGCTTGAGTCAGAGTCATTTTGCAGGAGGGTGCTGGCTCAGGCTCCTTGCAACAAACACTCAGAATAGGTTTGGACTCATCGCCCTGGCAGCCCTGGTTATAAAGAGGAAGGGGTGAGCAGACCTGAGTGCCTGTCCATGCTCATTGGTCACCCCAGGGGCCCACCCTTGGAGGAGGGAGACTCTTATCTGACAGTGGAACAATGCCGATTCCTGCAAGGGTCAGCTCTGGCCTCCTTGCTTGCTGGTGTTATCAGCTTCTCGTTTCTTAACATGATGGCTGTGTGGCCTGGAGAAAATGTCTGGACAAATATTGATACCCAAACAGAGAGATAATACTGGGGAAGTCCAGTGATGGAGCATTAGGACATGTCTTTGAGCCAGTTTCAAGCATACTAAGGAGTTTGGAGGAAAATTTGTATCTTGTGCTCTGTTTCATTAGTGTGAACATGAGACTGGGGCTTGCTGTGCCATGCCATACCCTTCCACATGTAGGTGGCTGCCATGTGGCCCAGTATTTCATCCATAACAACTCCTAGGCACAGGCTGGGAGATGTGTAGTATGGCTCAGAGGGGGAGTGAGACCCTGATTTTGTGGGAATCCATAGAGATTTTGCCAATTTCTCCAGCACTGTGAGGAGTTCACTTTGCCACTAAAATTTTACACTACTAAACAATTTGGGAAATGCCCCTCAACTGGTACTGCTTATGCCAGCACCAGTAGGAATGATTTAATAGAACCATAGACTATTAAGGTTGGAAGAGACCTACAAGATCATCTAGTCCAACCATGAATCTGTTTTACTATGGACACAGGGAGAGGAAGCTTGTGGAATTGAGTAGGGTCTTAGAAAAAGGTGTGTTTGTGTAAGAAATTCCAGACTGACCATTTTTTCATCACTAAATGCCTCATACTGCACATCTTTGATTTCTAGCTCTGCAATGTTCCTGTTCATTATCCACTGTACTATAAAATAGCCCTCAGCACCACAGCCAGCACTGGTGTGTGCTATGCCACATGCTAGGCAAGCACAGAAAAGTCTGGTCCATGCTGGATGGCTTGGAGCCTCAGCGTATAGATAAACTTGATGGGTGAAGGACCCAACAAGCAAAGAGAAGAGCAGCACAATTCTGTAATCCCAGATAAGTCAGCAAAGTGTCAAAGAAATACCCTACTGGAGAGGGTTGCTGCTGAACCTCAGGGAATGAGTAGCCTGCCAGCAAATGAAGCAGAGGTAAATCTCTCTGAAATCTCTCTGCCACCCTGATAAGCTCCAGCAGCCACACACACTGCTGAGTGCTGGCAGCCCTGCACAGAAAGCTGGCTGGTACCACCAGAGAGGTGAGATAGTGTCCTCTGCCAAGACAGCCTTGCAGGCTTGTGCAGGGAAGGCTGATAGGTAAGAGCCAGATTCCTTCAGCAAGACATGTCTGCATTTCACAGCAACACTACTGACTGCTACAGAGGGTCTTCCCCATGTGGGTCCCCCCCATATGGGGTCATCCTGCTAAGAAGGAAGCCCTTCTATGGCTCTAATGACACTTGGGTCAAACATTTATTGGAGTATGGCCAGCATATGGTTATCAGTGCCAAAGTAGCAATGCATCCCCCCAGATGTCACCAAAAATGTCTCACACACCAAACTTAGATCCTCTCCTGGGACTGGTGCTTTGCACTGAGCTCTGGGCTTAAACCTCTCCTTGGTCATCTGTCACATGAAGCTGGAGACAGCTCAAACTTTCCCAAAGGGCCTTGGTCTGCAAACCTGGCTGGGTGTGGTGCTCTTGTATTATCATCCCCCCTGGGGAATCCAATACCTTCCCTGGGGTTGAGTTTAGGATTGTGCTCAGTACCACAGGTACCTCCTCAGCCCTCAGCCCTGCTGGCTGGGGAATTCTCTTCTCTCTGTATCTCACTTTAAGATGGCATAAAAGAGGGGCTCACCTGAGATCCAGTGAGAATAGCAAGCTCTATAATAACGAATATAATCAGAGCACTCTTTGTGTATCTCCCTTCTGATTGACAGGTGCCGTACATATCCACTCAAAGCCCAGAGCCAACCCTGTCTCCCATTAAAATGCCTCTGATGGCATGGGCAGGAGTTCCTCAGTCAGGGCATCATTGTGTTCAGTTCACAGAGATCAGAAGGATGGAGGTATTGAGGGAGGGTCTATTCATCACCCCTTGCTACAGACATTTCAATAACTTGTGGTTTTTCTATGGAAAAATTACTCTAACAGTAAACATGCTGCTGGTAAATATAGGTTTGTAAAATGGTTGTCTTCTTCCCCTCATTCATCGCCTGCTGCATAACTATGCTTCAGGATCTTCTTAGCCACAGAGCTTTAATCACAGGCCACTCGATCAATGTGTGGGGGAAGAGACTGTGACCCAGGTCCATCAAGGGATAAGGCAGTGACCATCAGGACGCCTTCCCATTTTGTCTCCCACTGTCTAACTACCATTGATCCTCCATGACTGTAGGACTGTGGTCTGTGCAGAGGGTTAGAGTGATGCCTGAGCTGAAGGGTTCATCATTGCTCAGATCTTTAAAGAATTTGAATTCATTTTCTGGGAGTTACTCTGGCATATTCACAAAGGCCAGAGCAGCCAAAGGATGGTGGTGGTTCACTGGAAGGAGCTCATCACTCTGGTTGTGGCTGCACTGGTTGTGGGAACTCCTCAGGAACTGGTGGGAGAAGTGTGATCCCCAGCTGTGTCCCACAGCATCACATTGAGAATGTCCACGTCATGGACTTCTCAGCCAAGTTCCCAGTGCTCCAGTTGCTCCAGCTGCCTATGGAGTAGTGAGATGTGGAGGTCCTGGCTTCAGCCACACATGGAGTTGGACAAGGTGATTGCTGGTGTTCTTCTGTCACAAGACTGATACTGAAGTTATGTCCTTCTGGAATCCCCACCAGACCTGCTGGCCTCTTGGTGCCACTTCTCTTAATTACAATTCACAGACCAATAGCAGGTTGCCCACCCTTGAGCAGATAGATGATCAATCTTTACCAGGAAGCTGTGAAATGTCACCAAAAATGATTTTTAGGATTAATTTAGGTCTATTTAAACCCCATTCATAAAGAAGCATGACAAAACATCTCCTTTCAGATGGCAAAAGCAGGCAACAAGCCCATTTAGAGAAATGAGATTATCATTTTCGTCAACCCTGACTATAAATCCGGCAGCCTGCAAGAGCTGGAAATGACAAACATGTCAGTAATTGATTACTAATGAAAGAAGAATTTTGCTCAAAAGCAGAGACATTGGTAAATGTTAAAGTAGCTGCCCAATGCAGCTGCACAAGGAGTGCTCTGCCATGATAATACAGCTGTTCTTTAATCACCCTCAGACAACACCTTTTGCTTCAGTTGTTATCTCTGGCCTTGCAGAGAATGGCCCTGCAGATTATGAGGTGCTGCATGTGCTCATTTTGCTCTTCAGCCACCGACCTCTGCCCCTGGGGCAACTGCAGAGTGAGCCCCAAGTAGGGCCATCTCAGAGTGGGAAAATGCTTAAAGAATGCCTTCAAACATAGAAGAGTCTGCAGCCAAACTCAGGACATCCTCTGGTATAGTCACTTCCAGTCAGTTGACTGGAGGGAAAGTCTGATGAGGAGAGGCTGAGGGAGCTGGGAGTGTTTAGTCTGGAGAAGAGAAAACTCAGGGGGGACCTTCTTCCTCTCTATAACTCCCTGAAGAGAAGTTGTAGTCAGGTGGAGGTTGGGCTCTTCTTCCAGGCAGCCAGCACCAGGATGAGAAGGCAGAGCCTGAAGTTGCACCAAAGGAGGGTTAGGCTGGATGTTAGGAAGCCCTTTCTCATGTAAAATGTGAACAGAGCCTGGAATGGACAGCCCAGGGCAGCAGTAGAGTCCCCGTGTCTGGAGGTGTTGAAGGACAGACTGCCTGTGGCCCTGGTCTGTATGATGTGGTGATGTTAGGTCCTGGTCTGGGCAGGATGAGCTCAGAGGGCTTTTCCAGCCTCCATCATTCTGGGATTCTGTAAATGAATCTTTGGGACAGCTCTACAAATTGTGACTCTGATGGGATTCAGGAGGTAGAAGAGCACGGGTANCAGAGGTGGTTGGGTCACCATCTCTAGAGGTGCTCAAGGTTAGGCTGGATGAAGTGCTAAGTGGCATGATCTAGATGTGAGATGTTTTGGTTTACTTGGTTGGTTTTAGGTTGGAATGGATGATCTCTAAGGTCTTTTCCAGCCTCATCATTACTGTGATATTGTGAAGATTCTTAATTCTTCAGATTCCTTCAGCATTTGCTTTTCCATCTTAGTCTTCCCTCCCTTTTCCTGCACAAGAGGGAATCTGAGATCTAACTTGCGTCCCAGCTGATGGTCGTGGTAGATTTTTTGATTTTGAGGAAGAAACAGGATCACTCCTTATACTTGGAAATGCTTTTCTCATGGAAAGGGTGCTCAGACCCTGGAATGGATTGTCCAGGGCAGTTACAGAGTCCCCATCCCTGAAGATGTTTAAGAAAAGACTAGATGTGGCACTTAGTGTCATGGTCTAGCTTATTGTGATGATGTTAGGTGATGGGCTGGGCTGCATAAGCTCAGAGGGCTTTTCCAGCCTCAGTCATTCTAGGATTCTCTGATTCTGGAGATGGTAACGGCTGAGGTGGCCAACAGGCTGCAAATGGCCCCACAAAACTTTCAGCAGTCCTTGAAGGAGGGCTCCAAGGCTGTGAGGGCTGGATGTGCAGCTTAATTGGGGGTGGTGGGCTGTGCTGGGATGACTGGGCTGCGCGCAGAGAGCACTGGAATAAACTGGGCATGGTGAACAATGTGCACGTACATGGAAAATGGAGTGATGCCTATGGGAAGTACTAGTTCAGATGTTGGGCAGATTGAGGGGTGTGCTGGGATGTCTGAGGTGCTGGGCTGAACTGGGGGCACTGGGCTGTTCTGGAGGATGGGGCCTGTACGGATATGAGTGGCTGTGCTGAACTGGGGCCACTGGCCTGTACTGGGGGATAGGGACTGCGGGGATGCAAGGTGCTGAACTGGGAGCACTGGGCTGTAATGGGGGATGGGGCTGTGAGCTTATGAGTGAGTAGCTGTGACAAACTGGGGGTGCTGGTCTTAACAGGAGTCACCGGGCTGCACTGGGGTATGGCGCTGCGGGTGTTCATGGTCCTGTCCTGACCTGGGAGCACTGGAGTGTACTGGGAGATAAGGACTGTGGGAATGCGAGGCGCTGAACTGCGGTCACTCAGCTGTCCTGGGGCTGTGGGGATGCGAGGTGATGGTCCGTACTGGGCTGTACTGGGGGCAGTGGGAGTGCGAGGGCCCGTCAAGCGTTAGAGTACCCCAAGCCCCCTGCCCCGAGAGCTGCAGCTCCGCCCCGGCAGCAGCGGGAGCCTGGCCTGGGCAGCGGCGGAAGCGGAAGGCGGCAGCGGCAGGGCCCTTCCTGCGGGCCGATCCGCGCCGAGCCGGCTCGAGCAGCCATGGGCGAGAGCACCAGCCCCATCAGCGTTATCCTGGTGAGCTCGGGCAGCCGCGGCAACAAACTGCTGTTCCGCTTCCCCTTCCAGCGCGGCGCCGGGCACCCCGCGGCACAGGCCAGTAAGTGCGCGGCGGGGGGCTGCTGGTCTCACACCCACACGGACACCCCGGCCCCCCTAGTACAGCCCACCCCCCCCAGGTGCCCTCGTTCTCCTCACTCAGCTCACACCGCCCACTGCCACCCCGAACGCAGCTCAGACCTCCCCCCCAGGTAACCCCAACCCAGCTCACCCCCCCGGTACACCTCACACCGATCACCCTCACACACACACACGCATTAGTGCCCAATTATGGTGGCTCTGGTGCTGCTCCTGGAGCAGCCCAAAGGGTTTCGGAGTTGCAGGGGAGGAAGGAGGCAGATGCGTCTGCTCTGAGCTTATGAGCTTGAGCTGTACAAACCAAGAGGCTTTAGCCCCTTGTGTTGAACAACAGGATGGAGGACGTTTTATTTCTTCTGGGAAACAAACATGGTCCTGCACCAGTGCCAGCTGGCTGCTATGGGGATGGGCTTGATTGTATCCCTTCCTTTGACATTCCAGATCCAGAACAGCATCTGGGGCCAGACTCAGCCCCGCCTGTTGTCAGGAGTCTGCAGGGCTGGAGGGAGATGGCTGTAGTCAGGGTTGATGTTCCTCTTGGCCTCACCATCAGGCAGGTGTTTGGGTACATGGCCTAGAGGCATCGCAGTGATGAAGCTGTTTGGTAACTACCTGCCATATTTCACACAAGCTCTGACACCCCTGTCAAGATTGTGAGTCACCTTTTCCCAGGAGACTGTTCCTTTGATACACTTTTTTATAGGTAAAATATGAAAAGATGGGGTTTTTTTTGGCTGTTGCTTCCCTCCTGCTCCCTTCAGTGGGGCAGGATACTTCAGGCTGCAGGAGGGGCTGGTCAGAATTTCTCTTCACTGTACTGCATCCTGCTCCCTGACACTTGAGAGAAAAGTAGTTTGTGTGAATGTTTTGCTTTTTCCTCTTTATCCCCTGAACACAAAAACCTACTTCTCGTGGGTTTTGGATGTGTTTTTGGGGGGAGAATATTAAAAACAAGCTCTGGTACTTTGCCCTGAAAAAGGAAGAGATATCACTTTTTAAAAAATCTACATTATGCATGATTTTCCAAAGGGCACAGACAAGGGTTCTCTTATGCTCTTACTGTAGGGAGATTGTCCCTTAAAAAAGTTGTCTTTATTCCTTGATTCAGATAAACCGAGGAGTCGATATGCTGTGAATAGCTCTGGTGACACTGCAGAAGATCAAGATGGGGACTCCAGGTATGGGAAAACATTTCTCCTTTCCTACTCCTTTCCTAGAGTTTGAAACAGAGGAGAGATGGCCTCTGATCTTCCTGGTTCAGTAGGAATTCTCTTGGACTGGATAGATACTGAGCTGCTGGAATGGGTCCAGAGGAGCAACAAGGCTGAGGAAGGGACTGGAGGGAAAGTCTGTTGAGGAGAGGCTGAGGGAGCTGTGGGTGTTTAGCCTGGAGAAGAGGTGGAAGGATCTTCTCTCTCTCCATAACTCCTTGAAGGGAGATGGGGGTCAGGTGGGGGTCAGGCTGTTCTCCCAGGATGAGAGTGCAGGGTCTAAAGCTGCCAGGGGAGGGTTGGATGTTAAGAAGCCCTTCCTCACTGAAAGGGTGATTGGACCCTGGAATGGACTGCTCGGGGCAGTGATGGAGTGCCCATCCTTTGAGGTGTTGAAGTACAGACTGGCTGTGGCCCTTAGTGCCCTGGTCTGGCTGCTGTGGTGATGTTAGGTCCTGGTCTGGGCTGGATGAGCTCAGAGGGCTTTTCCAGCCTCAGTCATTCTGGCATTCTGTGACCCTGCCACAAAATGCTTTAATACCAAGTTAGAAGGAAATTAGTGCTTAGTAATGAAGAGCGTGTCATGAGGGAATGCTGTGGAATTTGCTGTGTTCTGGACAAGGTATAGGTCAGCTACTCTGTGCTCGATAGAAGGCAACAGGACTGACTCATTCAAAACTTGGAGTGTTAATCCTTTGTCAAGATCCCCCTATTTCTTTACTTGCCTATGTCTGACTAGGTACTTTGTCCAGTTGCCTCACAGTCTTCCCAAGCTCATGCAGTGGTCACACAGAACTGCTTTGCACTCCTGAATAACTAATTTTGTTTCTCCAGATAGCACTGCCTTTCTGTCTACAGAGTAAAAAAGTAGCTTGATAGGAAACTGAGACTTAAGCATAGGTTTTCAATGACAGGAAATTGGTGGGTAACAAACGCACTGAAAATAGGCAGTGAGGCACTCGGCGGGCGAAGGGACCCTCTAATTAGTTTTTGCAGCAAATCTGAAATCTGCTGCATGGTTCTAAATTTATCGCTATCGGATTGGAGACCAATCTGGGAAAGAACATTTTCTTTTTGGTCTGTTGGCCCAGAGTTCAGTTGCAGATCTTTAATAAAGATCCAGTATTATTAATAAATTGGGGTAGCTGCTGCTTTTCTGCCATACAAAAAAGTATTCGTCATTCCAAAGAGAGACTTCAGTCCCAACCTCACCAAATGGAACCTTGTTCTTTACTTTTTGAGTGAGAATGGTTTAGCTGAAATGAAAATCACCCGTGATGCTAAACTCTATCCACTCAGAAGCTTTTCTCCAGGACTGAGATCTCAGGAAAACACATTTTGCTGGCAGTAGTTTGCATCTCTTGCCTCTTCTGGTATGGTTGAGATCTTCCAGTGCAGTCTTCTTGTGTCTCCAGGGAGCCCCGGGAGTATGCAGGGCACAACTCCTGTGTGAGCCAGCCCTGGTTGTATAAGTTTTGTGCTGTGGAATGCAGCTAGTGTGCCTGCTCAGAAGGCTCGGTGCACATGTTGGCTGGTTATCTCAGGGATTTTGCTGGTTGCTGTTCAAAACCGTGGCTCTGGTACTTCCCTAGATAGTTTCAGGCAGTGTTGGAGCGGTACCATCTTCTGACTGATACTGATTGTTGTTGTCTCAGCCATGTTGGCAGGTTAGACAAAGCACTTAATGTGGAGCTGCACTGGCTGGTTGTGGCCTGTGGTGCTGATCAGCGTGATGCTCAGTCTTATGAGCAGCTGTAACTTTTCCTGCATCTGCGCTCAGACATTCCAGGTTTCCTTCAAAACTGCATTTATTTCACATTTGTTTGTTGGAAAGCTTTTTCCCCATACCAGAGTTATCACCTGGATGAGGGAATCAAATCTACCCTTAGTAAATTTGTGGATGACACCAAGTCGTGGGGGGAAGCGTTGATCTGATGGAGAGGAGGACGATACTGCAGAGAGATATGGGCAGAAACCAACATGGTGAGTTTTACCAGGGCCAAGTGCAGGCTCCTACATTTTGGCCACAATAACCCCNAAAGAGATTGAAGGGCTGGAGCAGGTCCAGAGGAGCAATGAGGCTGGGGAGGGGATTGGAGGGAAAGTCTTGGGAAAAGAGGCTGAGAGACCTGGTGCTGTTTAGCCTCGAGAAGAGAAGACTCAGGGGGGACCTTATCACTATAACTTCTCCTTCAGGGAAGTTACAGACAGGTGAGGAGGGTCAGGCTCTTCTCCCAGGCAACTGTTGACAGGATGATAGGGCAGGGCCTAAAGCTGTGTAAGGTTTGCTTCAGGTTAAATGTTAGGAAGCCCTTCCTCACAGAAACGGTGATCAGACCTGAAGGCAGAGGTGGAGTCCCCATCCATACAGGTATCGAAGGACTGGTTGGCTGTGGCACTTAGTGCCTTGGTCTGGCCACTGTGGTGATGTTAGGTCCTAGTCTGGGCTGGATGAGCTCAGAGGGCTTTTCCAGCCTCAGTAATTCTGTGTTGTTAAAGTCAGTGATGTATCAGCTAACTGGAATCATCTCTTCAGAGACAGCAGCTATCAGAAGAAATCAACGCTGTTCTTTATATACTCAGTACTGTTAATTTATATTAGACCAGAAGAAGTTGTTGGCAGAGTTAGTTTCTTTCACTGCTCTTTCTGATACAGATTTTAAAACTGGCAGATTTTAGGTGCTCAGGCCCTTCTTCCAGCACAGAACATAAAAGGACCTTCAAAATTGGGTACTGCTCAGAGTTTTGATTTGTATCGGATCATGTGGAGCGTAAGAGAGCTTGGTGCCTTGGAATAGAAAACATTCTAAGGGTAGAAGGGAGGCAGAAAAATGCAGATGCCCTGGAGAGAGGGAGATGCCATTGATTTGTAAGCTAGGAAGGGAAGGAGTTAAACTATCACATACTGTTAAATCAGTATTGTCACTGACACAAGGAGTTTTCACTCCTGGGCTCCTGGTGAGAGTGTGTTTTGTTTGTTCCCATTGAAGACCAAGCTGCAGTGACCAGTATTAAGAATGACTGGTTTTGTGAGAGCTGTGTGCTTCCCCCAGTAGCAGCTCAATCCCTGGAAGATGGTTCTTCTGCAGCAGATCTGAAGCACTCTCTTCCACGGTCTGTGGAGCAATTTCAGCAGAGCCTGTTCCCGGTAGTACTGACATTCTGATTGGAGTTGTCCCCCATTCAAATTATTTAATTTAGCGATTCTGTATTATTTCTGGAAGGCTTCTTCAAGGAAGAGCTGGCAGAAAGGCTCCTTTAAAGCACTGTGCGTCAGGAGCATCTCCGGCTGGTTTTGGTGGCACAAACTGAGGCTTCAGAACAAGCAGGCTGCTAAATTGAGTTGCTAGTGTGAGGCAGGATTGATAATGTTGAAGGGTTGGGTTTTCCTCATAGTTTCCATGTTCAGTAGCAAAGGTTATTTGAGATTTGTTGCTGTAATAGGTCTTAGGAGGGTTGGATTCATCCCTTTTTATGGGTAGCTTTCATTAATTTACTATCAATCTAGCCCAAACTGATCCACTGTTGCCTTTTCTCCCCAAGCTATTGGAGAGGAGATCAATGACTCAGGCACTGTCCTTTTCCTGGAGTGGCGTCTGCACTTTCCTTTCTTTTTAGCATTCAGAGTCAGATTTCCTGACTGTTGTTCTGCTTTTTTTGCTGTATAGACAATTGCAGCAATTCATGACAGTTCCAACTCTAGGTTCTGGTGGTGTGTTTGCTTGTAATAATTTCTGCTTAGTGGAGCTGCATCTTTGGGCCTTCAAATGTGGCTCTTACCCTTCCTGTTAAAAGCAAGTCAGGCTGCAAAAGAGGCTGATATGTGTTAGTGGTAATACTTCGAAAGAGTCTGTCACTGTCAGAACAAATTGTCTGTCAAGGGCCTCTCTCTGTGGGTTTCTTCCCAGCCTTTCCCCATTTGCCTTCTCCAAAACCACCTATCAGTTTGTGAGGGCGTTCCCAGTAATACGTCCCCCTCCTAGCTTATGGGGGAACCTGCTTGTCTTTTGGGGTTTTTTTTCTTCCTGAAAATACGTGAGGCAATCACTCTTCTGAAGTCACTAAGTAGTGCTTTGGTGAACTGGTTTGAAATGGGTTTTGAAGTTTTTCTGAAGGCAGTGTAGTCAGGAAGCAAGACCTCTCCTGCAGGTGCACGTGCTGACCTGCATTACCCCAGGCTGGACAGTTGTAGTGGTAAAACTGCCTGGCTGGAGGAGGTTTTAGCCAGTTTGACAGTGTTGATGTCATTAATTGCTCAAACACTTCTCATCTAAAACCCCCCCAAATTACTGACAAACAAGGACATGAATGTTCCTTTATAACAAACAGTAGTTTTCCTGTGATAACATTGCAGTATCCTCTGTCCCTTGCTCACTGGGCTCCAGTGTTCCTCCGTGGGTTTGTGCTGAAAGGCTTCCTTTCTGTGTGGCTTCCTTTCTGTGAGCCCCTGCTTCTCTGTTCATCCACCCGCCCCTTTAAACACCCTGCCTGGGATATCACTTCTTTGTCTCCTGGGTCCTCTGGGATTGCTCCAGGTTCTGTTTTCAGCACCATCAATAGAAATGAGCTGTCTTTTGGATTAATAATTGTGAGAGTTGTCATTTTTACTCCCCATTCTAATGTGAATGTTATACAGCTTCAGTTTTCAATGTATTTACGAAATCTGTTTCAGCAAACAAGTCCTTTTTGTTTTGTTACTTGGGGAAGAGGAGAGCAGGTGACTGTTAAACTGAGAAGAGGTGCTTCTGTGATACACAAGTGAATTCTGCTGCTGACAGAGCCACGCTCTGTACCTGTTGTAAAGAAGGTTTTTGGGTTCTTTGCCTTGAAAACTTTTCCAACCTGTTCTTCCTGAGTTTGTGCTTTTTGCCTGTAGTAGGTAGAGAGATGGGGAATGACTTCATGCTTGTGCTGCCAGGCTAGCCAGGCTTGTACCTATTGTTTGGATACCTGGGGGGGGAGCTTTGTGTGTGGGGCCCTGGGCAGAACCCTGTTTGTGCAGGCAACAACAGATGTTTGGCGTTTTCCAAGGCCTGTGGGTTTGGAAGCACCAGAAGCGATTGTGAGGAGTTGTGGGTCACTCAGGGCCACACAGGATGTTTCTTTTTGTAAACACTGGTAGTAGTCTAGAAAAGAAAGTGAAGTTTAGAACCTGCTGTAGAGGCGACTGCAGCCTTTCCTGGTCTCCCAAAGGTAAGCGTGGGTGTCCTGCGTAGGCACAAGGTGCATCCAGCCCCAAACCTGTGGGGCACATGGCAGTGGGCAGTGCCAGTGAGGGGACTCCAGTGCTTTGCCCTGCATTCTCTGTGTGTCAACCTAATTCTGCAGTAAACTGCCCGAATTCACCTACTGTTAATTTCTGACTCTTCTCAAGAGTTACATTTTCTTTGCAGGAGTTTGACCCTTAACAGGCCATCTTAGTTTTTAATATGATCTTTCTTTTTTGTTTGTATTCTTTTGTATTTTGTGTACCTACCTCGTTTATTTTCTTCTGTTATGTTGTGTTTTGTGTTTATGGCCATGTTCCCATTTCAGGGACCAATGTCCTCTAACTGATGAGCAATTGATTTCAGGGTAAGACCAAATGTTCTCAACAATCACCTTTGTCTAGAATGGCTTTCTTTTCTCACCATCCTTTTAATCGTGCTTTGTTTCTGGTTTCTGTTTTACGCCCAATGATAAGTTAATGATATGCTAAATCACCACAGCTGCAGGGAATGCCCAAGGTCTGGGTTAGGGTAATCACACAGGTCCTACTAACATCACCGTGCTTCCTGTAGAGCATCCAGAACTGGGGTGGCGCTAGCCCTTTTGTAAACTGGGAAAAGCTGTGATCCTTCACAAATGCAACAGGTAGACCCTTGGCATTGTAGTTATTTCAGCAAGGAGCCTGAAATCAGGTTGAGTGGTGAGTTAGGAAGTGCAGATCAGTGAGCAAGCTCTTTAATCCCAGTTATTATAGAGAGCTCTTCAGAGATCTGGTGTGAAGCAGCTGCTCTGGCTGCTTATTCTTGGTGTCCTGTGAGGCTGAACTGGATGACTGTGTTATAGCCCCTTTCAGAATGTGTGAGGGACAAGGGCTTGTCTCTGCCCAGGGCTTCAGGAGTATTAAACTGCATCTCAGTTACTCTGGTTGCTCAGCTCCCACTCTAAACTACTTTAGAGGAGACCTGTACCCTAGCCCTTGCTCTAAATTCCTTTGGCATATAAAACATCTATTTGTGAGGAAAAAGTGACTCTGCGTTTGGGATTCCTCTCCCCCTCCTTTTCCCTCTGCTAAAGCTGAAGCAATTGTTGTTCCAACTGGACTTTCAGAGGAGCTGCTGGTGACAGCAGTAGATAGGTACTGGTGCGGTTTGTATGGTGCTGCGGCATTGATTGCTGCTGCTACATTGAGCTCGTGACAGGGGCAGCAGGGTATTTTGGGCAACTCAAAGCTTTTGGGGTTTTTGTATTGGGTTCCTGCCTGCTGAATTCCGCAGCGAATGAGAGGTTGTTTCCCTCTGGAAATCACAATGCTCAGACTAATCTCATAAAAGGAGAAGCGTCTGTTACAGTTCAACTGTGAAACCTAATCAGACTCCTGGTTCTGATAAGTCACTATTTTTAGGGGATCTTAATGCACCTCAGAGATGAGAAAAGTGATATTAAACCAGCCCATTAAAACAGTTCTTTTTCTAACAATGATGAGGAACTGAAATGATGAGGACAACATATCTGTCTCTCAATCTTCCTGTCATCCTGAGGCCTAAGAAATGTAGAAATTATGTAAAGCACTGTGGAAAAAACTCCCACAAACCAGCAAAACCAGTGAATCTGCCAGGCAAGCATGGGGTTGGAGTCTAGGTCAGTGTCAGGATTGCTGCTGCGTGCAGTGATACAGGTGGCTCTACCCATTGGGCAGCACCTGTGCAGACCCTCACAGCTCCGGACAGCTGTCAGCATCCTGAGCTTTCCTGGGAGCTGCTGAACCCATTGAGCCCGACATTTATCCATGAGAGATCTGCTGCTGCAGTACCTTGTACGAGTCAAATCTTGACAGAGGTGGAAGTAACCATAATGATTGGTTTTCCAGCTCCCAAGGTGGCCTTTGCCACCAGGGAAGATTAATTTTTGAGCAGCAATTTGGCATTTTTTAGTTTTCGCCTCCTTCTCCCTCACCCCCCACACCATATGCTCACTTGGGATCTGTTGCTTACACTGGCTACAGGATGAGCCTGGAAACAGAGCAAAAATAAACAATGGGGCAAAACCAGGGGGAACAGCCCACTGCTGACTGGCACAGTCACACTTTGTTCTTCTTCTGAATGTCATCTCCAGGCCCTGTTTGAGGATGCTTTGCCTCTTTTGAACCAACCCCATGTGCTGTGCTGCTCAGCACAGAGTGGTGGCTGAGGAGCATGGGCTCAGTGGGTTGCAAGAGACCTGGCTAGTCCGTCCATTTCTCTGTTTACCCTTAGCTGTGTTTGGAGTAGCGTGGCCTGGGATTGCTATGATTCTGTGTGGAAGTTTTCACATAGCTGCTCCTTCCATAAGCCAGGCTGAAGCAGGGTGCTGTGCTCAAGATGACCTGTTGGAACAAACTCCTTTATCTGCAGCATCTGTGGGGTCTAAAGAATGAAAAATCCTCTGGGTCATAGGCAAGGGGATATCCACAATAGCCCTGGCTGTGTGCATTTGTCTTCATTTCTGTAGTATTCAAGAGTGAACCAGGAATAGGACACATTAATTCCTTCTGTGGCCATGGAGGGCTCCCTTGGGGGTGGGAGATAAGGGGAACACGGCCCACACCCACACCCTGCCCTTTTCTTTGGGTGATACTGGGTTATCTGGGGTACCTGCCTGGTGGAGGGGGATGGTCTGAAGGGACATGCAGCCCTGAATATAAATAAAATGAAATAAAAAATCATTGTAATAAGAAATTGGTTCGATATTTGCTTGGTTCAAAGGGGCCTCCAAGAAATCAGATGAGGAAAGAACTCACTGATACCAATTGTTGCACAGTCCCTGCAGTAGCTAACTGGGGGTTTGAGCTCCCCTCACTCTGCTTCAGGGACCACCCTGAAGGAACAAGAGTTTGCAGAGAGTACTCAGTGTGGCAAGACCATTGGAAAGAGCAGTTGCAGAATTCCTCCCTGGTCACTCTAGGTTCTAACCCAGTTTTGCAGTGTTAGCTGCCCAGTACAGGGCAGACTCCCTGTGGATATTTGCCCTCCTGTCTCACAGCCACCTTCTTCCCACTACCCACCCAGAGCAATCCAGAAGCTCCCTTTATGCTGTTGGGAAGGGCCTGCCCTGTCATGAATTAGTGTCAGTTTGGTCTAGCCAGCAAGGAAGCCCTGGTGAGGCCAAGGGGATTTCCCAAAGGTGCTTGAGTTTGCAGACCACAGGTCCCAGTGTGCTGGTAACTGTTGAGTCTCACTGGTGAGGTTTGGGAAAGGAAGGACAAGCTTTGGTTCTGTGTTGAATAAGCTCGCTCTTGCTTTCCCCTCTGCCATCCTGGGTGGCTTGAAGATCTCTGTGCTTGAGTGACAGGCTGTGTCAATATGTAATTGCTTAGTAAGTTCATTAACCTGCAGCTAAATCCAGGCAATGGCTAACTTGAGCTGTTTTTATATTTAAGTAACTTGCATCTAATCTTTCCAACGTATTTTGCCGAGCATGTAATGAAATAAGCATGACCCTGCAGCCTTTGTCCTGAATGCTTCCTGTTTTGTAATTGTGACGATCCGAGAGATGTAGTTAAGGGGATCTTAATTCTCCATAATTGGTGGTACTCTAGACACTGCAATTCAGACGCAACTGATGATACTTGAAAAACCTCCCAGTTAAATCTGTCTGCAACTGGAGGGATTATTCTGGGGGGGCCGATTTTTGAAAAATTGTAATAACTTTTCTTCCTGCTCTTAAGGTTTTCGGATGTCATCCTGGCAACAATATTGGCTACCAAGTCAGATATGTGTGGCAAAAAGTTTGAACTGAAGATTGATAACGTTCGCTTTGTTGGCCACCCCACACTGCTTCAGCACGCCCTTGGGCAGGTATGTTACAAGCTCTGCTCTGGGGACCTGCCTTCTCCCCATGTTACTTACTGCATGTTGGCTTTCTGGCAACTCTGGTTGATATGGCAGTTCTAAAATACCCACCCAGAATTTTCCCAAGTGCCTTGTCAGCCTTGCTTGGCTTTCAACCTCTTACTGGTGCTGAAAATGATTCACAAGGCACCATTGGAATAGGATCACAGAATCATTAAGGTTGCAAGAGACCTCCAAGACAATCTAGTCCAACCAGCACCCCAACCCCACCCTGCCCACTAAACATGTTTTCCACTGCCACATTCACATGTTGTTTGAACCCCTTCACCACCTCCCTGCGCAGCCTGTTCCAATCCCTTTCAGTGAATAAATTTTTCCTAATGTCTAATCTAAAGCTCCCCTGGCAGAACTTGGGCAAAGCCAAGCTGCTTGCTCTGTGCCCTGTGTTTTGGCTGCTTATCATGAAAGTAGGTGCTGCTGAGGCTCTGGAAGAGGTCCTGCTTGAACCTAGGGAAGAATTTACATGAGTGCAAAATGCTCCCTGTCCCATTCTTCCTGATAGACCGTGGGAATGAGCCTGGCTTGGGTGATTTTTGAATCCAGCACTGACCTCTGTCACTGAACTGCTTTGATCTCATTTTTCATCAAATTTACTAAGTGGTTCATTTTTTTTCAAGAGAAAAAACTCTGCTTGCCAATTCTGTCATCCTTTCTGTCTATAATTAGAATTGCAAACAGATTGCTGGCACTGCTGCCTGATATTTAAAGGACCAGGCTGTTTTAATCCTGGGTGAGGAGCTGGCCTCAAGCATCAAAAGATGCAGAGGTCCCGCTTTGGAAACTCAAGTCGAGTCTGCAGGAAATGTGTCAGAGGATCACTGAGATTCAGCTCAACTTTTGAGCTGTTTTGGAAGACAGAAGTGGCCGCAAGCTGTGCAGGTGCGTCACCCACCCTGGGCAAGGCCTGGGCTAAGGGTTCGTACTGTGACTTCATCCCAGAGCAGGAGAAGGACCAGAGACAGGGCTGGAGGCCAGAGCTGTAATGGACTTAAGGCTTCATCCAGGAGCCAAGCTACAGACTGGTGTAGGTTGGAGATTCATCCAGGTGATAGGGCTGGAGATAGACCCAGAGCTGAGCTTAAATGAGGCTCTAGGGTTGAGCTTAAATGTAACTCCTGGTTCATGGGCTAGAGGGACCCAACTGGGACAGATCAATATCAGTAAGACCTGGTGCCCTCAGACCTGTTCTCTCACAGTGTGAGATCTCTTTATTTTACTAATAGCACAACTTTGTAGATGTGATGTGAGGTTGAAAATGTGTATTTGTGTTTTTTCACCCCAAATCATTGCACCCCCCCCCCCTCAACTTTCCCATCAGGTTTATCCCAATTGCATGAAATAGCTCTTGGTTTCCACTTTGTCTAAAGAAAATTGCATTTGGTTGAATAAACAAAGTTATACAGTGCTGCAAACACTTCTTACATTGCTTCTTGTAGGATCTTCTTTTTGGGTGTGGTAAGGCACCCTAGAACCTTCTAGAGTCCAGAATCTTCTAGATGTGGCAGTCATCTCTGCTGGTTCCTGCAGGTCTAAATCTGGGACCCTTTAGCAGGGAGGAGGAAGCTCAAGGGAGCTCCTTTCCAATGAAGGAACCCGACAGTCTCTGCTTTGGTTTTCTTCAGAGCTCATAGTGCACTAAATGTACTGTGGTGGTACAAAAGGCCTATAGCATCCTGACTTGTATCAGCAATAGTGTGGCCAGCAGGACTAGAGATGTAATTCTCTGCCTGCCCTGGGCACTGGTGAAGCCTCCCCTTGAGTACTGGGGGCAGTTCTGGGCCACTCACTTCAAGAAAGAGATTGAGGGGCTGGAGCAGGTCCAGAGGAGCAACGAGGCTGGGGAAGGGACTGGAAGGAAAATCTGATGAGGTGAGGGATCTGAGGGAGCTGGGGGTGTTTAGCCTGGAGAAGAGAAAACTCAGGGGGGACCTTCTCTCTATATATAACTCCCTGAAGAGAGGTTGTAGTCAGGTGGAGGTTGGGCTCTTCTTCCAGGCAGCCAGCACCAGGATGAGAAGGCAGAGCCTGAAGATGCACCAAAGGAGGGTTAGGCTGGATGTTAGGAAGCCCTTTCTCATGTAAAATGTGAACAGAGCCTGGAATGGACAGCCCAGGGCAGCAGTGGAGTCCCTGTGTCTGGAGGTGTTGAAGGACAGACTGCCTGTGGCCCTGGTCTGTATGATGTGGTGATGTTAGGTCCTGGTCTGGGCAGGATGAGCTCAGAGGGCTTTTCCAGCCTCCATCATTCTGGGATTCTGTAAATGAATCTTTGGGACAGCTCTACAAATTGTCACTCTGATGGGATCCAGGAGGTAGAAGAGCACGGGTATTGAATCCCATGTGTCAGACCGCCTGTTACATAGCAAGATGCTTAATTCTTCAGATCACTTCAGCATTTGCTTTTCCATCTTAGTCTTTCTTCCCTTTTCCTGCACAAGAGGGGATCTGAGATCTAACTTGCATCCCAGCTGATGGTCGTGGTGGTAGTTTTTTTGATTCTGAGGAAGGAACAGGATCACTCCCTAGACTTGGAAATGCTTTTGCATCTTTAATGAAGTTTATAAGACACTCTGGAACCTGCATCTCCAGAGCAATTAAACAGTTAATGTGCTGTAGTGCCCTCCTTCACTGCCTTTGAGATAGAGCTCCTGGAAAAAAAGAACATGTGGCACTGCTTTTAGTTTCTGTGTTCCCTCAGTACCTGGCACTGCTGAGGCTGCACCTCAAATCCTGGGCTCAGTTTTGCCTAGGAGAAGGGTCTGGAGCACACATGCTCTGAGAAGCAGCTAGGGGAGCCAGGGCTGGGCTTAGCTCAGGGGAGGCCTTCTCGATCTTGACAGCTCCCTGACAGGAGGTTGGAGCGAGGTTGGGGTCAGTCTCTTCTCATGAGGAACAGGTAGCAGGCTGAGAGGAAAAAGCAAGTTGAGCCACTGGATGTTCAGGTTGGGTATTAAGAACAATTTCTTCACAGAAAGGTTCATTGGAACAGGTTGCCCAGGGTGATAGTGGAGACCCTATGCCTGGAAGTGTTCAAAAGACATGTAGATGTGCTTCACTAGGATCACTTGAGATGGGACCGGTGTGCAGCAGGGAGCTTCAGCGGTATCAGGAAGGGCCTCTGCATTTTGTGCCCCATCTTGTGGCAATGCTTGGCTCCATTCAGGGTAGGGAGGCTTGCATGTGACATTCAGCTTGTTCCACTGTTCCCTCCACCCTAAAGTCTCTGTCTGCCTTAGTGGTGAAGAACAAATAAGGAGGGGGCTGGACAATGTGTTCAAAATCCTGAAGGAAGGGGAAATCAGCCCTTTTATTTTAGTACTGCACTTCCAGAGCATTTTTTTTTCTGATCAAAGTCTGTAAAATAACAAAATCAGGATTTTAGAAGAGAAGACAATAGATGTGACCTGGGATGTGGGGTCTGTGGACTTCTCTGCGGTTCAACAATATATCTGACATCGTTTTCCTGAAGGAATTTAAACCTATGGTTCCTAATGATGTTAAAATGAAATAGTCAGAGACACCCAGTCAGGCTGCTGTCTCAGCCTATCCTCATTCCCATGGACATGACCAGAATTCTTTGTTTTAAGCTTTCACAGCGTCTCAGAACAGGCAGTGTCGTGGGGTAACTGTGACCCTTTAATACTGAAAAAAAACCCCAAACAGTTTTATTTGTCACAGGTCAAATGTGATAGTATCATTTGATTTGGCTGCTCTCATTTCTCAGCAAACTCATGATATTTGTTATATTTCTTTCTTTTCCCCGTTTTTTCGTTTTCTTACTGGACCAAACTGACATGAACCTGTGGGATTGAAAAAGAAATGTTTTTCAGGTATCCAAAACGGATCCCTCACCAAAGAGAGAGATGCCCACGATGATTCTCTTCAACGTGGTGTTTGCACTAAGGGTAAGGACTGTCTCCATTCCATCTGACTGAGAGAGGTTCTGCACATGGGTAAGGGAATGCAGTAGGGTCACATTCCAATAGTCTGTCGTAGAAAAATTGGTGCCTGATTTCATTTGGCTTTTTGAATTTGAAGTAACAAATGTAAACAGTGTAGGGTATGACACCAGAACGGGGAAAGCTTTTTCTAGCTAAACTACAGTAATTTTCTTTAGGCCATTTTCTAGAGGTTTTTTATTTTAAATACCCAGAGTGTCAAGCCATGTAAGAAACCGCTTTGCACAACAGACAAACGCCACAAGTTTGGCTAAGTTTGAGCACTATCTGATTTCTGAACTCTGGCTTTCCCCTTGCAGCATCTGTGGAGCCTTCGTATGACTGTTGTGGCATGAATGCATGTGAAGAAACACTTCAGAAATAACAGAGGGAGCTGGAATAGCTGCCTTTGTGGAGATGGTGGCTTTTTGCTCAACTGGGTATAATATCATGATTTAAAACCTCCCAGATCCCTGCTTGCGGAAAAAAACTTTCAGGAATTTTTTCCTTTTAGCTCTAGTACTTTTCTTCCTGCTGGCTTTTCAATAGCAGGGACACGAGCACAGTGCAGGTGGCTTGTCCTTAGTTGTCCCAGTCACCAATCTGACTCGAGCAGTAAATGCTTGGAGCAGTTCTGTTGGGGACCCAGTGCTGTTGTGCCTTGGGGCAGTCTTAGGTCAGGAAGTGCTGAATTTGCAGTGCAGGAATTGATTTTCACACATAAAATACCCTACCTGAAGGGATAGTGTTCTGGCGTGTTGGTAGAGCCCTGTGCCTTGGTTGCAGCTGAGTGTAGCTAGATGTGCAAGCACAGTCATTCACACGCACAGTCTCACAATATTGCAGGAGCTTGGTGAGTGCAGTGAAGGCTGTTTCTTGCCCACATTTCTCTAGAATCTCAATTTTGGTGGTTCTCCTGGTGACATCTGGGGTTGTTTGTGTTGGGCACTGAGATGCTGCTGCTGGAATTATGTGTGTGATGCAGCACTAAATGGTGTTGGCCAAATGAGACACTTGTTCATAGAGAGCTGTTAAGTTTCAGGAAAGTGCTGAGCAAGAAGCAAATGGAAATTTGTTCCTAGCACAGTGTGGTACAGATCAGGGGGTGGGTGGAGGCATCCTGAGATAGAGATGAGAGTCCATCTGCAGTGGGCAGACAGAGCAGGCAGAGTCCCAACTGCTATAATCAGCTCTGGTCCTGCTGTGTTTGAGACCCAACGTGTTGTGACTCAGCAAGAAGAGCAGAAGCCCAAAATGATGAGTCATGGTTTGCTAGATTATGTGCCAGGTTATCACTTGCTTGAACTGTAAATTCCTTTAAATATCTTAACAAACATGAAGCAGCTGCGTAGTCAGAGTGGAGCCACCGAGTGCCCTCCCTCCCTGTCATCTGTACTGGCCTGATAGATACTTCCAGTGCTTTCACTTTGGGCCTTGCCCAATTACAGAGTTAGTAATGAGCTCTGTTTGTGAGATGGTTAGGAGCTCAAACCTGAATTCTTTCTGGTTTGGGATCCAATTTTTGGTTGTGTGCTGTTAATTCTTCCCTTGTTACTGTCCTTTCAGTGTGTAAGAGCAAAACCAGTACAGCAGTGTGGAGTGACTGGGCCATGTCAAAGGCACTTGCAGTCCTTGTGCTCCCAGTGAGTCTAACCTGAACATAGAGGTACTCTGCCTTTTCACATAGCCTGACCCATGCTTCTCTCACTGTGTGAAACAGAGGGCTTCTGCTAGCAGAAGGGCCATTAACAACTGGGAAAAATAAAGCAGACAGCAGTATCGTACTCCAGGTGCGCAGATAGGCTTAGAAATCCTTGAGTCTTATTTTTTTTTGACACATCCAAGCTTCTGCTTTGTTGCTGCTAGAGCAAATTCCTTTCTTGTGCCAGTTGCCAAAGAGTCCAACTTCTGATACCTAGTGAAGAGAATTATTTTGACTGCCTGTCCATCCATCACAGTAGTTCCACGTGTGTGACTGTGGCCAAATGACTGACTTGGTTTTTTTCCTGTGTCACCGGTAGGCCAATGCAGATCCATCGGTGATAAACTGCTTACACAACCTCTCTCGAAGAATCGCCATAGTCTTGCAGCATGAGGAGCGCCGCTGCCAGTACCTGACCAGGGAGGCCAAGCTGATCTTAGCTATTCAGGATGAAGTGTCTGCCATGTCAGAGAGTGAGTGCTGAGCTTAGTTTTTGTACAGGGTTGTGGCACTTGTCACGGAATTTCTAATCATGCCCCCTTACTTCTGTGTCTGGGGTTGATGTGAGCAAGTCCTGGTGCTCTTTGGCATTCTGACAGCTTTGGACTGCGTTTTGCCTCATTGAAGGTCACTACTATGCAGAGCTGTCAGTTTGGGAAGCGCAGTGGCTTGTTTACTGTCCTTGCTAGTTCAGTTCAACATGAGCACTGGAGAATGTGCTCTGAACCACTGCATTTGGATTTGCCTCTCGGGTTGAGATGGTCTAGTGTCTTAGTACTCATGTAGGTCCTTCTCTAGATTCCCATGCATCCCACCTGGGTCACTATCAACATTGTGGGTCAGAGACCCCACCGCTATTTTAACCAAGAGCTCCCAGCTAAAGCATCAGACACCAAGGGAGGATTTAACAAACCCACTGAGGGATGTGCAGGCAGTGAAACGTCTGATTCAGTTTGGGAAGGAAAGTCACCAAGACATTTTCTTTTCAACTTTTCAGACCCACACTTCAAATTTCTTTGCAGAAAACACACAAATTAAACTTAGAGATTCTGTTCAGCTTTTAAAGCAGAACAGATGGAAGAACTCACTTCTTTGCCCAACCTAGAGCAGCTTTCCCATGCTTTAATGCCACGTGCTGAGTCACCAGCCTTCCTGTGGGGAACTTTACTCTGACATGTTGTTGCCATGGCTAGCTGGCAGTTACAGAGCGGTTCTGTAGCCTGTACTTCAGATCAATTTACTCTAATGAGCAGTATTTAAGGTGAGCTTTCTCTGACAGCAATGCATCATCCTGCGGTAACCATTAAAAAGGAAACTAATGTGTTAAAGCAAATCCACTTGTCACAGTCACAGTAACATGGGCTTAACGGAGTAGAGATTTAGGAGAAGTTGGTAATAACTGACTATTATTATTTTAACACCTAACTTGAGTTACTGTGAAAGCTTTAGAATAATTGTGGATTATAAGGGAATACATTCTGTCCCCAAGATACTTGGTACCTAGTGGGGAAAGAGGAAGGAACTCTCTTTGCTTTGAAATCAGTGGTTTGGTTTCTTGTGAAATTTTTGTAGCCACAGAAGGGCCTCAGTCACCTTTCCATCACATCCTTCCCAAGTGCAAACTGGCCAGAGATCTCAAGGAGACATATGACAGGTAAGTGGGATTTTCTTCCTAGCTCACAGAACGCTGCTTCTCACTGAAACCTCCTAGCTTGGTTCCCCGGGATATTGCTCACTGGGGTCTGGTTTTCAGAGCAGGTGGAGCAGTGTGAAGGTTAGCTGTCAGTTATTTCAATTATGTCAGTTATCTTGGTCTCTCTTTAAGTGTTTTATGATTCTTAAAAGGTGGTGATGGCTGTCACAGTTTTAGGAATTATTTTTCTTAGAACAGGGGAATTGCAGCATTGACATTGCAGGGATGTCATAGCACTACAGAAGAGCTCTAAACCTGCAGCTAAGAGAATAATGCTTCATTCAACACCAATGGCAATCAGGTGCTGTCATGGCTTACTTGGTTACCCTGTGCATGTCTGGGCAGTGAATTTGGATTCAGTGGTGAGACTTCAAGTAGAGTGGCAAGTGTAACATGCTGTTTCTTGACTGGATTGAAAAGTCTGGCAGGGAATTCAAAAAAGTGTGGAGTTAGTGTTGAATTTCAGCAGGAGCCAGCACCAACCTCCAGTGTGTTGTGCTCTGACAGCTTGTCAAGGCTGATTCCTCGTGTGGAGCAGGCACTCCGTTCAGGATGGGCACTTGCTGAAGGACGATGAGAGAGGAGCAGGTTGTGCTGGGGAGAAAGACAATGTGTACCTTTATTAGGGTGTTTGTCAGGACTTGGGAGAATTCTTCTGGAGTTCCTTGATTTGCTCTAGAGCACATGGTATCACACTGGACAAACCATTTAGCCTCCTAGTTTGAGTTTATCCTCATACGAAAGGAATAACTACAAAGCCCTGTAAGGTGAGGAGGCTCTGGAAGCCTCAGTAATTCAGTTGTAGAGCACATCAGAAAAGCTCTAATAGCCATCTCTTACATCCAAGAGTTGTGTGTTTCAGCACATGTGGAAGGAATGTTCCATACAACTCACACAAAAGCTGACCTAGAGTTCAAGGCTCTCTTTATGTAGCCTGAAATTCTGAATTAAACCTCACCAACCACTTTACTGTTTGTTGTTCCTCTAGGGCAGTGTGTTTGTGACGCTAGCACTCTTGCTTACAGACATTTTAGTGACACAGTGACATCTTGTGGCATTAAGCTGCTGTGACCGGAGGAACATCCAGCCCAGCGTGGTAGTGTGAGTTCGTACAACCCGTCCATGAGGTGAGAAGGGTCAGACTAGGGAGAAACACACAGAATCACAGAAAGGACCTCCTAGATCACTGAGTCCAGCTATAACACAACAACGAAAAAAACCTACTCAACCGAAAAACACAGACTAACCCCCTCCATGCTGCCACTCTAGCAGGTTGTGAAGCACCATGGCTACACGGTTCTTACATACCTCCAGAGATGGTGACTCAACCACCTCCCTGGGAAGGCTATTCCAGTGCCTTACTACTCTTTCTGTAAAGAATTTCGTCCTAATATCCAATCTAAACTACCCCTACCTCAACTTCAGACCATGGCCCCTGGTTCTATCATTAATTAGCAAGGAGAAGAGGCCAANATTAGCAAGGAGAAGAGGCCAACATC
>VZRI01001484.1:13237-46071 GCA_013397515.1 Upupa epops
TCCAGAAGGACACAGAGCTGCTGGAGAGAGTCCAGTGCAGAGACACAAAGATGATGAAGGGAAGGAGCATCTCCTTGATGATGAAAAGCTGAGGGAGCTGGGGCTCTTGAGTTGGGAAAAAATGGAGCCTGAGGAGGGACCCCATGACTGTTGATCAAGATGGAAAGGGTGGGGGGTCAGGAGGAAGGAGCCAGGCTCTGCTCAGGGGCACCCAATGCTAGGACAAGGGGCACCGGATGCCAGCTGGAACAGAGGAGATTCCACATCAAGAGGAGAAGCAACTTATTCCCGGTGAGGGTGCCAGAGCCCTGGAAGGGGCTGCCCAGGGGGGTTGTGGAGTCTCCTTCTCTGGAGATGTTTCAAACCCCACCTGGCCTGTTCCTGTGCAACTGGATCTAGGTGATCCTGCTGTGGCAGGGTGAGTGGACTGGATGATCTTTCAGGGTCCCTTCCAATCCCTAACGGTCTGGGATTCTGTGCTGCTGTTCTCTGCAGCTCTGAAGACGGAGATTTGTCTTAGAGGGAAACAGAATATCCTTCAGAGCAACAGTCATGGAGTTTGTTTCCACAGGGATTTGAGAGGATTTCATTTACCTTTACATTTAGCCCCTATAAAGCAGCAGCACTTCAAGACCCTTGGTAGGTATCTCTGTAGTTACACAGAAAAATCAGGAACAATGCAGTTAGGCTGGATGCAAAGATAACAGCAGGATCTTTCCCGTGGTGAGAAATTGTGGTGGTGTTCCAGCACTCTGTGTAGCTGTGGAGGATGAAATGTCTCAGGTTCCTTATGGGGTGACTGGGAAAAACTCTCCTGAAAGCAGGAGGGGCTTCATCTGCTGAACCCTGAAGATAATTCTGCACAGTTCTCCTGCCTCACTTTGCTTTTTCCTAGTGACTTTTCACTCTAAGAGCTAATAATGGAATGAGAGTCAATGGAACCTTGTCGAGGTTGTCATTGCCAGATGGAAATGTCACGTTGCCCCGTTTGGATGGGGCAAGTTAACAACTTACTCACAATCTCAGGTTATAATCCCCATGCCAGGTGTGTTGGGTAACCACTGTTTTAATGCTCTGGACAATTCCAGATGCATTTTCAGCTCTGCTCGTTCTTGCTTCTGAGCGTTGCTGTAATTTTACTGATCCCCTGCTGTGTGATCTTTGAGGTCTTGGGATTGTTTCCTGAGAACGAAGTGACTCACTGTAAACTCTCTGCTTTGAAGAACCGATTAATCTTTAAATAGATGCCTTCATATAAGTTACAAGAAGAATGGGGATTTTTCTTCATTCAAGCAGAGATGGAAGAGTGTGTTCAAAGGAGCGTCGATAGAGATGAGCCAGCAGTGAGCTCAGGTGATCAAGAGGCACCGTAGCTTCTATCAGAAATAGTGTAGCCAGCAGTAGGGAAGTGGTTGTGCTGTGCTTGGCACTGGTGAGGCCACACATCAAGTATTTGGTTCAGTTCTGGGCACTTCAATGCAAGAAGGACATTGAGGGGCTGGAGTGGGTCCAGAGAAGGACAACAAGGGTGGAGAAGGGTCTGGAGAGCAGATCTTATGAGGAGCAGCTGGGGGAGCTGGGGCTGCTTGGTCTGGAGAAGGGGAGGCTGAGGGGAGATCTTATTGCTGTGTACAGCTACCTGAGAGGAGGGTGCAGAGAGGTGGGGTTTGGTCTGTTCTCACAAGGAACAAGGGACAGGACAAGAGGAAATGGCCTCAAGCTGCCCTGGGGGAAGGTTAGGTTGGCCATGAGGAGAAACATCTCCCTGGAAAGGGTCCTCAGGCNATGTCGTAACATACAAATCCACTGGAAAATGTTTGACTTGGGAAACATCTGCAAAAGTGAACTTGCCCGGTAGTTTGATCCCCGGAGCCCCTTGAGCTGTCTCACCACTGATTAGACAAAGGCACCCGTGATATTTGTGACTTTAGACTGTGTCTGCACTTTGCACAAGTGATTGCAAGCCATTAGCACAGAAGCTGTTGAGGTGCTGGGTCTTCTGCTGTTTGCCTTGCAGTGCAGTCCTTCTCTAGAGCAGATACCATTGTCTGGTACCCCGTTAAGCCTGGGATGGGAACAACTTTGCAGCCTCTTGACAGTAATCATTCTGTTTTAAATATACGCCGGTTGCAAACTGTTCACCAGTGCTCAGTATTTATTTTGGCAGCCCTGGATCCAGGCCGAGAATAAATAATGCACTAAATGTAGGAGCAAAATGAGGGGGTGATCAATTATGAATGGAGTGGGCTGGGGAGAAGAGGAGGTGCTGTGTGCATGCAAATAACTTTAAACAAATGAGGAGATATTGCTGTGAGTGCAGAGAATGAGTAAATTTATAGGGCAAGCAGAGCTGTTGTGTGGTACCCGGTTAAATTTTATGACTTATTTTATTTAAAGGTCAGATGAATAAATGATAGAGGTCTTCCTGATGGGGGACTTCACAACCTTTGAAATGTATTAATATGGCAAACAATCATTTCATTCACAGCAGATCTTGTTAGAAAGTGATGTCTCATCATAATCTGGCGTGGAATTGTTTCTTCTCACTCGGATATTTTTATCGTGGAGATGATAATGCACAATTAAAGGCCAACATAGCTGCTAACAACTGAGAATCAGAGAATCATTAGAGATCAGAAGGAACCTCAAAAGATCATCCAGTCCAGTCCCCCTGCCACAGCAGGATCACCCAGACCAAGCTGCACAGGAACACAGCCAGGCAGGGCTGGAACGTCTGCAGAGAAGGAGACTCCACAGCCCTCCTGGGCAGCCCCTTCCAGGGCTCCGGGACCCTCCCTGGGAAGAAGGTCCTGCTGATAATGAGATGGAACCTCCTCTGTTCCAGCTGGCACCCAGTGCCCCTTGTCCTATCCCCAGATGCCCTTGAGAAGAGCCTGGCTCCATCCTCCTGACACCCACCCCTCACATCTTTATAGACAGGAATGAGAACACATCATACAGTATAGGTGCTGATCTAGGCTGAAGGAAAGCATAGTCCCAGACTTGGATATATGAAAATATTTCAGATTCATCTTTTTAATCCATTACTGAATGATTTAGGCTGGAAAAGCCTTCTGAGCTCATCCAGCCCAGCCCAGATCCTAACATCACCACATCAGCCAGACCAGGGCACTAAGGCTTCAACCAGTCTGTCCCTCAACACCTCCAGGGATGGGGACCCCACCACTTCAGATTTCTGTGTTCCCTGTTATCTCGGGTGCTCTGAAGTGCTTTGCTTTGAGTAACCCGCCTCTGAAAAATGATGTCTGAAGATGCTGCTATGATCTTAAATCTAACACTCAACCCCTTAGGGTGGGAAATCAGCGATGAATACGTAATTACCAGCAGATCCAAATATCTTTCGGAGAGCACGCTGCTCTGTTTTTATAGGGAAGATACTGAGAGGAAATTACCCCGCAGGCTCTAAAAAGCTGAATAAATAGCCTTTTTCATGAGCTGAGGATGAGCGGCAGATTCAAGATGTGTAAATACTGCCACTGACTTCAGACAAACTTAAACTCCCGGTCTGGTGACACTCAGCATGTGCTACTGTACTGTGTACAGGCACCCGCTGCTGCATTCCCCTATGCTTTCTATTCCTCTTAGAAACCTCAAACAAGTTCATAAGCTGAGAGCTGATCAGCCAGAGAGGGTTTTCTTTCATACCAACAGCTCTCACTTGAAGAAAGAGATTGAGGGGCTGGAGCGGGTCTAGAGAAGCAGCAGGGCTGGGGAAGAAACTGGAGGGAAAGGCTGAGGGAGCTGGGGTGTTTAGCCTGGAGAAGAGGAGACTCAGGGGGGACATTATGACACTCAATAACTCTCTGAAGCGTGGTTGTAGTCCAGTGGAGGTCAGGGTCTTCTCCCAGGCAACAAGAGAGAGAGCAAAGAGGCAGCCCATGCTGGGAGTCCTCCATCACTCTGAACACAGAAAATGGATGTATGATAGAATGGTCTCAAGCCGCGTCAGAGAAGACTTCGATTGGATCTTAGGAAGGAGTTGTTTCCTAAGAGAGTGGTTGGGCACTGGACCAGGCTGCCCAGGGAGGGGGTGGAGTCCCCATCCCTGGAGGGGTTTAAAAGGGGAGTAGCTAGAGCCCTTGAGGCCATCGTCTAGGGGTTGGGGAGCTGTTGGGATGAGGGCTGGATTTGATGGTCCTGGAGGTCCTTTCGAGCCATAATGATTCTATGATTCTCACGGATGAAAGCCTCATGGGGAATCTGAAATGTGCCAGACCTATCCCAGCTCCCCCCAGCGATCCCAGTTTTTGTCTGCTGATATCACAGAGCTAAATAGTTCAGCTAACCCACAGAGTTCTCTTTGTTCCTGGTCTAGAGGAGATAGGAGGATGTGTACTAAGGATCCAGAGAATTGTTCTTCGAAAAGTTATGAAGAAAGAAAAAGGGAGATGGATCTTGCAGCAGTAGCCATTGACCTTCTTTCTCCTCTCCAACTTGCAGTTTAATGAAGTTGGTTATGAATCAGCTCAACACTGTAGTAGAGATTTTTTTCTTCACTGTAATTTTTGTGCTGTGCATATTTCTTCTACAGCCAGTCCCTAATTTTAGGATTGATTTTACTCTTATGGTTTTATAGTCTGCATGAATTTATTTTCCTTCTCTAGAAGAACAGCACTAAATCATCCTCCCAAGTGCAGTTTGCATTCGGGTGTAGGTACAATGCCCTGGTAATAATTTCCCGTTGTAGCCATCTGAAAGGCTTGCTCAAAAGAATTTCATCTTTACTATGAGCTAGTTAGTCTGTTTAGGATGAATAGGCTGAACGTAGTCCAAAAAGGGAAGGCAGTCATGTGGCTTCCCCATTTAGAGTCAAGGTACAAACAAGGACCATGTCCAAGCTGGTCTGACAGCAGTCATCCTGCAAGCTTTGAGACTGGCTCCTTGCAGACCAAGCATGATGTGAGTCTTTCATGACCAAGACTGACCAAAAGTTCTACGGATACTTTAGTGAAGAGAAGCCTAGTCAGTCCTGGCACTAGCTACAGGTATAGGGATGCAAAAGGGACTAAGAGGAATCTGAAGCTCCAGTTTGACTCCTGCACTCACTGATCGTAGAATCATAGTCTCACAGAATGTTCCAGGCTGGAAGGGGCCTCTAGAGATCATCTGGTCCAACCTGCCTACACAAGCAGGGACATCTCTACCCAGGGCAGGCTGCTCAGAGCCTCAGCAACCTGACCTTCAATGACTCCAGGGATGGGGCCCCCATCACCCTCCTCGGGCAGCCCATTCCAGCCATCAACCCCCCTCACAGTGAAGAACTTTGTTCTGATCTCCACCCTAAATCTCTCCTTTCCCAGCTGGAATCCAGTGCTCCCTGTCCTACCCACAGAAACCCTTTGGAACAGACCTCCCCTTGCCTTCATGTAGGGCCCCCTCACGTACTGGAAGGTCAAAAGAATGATGCTGGCATCTGTTCTGATGAAGTGTCTCATTGTTTCATCATGGTACCATTCCAATAGTCTCCTTTGGTCTCCCATGAACGATGTGAAAACATAACACCCACAGCACTGTGAGAGCAGGGAGCTGAATGACACCGAGAGCGCTTTGGCCGTGCTGCTGGTAGTAACCACGCTGCTTTGTGGTTTCTTATCACCCTCAAAACTTGACCAAGCCTTTCTGTTAATTCATCTTCATTTGTTCCTTGATTGTTGACACGTGGGGAGAGTTTTAACCTCATTTTTTTCATTAGCAGCTCTATTAGGTTTAACATCCTACATCAGGAATTTACTTTTAGGTTCTAAATGCCCGGTTGCTAGGATCTGACAGAGAGCCTTCTCTCATCACGTATTACTCGTACAGACTATTAGTTTTACAGTAGCAATAATCCCAATGAAGTTGATTTATTACAGTAATTATGGCCAATTTCAGGTTTAGCTACCAAGTCAACCGCTGTCAGCGTGCCCTTATAGCTGGTTCACCAAAACCTTCATTATAAATAGTAATTATTAAAGGGAACATGCTTAAATCTTGATAGAGAGTGACTGTATTCTAATACTGTGGTATCAATGCCAAGGCCATTAGAGTCGTTAAGCCCTGCATGATCACTCAAGTCACCCTTCTGACTCATGGATGAGATAAGAAGTTTAAAATACTGGGAAAAGCTTCAATCTCACTGAGTCCCTCCAGGTGAAGATCAGGAATGTCCTGTTCCCCAACCCCATGACAGTCTACATGCATTCTAAGCCTTCTTTCCCTATGTTTCCGTAGGCAGATACAGAGCAGATCGCAGAGTAGAAGAGCCCAGGTCCCCCAAGACTTGAGACTACAAGACTTGTTACTGTGTGCTGGCCGTACCTGAGGAGCTGACGCAGTATTTTCACTGAAGTGACAGGAAAAAGATGTTCTCATTTTTAGCCTGCATTACATGCTGTTGTCCCCCCACTGGGGTCACCTGAACACCTCCCTGTTACTAAACCAGTGTAAACTCAAGTACTGGCAGTGCATGGTTGACTCCCATTCTCTGCCCGTGGGGTGCAAGGGTTAAATCTTCTGAGAAGAGGCTTCAGGTCAATTATGCTTTGATGACCTTGAGCAGAGCCTGGCTCCATCCTCCTGACACCCACCCCTCACAGATTTGTAGACATAAAGGAGGTCCCCCCTCAGTCTCCTCTTCTCCAATCTCAAGAGCCTCAGCTCCTCCAGCCTTTCCTCATCAGGGAGATGCTCCCCTCCTTTCATCATCCTTGTGGCTCTGCACCAGACTCTCCAGCAGCTCTGTGTCCTTCTGGAGCTGATCAGCCCAATGTGAACTACCGATTCTAACAAGAAATCCGTGTGGCTGTCTGCTATTGTTGATAGGGCAGACTCCATCTGAGACTGTTCGCTCTGTTTTCAAGATGTTTGCAAGGCAGTGGCTAATCCCTGCTGTAATCTCAGCTCATTTCAGCAGCATCCTTAGAGAAGAATCTGCGAGGGGGGCAGTTTGCTTTATTTCTGACACAAATCCTTCTCTCTTCCGCTCATTAATGCTCTCCAACGTGTATGGCAGATGGGGCTGAGCTCCTACCACTCTACACTTGCTTATCAGCCTTTAGATAGGCACTGGGCCTCTTTCCTTGCTGCTGTTTGTATTTTTAGCACTCGTTTGTATTTGTATGCAGGAGCCAGCGTGCTCAATAAAGATTTCTGCATACAAAGCGTGACTGGAGACACCTGAGGACAAACCCCCTGAAGAAATAGATGAAGTAAACAGCTTCTTGGTCTTTAAGGCTTTGCTGTTGCAAACGTTTAAGGACAGGTCGTTTATTTCCCAAAGTCTACTCTTTTCACTGTGATTACTGGTGTGAACACTAATCACGTTTATATTAATTGCAGGACTGAGGCTGAAACCTAGAAACAACACAACTGCTTTAGCTTCTGCTGGTGCTCACAGAAGCAACGTGAGCATCTCAAAGGTCTTTTCCAACCGGAACAATTCTATCAGGCATTCAAGGCAGATTGTGTGCCCTGGCCAAGAGTCATCTCAAGGTACAGTTATCCTTTTGCTGTGTCATAGAATCATTAGGGATTGGAAGGGACCTCAAAAGATCATCCAGTCCAATCCCCCTGCCACAGCAGGATCACCCAGACCAAGTCGCACAGTAACACAGCCAGGTGGGACTGGATGTGTTGTGGAGTCTCCTCTAGAGACTCGCCTGGGCAGCCTCTTCCAATGCTCTGGTACCCTCCCTGGGAAGAAGGTCCTGCTGATAATTGATAGGGAACCTCCTCTGTCCCAGCTGGCACCCAGTGCCCCTTGTCCTATCCCCAGATGACCTTGAGAACCTCCTGACACCTACCCCTCACATATTTATAGACAGGAATAAGGTCCTTTTGGAAGGAAAAGAGCTGCTGGATGACATAAACGGAGCAGACACGTGTCAGCAAGGGGTTTTATTTGGTCTCAAGCTAAAGCATAGGAAACTGCTTCTTGTCTACCTCCGCTGCTTTATTATTAGAGACATTGTAAAAGATGTCTTAGCATCCTATCTAGCAGCCCTCTTCACCAGTGACAACATGAGGCTTTCTATAATAGGAAAGTAATGAAAAAGTCCTGTTGTACCTGCACTTGGAAGAGGATTTTCTGGGAAACCTGAATTAATACATTGCAGTCTGAAAGGGAAAATAAAGATCGAATCGGGAAGAGGGAAGAACTGGTGCAGTGTGCTCCTACGCCCTTAATCTTTCAGTCTAGAGCTGGAAAGTCTAAAAAACATTCATCAGCTAGAGCTTTCATGCAAGGAGGCAGAAAATAGATGTTCTCGAAGACAGCCAAATCTTAAGGCTTTAGAGATAAGGACCAGATAAGGATTGAATTAAAGCCAGGCTCCAATGGGTGGCCAAGGTACAATTTAGAGATTACAGTAGTGTTTTTCATCTCTCTGTTCTGGCACTGCCATTTGAAGCAGCTGCAATTTCCAGGCAGCCTGCAAGCTTGGTCCTAGCAGGCATCACCTGGTGACAAAGATGTCACCATCAATCCCAGCAGGTCGTCTTGCATCGTGCTTATCCGCCAGGCTGCAGCCTTTTAGCCCACCCAAAGGGTGAAAGGCATCTCTGGTGACAGTTGCTATGGGAATGCAGAGGCAAAAGTGAATCAAATCACCTTGAAAAATTAGACCTCTACATGAAAAAACCCAACCCGTTGAAATATCACTCAGTGCTGTTAAATCTCACAACTGTTCCGTTAGTTTAATTCCTGAATAGCAAACTGTTTCTCAAATAACAAGAGAGAGAGTAAAGGGCAGCAGCAGCTCACTGTGAAGATGGAATTCATTGTGAGCAAAGTGTGAATAAAGCAATCAGGCTTCTCTAAAAGAACAACCAGATGGATGGGAAGGATGGTTTTTTATCTAGGAAAAAGAGTTGTTTGGATGTGTAGATCGAACTGCTTCTTGCCTTTCCCTAATTAGCTACCAGTTCTCAATATTGACAGCTGGCCTCGGTGACCACGAAGGGTAGATCAGATCTGTGTGGTTCTGGAGAGCAAGTCCCAGGGGTCAACTCTCACAGCCCTTTGCAAGGGCAGCTGTGAGCCAGTACTGCACCAGCGATGCAGAGCCAGTGAGGGTGGGAGCAGAGGTTGTTGGGTTGGTTTTTTATGGATAAAGTCATGTTGGGTTCCTTAAATCATTGCTGAAACACAAGCTGATTCAGGGAGTTGCATAGATTCCTAGGCTGGTTCAGGTTGGAAGGGACCTTAAAGATCATCCAGTTCCATCCCCCCTGCCATGAGCAGGGACACCCCCCCACCAGGGAGCTGCCTGGTGGGGCAATCTGGCCTCCAACACTGGAAGTCAGGAGGAAGTTCTTCACCAGGAGGGTGCTGAGATACTGGACCAGGTTGCCCAGGGAGGTTGTGGCTGTCCCCTCCCTTGGTGTTCGAGTGTGTGAGGGACAGCTCTGTGTCCTTCTGGAACTGAGGGGCCCAGAACTGGATATAATACTCCAGATGCAGTCTCACCAGTGCAGAGTAGAGGGGGAGAAGATCTCTCGCTCTGCTAAGCACCCCCCTTCTGATCCCCCCCAGGATGCTGTTGGCCCTCTTGGCCACTGGAGCAGATTGCTATCATGGGAACATCCACTACTCACAAACATGTAGACTATATAGTACTTGCCCTATGGCCTCGTTGCGTGTCACTGCTGCTTCTACACGGGGATCATCTGTTCTGGATTAGCATGGGTTTAGTATGAGGTTGGGAAACATGAAGTCTCAATATGAGGAACCAAGCGAGCCCGCTGTGTGCAGCAATTTGGGATGGATGAAAAACGAGCGTCCTCAGGCTAGTGTGGTGGATTTATCAGGAGAGACCAATCTGCACATCTTCAGAGCAATAATCCACGCCAGGCAAACGGCTTCATAAATCGCTGTGAACCCAGCATGGCAAGAATTAATAGGAATATTCATAAATATCTTCTTTTCAAAGGAGATTAGGACAAGAATGGATGGAGCGTATGCAACCCACCCCTGCCTTCAGTTCTTAAATCCTTAAATGTCTTTTTTTGATGTGGAGAAGGTCAGGCTCTAACAGAGACAGATGCTGTAAGGAACATGCAGCAGGAAGGCTGCACTGCAGGATTCTGTGTCCTAAGCTAAGAAGCATCTGTATGCAAACCCAAGCAGGCAGATTGTCTTCTCCTCCTACAAGCACTACAGGAACAACAGGTGAAAGCAAGATCACTAACTAGGAGTGATCCTGCTGCAGTTTTTCTCCCACATTCCCCTTTTCATGGAATCTCTTTCCATTAATAGTATTTTGTTTGTAGGAATGGTCATACCCCATGGGGTGGCCGCCTTCTTCTTACTGCTATGACTGCATGAGTTCATGTATTGCTGCCTGAGACTTGTCCAGTCTATCTGTGACACTATGAGTGGCCTTCATTGACAGACAAAGTTGATAAATCAATGACATGGTCTCACGGAGGTCCTGGTGCCCAGCAGGAGCCAGCAATGGGCCCCTGGGGCCAAGAAGGCCAATGGCATCCTGGAGTGGATTAGAAGGAGGGTGGTTAGTAGATCTAGAGAGGTTGCCCTCCCCCTCTACTCTGCCCTGGGGAGACCACATCTGGAATCTTGTGTCCAGTTCTGGGCCCCTCAGTCCCAGAAGGACACAGAGCTGCTGGAGAGAGTCCAGCACAGAGCCACAAAGATGATGAAGGGAGTGGAGCATCTCCCTGCTGAGGAAAGGCTGGGGAGCTGGGGCTCTTGAGCTTGGAGAAGAGGAGGCTGAGGGGTGACCTCATTCCTGTCTATAAAGAGGGATTGGACTGGGTGATCTTTCGAGGTCCCTTCCAATCCCTAACAGTCTGTGATTCTGTGATTCTGTGTTGAGAGCTGTCACGTGGATACTACCACCATCAATCAGAAATGAGGGCAATAAAAAAGTGGAACAAATAAACTGGACAAATTCCTGGTTTACAACCTTTGCCTTTGAAGAACCAGGTTTGATTTGGCTGTGAACACATTCCAGGGGTTGAATGACTTCTCTTTATTACTGCTATTTACTATTCATGTATAATAAATACATAATGCAGCCTGCAGGACGACACTGGTTTCCTAGATATTCAGGAAAATATATGTGTAATATGTCATTCTGTCCCCTGTAGCAAAGAGCAGAATCTCCCTGGACCTCTGATAAACTTTCACAGCACTTGAGCATCATCAGCTAGCGAATGGCACCAGTATGGGGCAGAAAGGCCAGGATGCCTGCGGCGGCCACGGCTACACTATGTTCTGTGGCTGTTTTTCATCAGTGATAATGGGTTCTGAGAGGGGAAGAAGCAGCATGGTTGGAAATCAAGGCATTTTCTCTCCCTCACACGCTCACACACACAATGTTCTTGTATCTTGTGCAGCTTTCTCTAGATTTTGTGGTGATCAGAGTTTCCGTGCAAGTATTTCTAAGGGATCTGCATGGTTTTGTTCTTCCTCTTTCATGACTGATGTCAGCAGTTTCTTTTAAAAGCCACATTATCAAAGTGATGGTAGCGACGAGGTCTGGCTTAATTAAGTAGCTTATAACAAGTTTTCCCATTCTTGTTTCATTAGATGAAGCTGCTTTGGAGAAGTATTCACTGTAACACAGGGAGAGAGAAAACCCAGCCTCCAGAAAGCCCAGACTGGACTCATCCTCTGTCTTCACAGATGACCAGAATCATTACCCACTTTGAAGGCACCTAAGTGAAAAATATAAACCTTGCTTAAATATCCTAACCCGTTTTGATTAGCTAATGACTTCTTTCTTAGGGTGATCGGCCTTTCTGTTTCCCAGTTGTTCCTTTGTGGCTTCCAGGGCCACTTTACTCTCCGGTTCCAGTGCTGCAGCACTGCAGGTAGGTCCGGGCTAACTGTTCCCAGGGCAATCACCGGGAGCTTTGCTGCAGCACATCCCTAAATATATTTGTTAAACCCATCCTATAGGAAAGGAATTGTTGATAATAAGAATAAACCAACATTGTGCCGATGCTATAAGGTTGAGGGTTGCAGAACGCTGAGTAAATAGTGCTTGAAAGTGGCAGCATTTTATCGGGTTCAAAAGAAGATAAAAATCACCTCCTCTCCCTGATGAAATAGTGTTAGAAAAATACCAGGGGAAAGCCTGGACAATTTTCCTCCCTGTTATTTTGTCCTTTCACGTTTGGAAACCAAATAGAATCCAAGTTCTCACAGTGCCCCACACTCGAGGGAGCCTTCATTTCAGTGTCTGATGTGCTAGAACTGTCAGTAAAGGGTCAGCAAGGACAAGCTGTTGTTTCAAGATGAACTTGTTTCCAATTGCCTTCCTCTCCCTCGGAGGAGAACAGCTTTATGCATTGGAGATGGAAAACACTGCAATTTACTAAAGAACGTTGTTGAAAGATCTAACTGACTTTAGACACCACGAGGTCCCTGAGAGTATTTGAGTTATCTAGAGGGGCAAAAGAAGGACAAACAAGAGCAACTCTAAAATGTCTTATGTGCTGTGAAGAAATCAATTTGAGTTTGAAGGGCTTAGAGTATGAGGGACAACAAGGGTCAGGGGAGAGTCTGGCATCTGGGCAAGAACAACCCCAGGGACCAGGAGAGGGTGGGGACTGACCTGTTGGAGAGCAGGGGAGGAGAAAGGGACCTGGGGGTCCTAGTGGTCAGCAGGGTGACTCTGAGCCAGCAATGTGCTCTGGTGGCCAAGAGGGCCAACAGCATCCTGGGAGGATCAGAAGTGGGGTGGTTAGCAGATCGAGAGAAGTTCTTCTCCCCCTCNGAGCCAGGCTCTTCTCAAGGGCACCTGGTGCTAGGACAGGGGCACTGGGTGCCAGCTGGAACAGAGGAGGTTCCTTCTCATTATCAGCAGGAAATTCATCCCAGGGAGGGTCCCGGAGCACTGGAAGGGGCTGCCCAGGGGGGTTGTGGAGTCTCCTTCTCTGGAGTCGTTCCAGACCTGCCTGGCTGTGTTCCTGTGTGACTTGGTCTGGGTGATGCTGCTGTGGCAGGGGGATTGGACTGGATGATCTTTTGTGGTCCCTTCTGACCCCTAATGACTCTATGACAGATTTTTTCGTCTCTGAAGGGTGTCTCTTAGATTCAGTTGTCAAGGAGTTTAAAATAATTGAGGATGAAGAGTACAGTGACTGAGCAGTAAAGCTGAAAGTCATCAGACTTCGGTCTGAAAGTCAGCTGTAAATATACGGTGCCCTCAAATCCAAAATTGAGAGCTAAGGACTGAGGCTGAAGATTCTTGCTTTGAAAAGAACAAAAGATTACAACGCCAAAAGCCAGTGGGAACATTTTCTGAGGTGGGAGAGAATCCTTGAAGTGCCAGAGTTTGCTAAAATTTAAGGGAGCTGGATGCAAGTGCCCAGGCATTTACAGAAGATGTAGTTGGACAGAAAAGGCCAAGGTCAAGAAAGAGGAGAAGGACCTTGATAACAACCTGCAGGACCAAAAGGAAACTGAAATGAGGAATCAAGAGGCAGAATTTTTTGTTTGAAGTCTATGTCACATTCAAGATGTCATCTTATTTAGACATGTCCCTGAAGGAAACACTACGAGGATCCATGGTCTTGAAGCATTAAAGCTGACCTGTTAAGGCACTGGTGAATGCATGGGTTGGCACTGCTTTGGAGGCTAGGACAAGTCTAGGGTTCCCATCACAGAACAGAGAGCAGCATTAATCCTGCTGATTGAACCAGCTCAGACGCCAAAGAAGCAGCCCATGCTGGGAGTCCTCCATCAGTCTGAACACAGAAACTGGGTATTTGATAGGAGGCAAAGCAAGACTTGGTTCTCTCTGCATTTCTCCAGGGGAAGGTTAGGTTAGGAAGGTTAGGAAGCCCTTCCTCAGGGAAAGGGTGCTCAGAGCCTGGACTGGACTGCCCAGGGCAGTGGGGGAGTCCCTGTGTCTGGAGGTGTTGAAGGACAGCCTGGCTGTGGCCCTGAGTGCCCTGGTCTGGCTGATGGGGTGATGTCAGGTGCTGGGCTGGGCTGGCTGAGCTGAGAGGTTTTTTTCCAACCTCAGTAATTCAGTGATCTTCAGTGCAGCAGCTGATTTTCTTCCTGTGAACATACGTTGTATTGGGCCTCCTAAAAAGGGAGATCTCACTCTATCAACGTGAGAACAGGCCCGAGTCTGTTTAGCTAAACACGCCTGGACTGCAAAAACATAATACATGCAAAATAATTCAATTATTTCTTGGCATAATATCCCGCATTCATCTTTAAAGATTGAAACACGGACACATCTGATTTAATTGCAAGACGGGATGAGTCAGCCCAGTATAAATTAGTCATGACTGAAAGACTGGCTCACAACAATTACCTTCATCACAAAAAAAAGAGTGAGGGGGTCACAATAGGAGTTGGTAAATAACATCTTTGGAGCAGAAAGGGTAAAATGGTGCAAAAGAGCTTTGTACAATGAAGAAAAGTTCCTTTTCTCGCTCTTCTGAAGAAAATAGAGACCTGAAATAAGAGGCTGAGAGAGGAAAAAAAAAACCCCTTTCACTCCATCCTACACAAACATCCTTCTGGGGTGTTTTAGGCACTGTGCTAAAAAACAAGCTACAATGGATCTTCCTGAAATTCTTAATAGAGAGATTTTTATGAAAGGATTCACTGTGAGCACAACATCCACTGCAGAAAGGGACAGCAGTGAGACCATCCACTATTTTATAAATAAAGGCAGGAAAAATTAAGATACCTGTGACTTCCTGCTCCCAAGCTTATCCAGAAAAGCTCAGCAGTCACCATGGACTTAGGCATTAACCCAGGAGGCTATGTCTTGTCTCATCAGCCTTTTTGGGACAAATCCAATCAGAGAATCATTAGGGATCGGAAGGGACCTTGAAAGAAAAATCATCTAGTCCAATCCCCCTGCCACAGCAGGATCACCCAGACCAAATTGCACAGGAACACATCCAGGTGTGTCTTCAGTATCTCCAGAGAAGGAGCCTCCACAAGCCCCTGGGCAGCCTGTTCCAGTGCTCCAGTACCCTCCCTGGGAAGAAGTTCCTGCTGATATTGATAGGGAACCTCCTCTGTTCCAGCTGGCACCCAGTGCCCATTGTCCTATTTTCAGATGACCTTGAGCAGAGCCTGGCTCCATCCTCCTGACACCCACTCCTCACATATTTATAGACATGAATGAGGTTGCCCCTCAGCCTCCTCTTCTCTCAGCTCAAGAGCCCCAGCTCCCTCAGGCTTTCCTCAGAAGGGAGGTGCTCCACTCCCTTCATCATCTTCGTTAAATTATTAAGGCTTATCAGAAGAGAAGGCTAAAATCCATGGTTTGATGCCTCTCTCCAGATAGATTTATTAGCACAGGGATCAAACCTATACATAGACCATAGAATTATAGAATCATTAAATCTGGAAAGGGCCTCCAGGGTCATCAGGTCCAGCCCTCCCAGCATCTCCCCACCCCCTAGACCATGGCCTCAAGTGCTCTAGCTACTCACCTTTTAAACACCTCCAGGGATGGGGACTCCACCACCTCCCTGGGCAGCGTTGTCTAGTGTACAAACACCCTCACACTAACAACTCCTTCCTAAGATCCAATCTAAACCTTCCCTGACACAGCTTGAGGCCATTTCCCCTTGTCCTATCATTAGGAATTTGTGAGAAGAGACCAGCACCAGCCTCACCACAACCTCCTGTCAGGCAGCTGAAGAGAGCTATCCCTTTGCCCCTGTAAATGGACAGAGACCACGTTCATTTCAACGCTTAGATTTAAGCATTTATTCCGTCCTGCTCCAGAGCCTGATCCCACTTGTGCTGGTACAAATCAGTTCAAGTGTGCCTGTTGGTTTAGTGTTGAGACCCCGGTTCTGCGACTCTCAGATTTGATTTCAGATAGGGCAAGAACTTATAGAATGGTGCATGGAAATGCTCTGTTGTATCGTTGGCTCGCGGACTGCCTCAGGCTTTGGCTTTGTTCCACTCTATATTGTGCTGCGTGCCGTGTTTGAATTTCAAGTACCTTATTCGGTGCAATAGATGTGACCTCAGCCGTGAGTTTTGAAACTGCAGCAACTTAGGGATGATGCAGCTTTATTACACTTTCAAAAGATGAAAGAATCATTGAACCATCAGGGATCGGAAGGAACCTCAAAAGATCATCCAGTCCAATCCCCCTGCCACAGCAGGATCACCCAGACCAAGTCACACAGGAACACAGCCAGGTGGGTCTGGAACTTCTCCAGAGAAGGAGACTCCACAGCCCCCCTGGGCAGCCTGGTCCAGTGCTCTGGTTCCCTCCCTGGGAAGAAGTTTCTTCTGAGAATTGAAGGGTTTTTTTGTTTGGAGAAAATCCTCAGCACTGTCGCTGCATGGGCTACCTGCAATTAATGTGGTCTTTGATTCCTGAGTCATGCCTCTTGCATGTCTTGTTTTTTTCAATCTCCACTGAGTTCCAGCCACTGCCTAATTGATGACCTCTAGGTCAGCTCTGGCGGACAGAGAGATCAGTCTTCAGCTACATCAGAACAGCTTTAATAGCAGAGAGAAACGACAGAGGAGGTGGTGCAGTCTAGGAACATAGTCAGAGGCATAGGACTGCAAGCTTGAAGCCTAGACTAACCTTCTCTTTGTTGTTGTTATTACTCTTGCCAGCTAGAGCAAGGATCTGGTGTGTTTGCCCTTCTGCACTGACACAGAAAGACTTAAACAGCTCCCTGCACCCGTGGCCGTGGGCTATCTGGAGACTTCAGTGCTGGTAAAGAGGGTCCAGGTTAATCAGGATGTCACATCGTGGTCTGGCCTGCATTCAGCCCAGCGCCTCTTTACTGGGTACGTTCTTCCTCTGCTGCAAGGAGACAGACAAGAAAGGCTGCACATATGGTGCTTAACTGCTCTTTCCTCCCTGAGCCTGGGAGAACGCTGAGCTGCCAAGAACGACCTTCTCTTGCTACCTCAGTGAAGAGCTGCATCCAGGTAGCATCAGGCCAGCTTGAGCTCAGCTGTTCCTAGAAGTACTGATGCAAAGAGAACTCTTTCACGGCCGGTTTTGCAGTATCACTGTTTGCAAAGGAGTCCTTGACTTTTGCTCTTGTGGAGCTTCGTCACCACGCAGGACTGAAGTGGACACTGAATTTCAGTCCCTGTTAATTTGATAGCTTCCCTTATCTGGGTCGACTCTTTGGATGAAGAAGCCAAAGTGCAGTGACATAGGAACTGCGTCTAGTAACATGGAGACAGAGGATTCATACTTGGTTGTTGTTTTGTTGGGTTTTCACAGACTCACAGATAGCTCAGGATTGGAAGGGACCTCAAAAGATCATCCAGTCCAGTCCCCCTGCCACAGCAGGATCTCCTACATCCAGTTGCACAGGAACAGGTCAGGGGGGTTTGAAATGTCTCAAGAGAAGAGTCCACAACTCTCCTGGGCAGCCCCTTCCAGGGCTCTGGCACCCTCACTGGGAAAAGGGATTTTTCTCCTCTTGATGTGGAACCTCCTCTGTTCCAGCTGACACCTGGTGCCCCTTGTCCTGGCATTGGGTGCCCCTGAGCAGAGCCTGGCTCCTTCCTCCTGATACCCACCCTTTCCATCTTGATCAGCAGTCATGGGGTCCCTCCTCAGGCTCCTTTGTTCCAAGCTCAAGAGCCCCAGCTCCCTCAGCCTTTCATCACTGGGGAGATGCTCCATTCATCACCTCTGTGTCTCTGCACTGCCCTCTCTCCAGCAGCTCTGTGTCCTTCTGGAACTGAGGTGCCCAGAACTGAATACAAGATTCCAGATGCAGTCTCCCAGGGCAGAGTAGAGGAGGGGAGGAGAACCTCTCTCCATCTGAGGGGGTTTTAATTCATACCGCTTCAATCAGCCAATCTGGGGGCAGAGAGAAGGGAATGAAAATAGGTATCAGAAAAACCCCTCACACTGGCCTCTGCCCATTGACCCAGGCTGTCCAGTTCCCTCTGCAGCAGCATCCTCCCCTCCACCGAATCAACACTGCCCCCCAGCTCGATATCATCTGTCACTCCACTAAGGGGAGATTCAGTCCTCTCATCCAGGTCATCAATAAAGATGCTGAATACAACGGGACCCAGCACTGATTCCTGGGGGTCATTTGCTTTCCCCTACATGAGATTCACGTTTACTCTTGTCGTTCAGTGTTCTTACAAACCACGTGGCTGTGTGAAGGGCAAAACCAAAAAGGATTAAGTTAAAATTTGTCATAGGTTGTCATATTACAACCCCGAGAGCCAATAGGTTCTGCTGCTGGAGAAAATACATCACCCCCTCCTTGGTGTTTGAAGGTCACACACAGGCACAACCCCGTGGTCCCTCACACTGGAAACACCGAGCTGTTCTCCTGAGCTACAGTATTAACTTCAGCATCATCATAACGTTGGCTCTTGGGGTTGTTTGTTTGGAGTTGTGTTAATTGGTAGTGGTTACAGGCTGAATAGACTCCTCTTGGGGGGAATTGAACGCCGAGCACACGATAACCATTTAGATGTGCTACTGGACTCTGTGCCAGCTCTCTTAAAACAAAAGCCTCATCAAACACAGCCTGATGTCATGCATGACAACTCGCTTGGCCTTGTGTGACTTAGTTTCCAGAAGAGCTGGAGCATCCCTCCCTCAGAAATGCCCACAGACATAGGCAGCCCCCCCAAGGCATGGTTTCTCAGAAGGAACTTCTTCCCAGGGAGGGTCCCAGAGCACTGGACCAGGCTGCCCAGGGGGGTCATGGAGTCTCCTTCTCTGGAGCTGTTCCAGACCTGCCTGGCTGTGTTCCTGTGTGACTGGGTCTGGGTGATCCTGCTGTGGCAGGGGGATTGGACTGGATGATCTTTTGAGGTCCTTTCTGGTCCCTAAGGATTCTATGATGCTATGATTCTGCTCTGTGGCAGAGCTCACACAGCCACGGTGCTGTGCCCCGCCGTACAGGTCGATGTTTTGGATAAAATGCTGCCTCTGAGGAGGACAACTAGGTACAATTTAAGTTAAAGATAATTGCTTTCGCTTCCACCAGAACAGGAGATAATGGTCCCAATTACGCTCCCAGGTCCTGCTGTGCAGCTCCATCATCTTTAGTGGGAACAAATGAACTGCATTTGCCTGGCTGCTCCTAACAACAGAAACGGATGTTGAAAGCAAGGTTCTCAGCGGTTAAACTCAACCCATCTGATCTGGTTAGTGAAGGGGGATTAGATGTGAGCTGCAGCGGGGAGTGGAGGATTCTCCACTGATTTAGGGGCTCGCAGCATGATCTCACTGTTTATATGGAAAAGGAGCAATCAGGTGAAGATAGGGATGGTGTGTGCACATTCCCTCCCTTCATCAGGAGCTTTTCTGCCTTATATCAAAGCACAGATATCTGCTGGCAGTGGAGAACATGTCCTTTGACTAGACGTTCATCTAGTCTCTAATCATGCAGCTGTCATGAGCACATCTGTATCAGACAGTGGGCAGCTGTCCGTGGGACGTGACATCCAGTCACTTACCTGAGCTGAAGGTGATGCTGCTTGCAGGAGAGGTGATCATCTGGCAGCGTAGAGCCTCGGCGTGTGTTTGTGAGCCCCTCCACGAGCTGTCTGTGAACCTCCCTGCATTTCCTGAGGCTGAAAGATTTTGTTTTAGCTGGTGAAGGAACAAAACGCCTGTCAGGAATTACATCCCACGTCACCATGGGAATCACAGCAGTCACAGAGTCACAGAATACACTTGGTTGGAAGAGACCTTTAGGATCATCAAATCCAACCTTTGACCAACAAATAAGTAGCCAGCCGTTCTAGTACAGCATTTCACCCGGTCATTGCCCTGGGTAACAGGCAAAGGCTGTTCGCTGGTAACGGTTGACATCAGGCTTTTACCTCAGTTACCTTGATGACCAGTGACTCAGTTTCCATAATGAAAAGGGTGGAGTCCCCGTGTCTTGAAGGACAGCCTGGCTGTGGCCCTGAGTGCCCTGGTCTGGCTGATGGGGTGATGTCAGGTCCTGGGCTGGGCTGGCTGAGCTCAGAGGGCTTTTCCAGCCTCCAGGTTTCTGTGACTAGAAGCCAACTTTGCCTGGACCAGCTGAACCAAAAGGCAGTTTTACACCATCACAAATTGTACCCCTGACTCATTCTTACAGCACGCGGGCCGGTGAAGAAGGTCACATCTCTTGAGCCATAAAGCAGTGGAGATCCAAAAAGACCCTTTTATTTTCCAGTTAAGCAGGTCATCTGCCTGTGCTGACTCCAGAGGAGACATGCCAGGGGCCAGCAGTTCTGGTGAACACAGGTCCTCCAAGCAGAGGTTTTAATCACAGGAAGCAATGGGGTACTCGGTAGTCGAGAGGCACAATTGTCAGTGATCTGCCAAGGTCAGCTAAAGCACTCCCAAGGAGACACAACACTTCCTTAGAGAGAAAGCTTCTCTGTCAGAGGCAGCCTGTGTCTGGTCATACAGGGAGGGCGAACAGGGCTCACGTGAAAGAGAAGAGCAGGGAATGAGCTCTGGAACAGACAAATCACTCTGCGGTGCTGTACCCAGGCTCAGGTGCAATCCTCTCACGGGAGCAATTGCTAGCAAGCAGTTTCCCTGCTTCTGTTTTTGCTTCTTTCATTCTTGGTCAGCTCTCAGTATTTATTTGTTACTCTCAGATTCCCTAGGTTTTACCCTCTCTCTACACACTCACCTTCATTTTATCTTTTCCCCTTTGATTATTTTAAACAGTTATTTCCATGATGCAGTTGCCTGAGCTTTCAAATTTCATTTGATGACCCCGTGTTCCATCTTCTCCTCTTTGATTTCCATTTACTTCCCCGCAGCAACAAGTTTACAGCGGTCTCAGATGGAAACTTCTTTCTGGACGAAGCAGCAAACAAACCTTCAGAGATTTCTCTTCCAGTACAGTTTTCTTGATGTTATGAGATGACAAATTCTAAGTCCACATCCATTATTTAGATGTAACCTCATCTGTCCGAGCCACTATCATCACTTTTCACCTCCTGGGTTTTGCTTCCTGCACCTGCTTTTTCCACAGCCTAGAGGTTTTCATTTTCCTTTGCTTCAGGAATCGCTGTCTGTCACCTGGAGTGAATAATCAGCCATGAAATGCCCTGGGAAGGTTGCCACGTTGGCACCACTCCTTTCCAAACACAAAGCAGGCTGGTCTTGCTGAGTGAAGACCCAATTAACTCCCCTTTCTTTGATTTTAGCTTGTAAAGGGCAGCATCTGCTGAAATGGCAAGCAGCATATGCCTTGCCCATTGTTTCCCAGAGCCAAGGACAGTCCCTGCCTCTGCAGCCCATTAACCACCCCATGGTGGACATGGTGCTGCTGTAGAAGGTCACTCTCTCTACAAGAGAATCAGCAACCAAGGTATATAGAATCATAAGGGATCGGAAGAGACCTCAAAAGATCATCCAGTCCAATCCCCCTGCCACAGCAGGATCACCCAGACCAAGTCACACAGGAACACAGCCAGGTGGGGCTGGAACATCTCCTGAGAAGGAGACTCCACAACCCTCCCTGGGCAGCCTGTGCCAGTGCTCCGGGACCCTCCCTGGGAAGAAGTTTCTTATATTTCTATGGAACCTCCTCTGTTCCAGCTGGCACCCAGTGCCCCTTGTCTTATCCCCAGATGCCCTTGAGAAGAGCCTGGCTCCATCCTCCTGACACCCACGCCTCACATATTTACAGACATGAATGAGGTCCCCCCTCAGCCTCCTCTTCTCCCAGATCAAGAGACCCAGCTCCCTCAGCCTTCCTCATAAGGGAGGTGCTCTCCTTCCTTCATCATCTTCGTTGCTCTACTCTGGACACCCTCCAGCAGCTCTCTGTTCTTCTTGAACTGAGTGGCCCAGAACTGGACAGAATACACCAGATGTGGTCTCAGAAAGTTAGATCTAGTTTTAGTGGCTACCTAAAAACTTCAAGTCTTCTTTCCTGTCTTCATTAGCATCTCTCTCCCAGACATCCATCAGCTGTGAGACTGAAGAAGAGAGTAAGTGTTGTCATTAACAGCAAAATCAATCTGGTTATGGATGGAATTGAGTAGCAATTGAATTGCAATTGAATGCAAACTATCTGCAGAGGCTTCCTAGTCCACCCTCCTTCATGTAGGAACAGCAAGTTTAGTGGTGGACTTGGCACTGCTGGGTTATCTGCTGGACATGATGATTTTAAAGGTGTCTTTTCAACCCGAACAATTCTATGATCCTGTGAACTACAATGTGAGCATTATTGTATGTGGTTTGCTCTGTAGATGCAGAGTCTGACTCCCTTGATTTGCCACTTTTAATGTCAACTTCATGCAGTACAAGCACTGAGAAAAAGGGCTTTATCCATTCTCCAGGGGCTGCATCTCATTAGTTCTCTTGTGCTTGTTCCTATTCTGTCTCAGACAGCAGTTTTCACCCAGTTGTGCATCCTTTGACACCACACAGGTATAACTGTGTGCCCTACTATCACCACAACAAAATCTGCTTGTTCTAGAGTTTATAGAATTATCACAGAATGGTTGGGTTGGAAGGGACCTCAGAGATCAGCCAGTGCCAACCCCCTGCCATGGGCAGCGATACCTCTCACCAGACCAGGGTGCTCAGAGCCAACCTGGCTTTGAACACGTGCAGGGATGGAGCAGCCACAACCTCCCTGGGCAACCTGGTCCAGTGTCTCAGCACCTTCATTGTAAAGGATTTAATCATAATACCTGATCTACATCTGCTCTTTTCTAGCTTAAATATTAAAATAAAATTAAAGTATTCAATATTAAATAATGTAAATATTAAAATAAAATTAAGAATGTCATTAAAGCCAGTGTGTAAACACATTAAGTGACAAAACTTAGAGCGGGAGGTCTTGACTGAACAGCAACTGTACCAGTGCCTGGTGAACGTTAGAGAACCCCATCACAGCCACTGAGAGCTGCTCTGTCTTTGCTTGCTGATCTCAATGAGCAATAAATATCGAGGGTCCTAATTGAGCTACTTTGTTTTCTCATTTTCTTGGCTGTGCTGACTGCCTAAAGGTGTCAGAGCAAAGAACCAGCTGAAGGATTGAAGCACTCTTTTCCAACCATCAGCGAGCCTAAAAAGCTATTCATTTCGAGGTGCTGCACTTAGAAAACTCAACAGTGATAATCACCCTCTGGAATCATTCACAGAGGCATAACCTGGGTCTTAAGAGGTATTTTATGCCTCCATTTGTCATCCTTGGAGAGTATAAATACCTCTCTTTAAATATGCTAAAGCATCTGGTGAGCTCGGAGTGAGATAATTATCATCTTAGGTCTTCTTCCCCCTCATCATCAGTTCAAAGATTCCTTCAGACTGACCTTTCCAAATGTCAGTGTCCAGCGTGGGATGCGAGGGGCATCTCAATGCATCGCTGGTCTTTAATCCTGACCCAAAGGCCTTTGAAACCCATTTGAAGGTGCTTATTGGTTTCATAGTCGTAGGGCAAGTCAATAATTACTAGAGCTGTGGCTATCTAAGGACTTTGCCCAGGATGCTGTTGGCTCTCTTGGCCACAAGAGCACATTGCTGGCTCAGAGTCATCCTGCTGGCCACTAGGACCCCCAGGTCCCTTTCTCCTCCACTGCTCTCCAACAGGTCATTGCCCACCCTCTCCTGGTCCCTGGGATTGTTCTTGCCCAGATGCCAGACTCTCCCCTGACCCTTGTTGTCCCTCACTCCATCTCTCTCTGCCCAGCTCTCCANGATCCAGGCCTCCAGCTAGACCCTGTCCCAGTAATCACTACTCTCTGGCTTCTATCCTGCAGCCAGTTCACAATCCACCTGACTACCCAATCGTCCAGTCCACATGGCCTCAGTTTGGCTGTGAGGATGTTCTGTGAGCCTGTGTCGAATCTCTCAGCCCTGCATTTCACAGACTAGAGCCATCTCTTGTTTTAATTGTCCCCAGAAGAAATAACCTACATGGGGCTGCAGAGAAAACGGGGTGATTGCATCTTCCTTTTACACTATCTGGAGACTAAGGACAGGGAAAATCAAGTGCTCAGAGCTCAGAATTCTTGTTCTGTCTTTGAACAGCTCTGCAGATCCTGTGTGCTGAAGCAGAGAGGTGTCATTTCCCCAGCTTCATTGCTCCTCTGGACCCACTCCAGCCCCTCAATCTCTTTCTTGAAATGAGGGGACCAGAACTTCCCCCAGTCCTCAAGAGGAGGCCTCCCCAGTGCCCAGTCCAGGGTAGAAAGACATGCCTAGTTTTTCTGGCCATGCTATTGCTGATCCCAGCCAGGATGCTGCTGGCCCCTTGTGCCACCTGGGCATCCTGCTGACTCCTGTTCAGCCAGTTGTCACCCAGTGCTGCCAGGTCCCTCGCTGCCAGGCTGCTCTCCAGCCGCTCATCCCCCAGGCTGTAGCTGCAGGGGGTTCTTGTGGCCAAAGTGTAGGACCCTGCCCTTGGCCTAGAAAGGATGATGCAAACCCTGAGGCCAAACGCTCTCCATCCCAAGACCACACTGCAATATCTCTTTGATAACCTGACTCGCATCACAGAGGTTTCATTGAGTTGTGGGGCCTTTTCTTTCCTCCCCAGTTCTATTTGTAGCCCATTTCAAATGTCAACACAAGAGAAGGGTCTTTGAAAAACTCGGGTTGGGTGAGACAGCAACCAGCACCTGCTGTGTCGTCGTTCACAGTTTTCAAAATGCTTTGACGTTGAAAAATGATTGTTATTATTTTTTCATCTACTAAATTGATCCTAAACTGCTAGCTACAATAGATGCAGTGCAGAAAGTGTGGTTATTAAAAAGACTGGAAGGTGTTTTATTAGAGATAAAGGTGCATTTCCGAGACATTTTATTTGAGGATGAAGACTCTTAGGCATTATTTTGTCTCTGCTTTGTCTGTGGGGAAGTGTGACTGATTTTTTTCACTTTGAGATACTAATCTTATAGCAATTACTGAATAAATACAGTGCAAGGACAAAGGCTTCTAAAGTTCTGCCTAGAAATGAAGCAGAATAAATCATAAATCAAGCACAGACTGTAAAGAATTGGAAGGGACCTTGAAATATCATCCAGTCCAATCCCCCTCTCACAGCAGGATCACCTAAATCCAGGGGCACAGGAACAGCCCAGGTGGGCTTGAAACGTCTCCAGAGAAGGAGACTCCACAACCCCCCTGGGCAGCCCCTTCCAGGGCTCTGGCACCTTCACCGGGAAGAAGTTGCTTCTCCTCCTGATATGGAACCTCCTCTGTTCCAGCTGACACCTGGTGCCCCTTGTCCTAGCATTGGGTGCCCCTGAGCAGAGCCTGGCTCCTTCCTCCTAACCTCCACCCTTTCCATCTTGATCAACAGTCATGAGGTCACCCCTCAGGCTCCTTTTTTCCAAGCTGAAGAGCCCCAGCTCCCTCAGCCTTTCCTCAGCAGGGAGATGCTCCCCCTCCCTTCATTGTCTTTGTCATTGTGCACTGGACTCTCTCCAGCAGCTCTGTGCCCTTCTGGAATTGAGTGGCCCAGAACTGGACACAAGATTCTAGATGCACTCTCCCCAGGGCAGAGTAGAGGAGGAGTAAAACCTCTCTCATTCTAAGCCACCCCAGGATGCCATTGGCCTTTTTGGCCACAAGGACCCAGTACTGGCTCTTGACCATCCTGCTGGCCACCAGGACCCCCAGGTCCCTTTCTCCTATGCTGCTCTCCAGCAGGTCAGTGCCCACCCTGTCGTGGTCCCTGGGCTGTTGTTGCCCAGATGCCAGACTCTACACTGCCCTGGATGAATTTCATTCATCCTCCAGCCCCACTCTGCACCCTGTCAGGCAGCACAAATAAAAACAATAAGTTTTGTCTTCTAAAACCTTGGGGAAAGGCTTTTAAAGAAAGCAAATCACTCCAAGAAGAGGGTCCAGCAGGCAAAGGTAGGTTTCCTCTTCACAACTCTGTAGAGCTTAGAGTGCCTGAACTTGTTTACCATGCAGAGGCATCAGCACTGAGGCCAGGTTAGCTAAATGATCACCAAAATCTGGCTCAGCTACCCGGCACAGTGCTTCAGACCTGGGCTAAAACACTGCCAAGGGATTCTAGACGGGGTTTTGTTTAGTGCTGTTTGACCACAAACAGGATCCAGGTAGAAAGGATGATGCATGGCTCAATATCAAGTGCCTTGGTTGTTTTTACCTCAACAAACAGCTGTTTGTAGAGCAACAATAGGCTGAAGTGGGGGTTATTTAAGCAGAGTTCATGAACAAGGTAGGAAAACTCCAACTCTTACTAAAAATAAGTAGAAAACCTTTCCTTAAGCTGTGTGCATGCTGCTCGTCCTTGCACAATGAGATATATTTCACATAACGGATCGGAAAGGACCTCAAAAGATCATCCAGTCCAATCCCCCCTGCCACAGCAGGATCACCCAGACCAAGTCACACAGGAACAGATCCAGGAGGGTCTGGAACATCTCCAGAGAAGGAGACTTCATTCTCTTTCAGTGGAATAGCCCTGTTCTTTAAAAGAAGCTACCCCAGATCCCTTCACCAGCTCTCTGTTCTCCACCAGTCACAAACCATGGGACCATTTTTACGTCCCAGTTCACCTTCCAACTCAGTCTGAAGCACATTTGTCCAACTTCCCAACAGGGCAAGGAATGATAGGATGAGGGTCCTGGTTTGAAGCTGGAAAAGGGCAGATTGAAGTCAGACATCAGGAAAAAGCTGTTAAATCTGAGGGTGGGGGATCCCTGGACCAGGCTGCCCAGAGAGGGAGTGGAGGCCCCATCCCTGGAGCCATTCAGGCTCAGGCTGGATGGGGCTCTGGACAGCCTGGTCTGGTGAGGGATGGCCCTGCTTGTTGTAGAGGGTTTGGACTGGATGCCTTTGCACATCCTTTCCAACCCTGTGATCCTCTCATCCAAAGAGCTGCCACAGAGCACCAGGAGCAAGCAGAAATTGGCATGTGAGGAGCAACAGTCACCTGTGGTCTTTTCCCCATCCTCAGCATCAACACTCAGCGTGTTGTGGGAGCACAGGGGGAGCTGCACAGCCACGTGTCTCACAGCACAGTGTGCTGCTGTGTATATTTGAACACATGTGCCTTCCTCTCATAATTACCACTAACTGAGACTTAATCAGCCACCAGACCCAATTCCAACTGTCCCAGTTATCCAGTGAGTAGCCTCAGAGGTGGCCCAATTAGACGTAAGATAAAGACTATAAAATATGTGCATAAACCGGGCTCCTAGTGAGACTTCTTGATTAAAAAGACATCATTATTTCACACCTCTGCTAATTAGCACTGACAGCACCTCTGATGTCAGAAGAATTTGATTGCTTCCAGCACGTTGCCACCCCGACAGCCGATACAGTCCCATACAGGGCTCCCAGTTGCCCAACTTGAGAACAATACAGTACAAGCGACCTCACATCACCTCCCCTAGTTTTGCTAGGAAAGATTTCAGCGCATAAATATTCAACATAGCTAGAAGGTCTCCTTTCAAAGGAACTATAGCACTGCAGAGAGAAGAAGTAGTGATGCTGTAGCTTACATAATCTTCTTTTCCGTGCTGCCCTGGTTCTGTGCAACCTGCTCCAGGTCTTATTGCAAGTGAATCACAAAGGGGCTGTTAATGCACAGAGTAAAGGAAAACAGCCAGCATAACGTTAAAACCAGAGCCACGGCTGAAATGTTTCCATGTTCTTCTAATTAAATGTGTGGGCTGCTTCACAACTGCACGGAATGAAGAGAAACCAGTCGGGTCTGTGCTCTGTGATGGCCGTGTTTGGAGTCTACGAAAAAAGAGGGACAATTGAGTAGCACAGATTATATCACTGTGTAGTTGTTTAATCATGACAAGTTGTATGAGGAGAGGCTGAGGGCAGGGTTAGTCTGGAGAAGAGGAGGCTGAGGGGGGACCTCACTGCCATCTACAATGAGAGGAGGAGTGGCTGTTGGCCTCTGCTCCTTGGTGCCTGCTGACAGCAGCAGGGGCACTGCTCTGCAGTTGAGGCAGGGGAGGGTCAGACTGGCTCTGAGGCAGAGATTCTCTGCAGCCAGAGTGGTTGGGCACTGGCAGGGCCTTCCCAGGGAGGTGGTGGAGTCCCCCTGCCTGGAGGGGTTGAAGAACCCTGTAGCCATGGTGCTTCAACCCTGCTCGAGTGGCAGCAGGGAGGGGGTCAGGTTGTGTCTGTCAGTCTCAAGGTTTTTTTGGGGGTGAGGATGGTTGGACTCGAGGATCTGGGAGGCCCATTCCAACCAGGATTATCCTGTGATTCTGTGTCTATGCAGGAGCCCTGTGGAATATTTGGCTGAAGCTGGGTGCTGCTGCTCAGAGTTGTAACTGCAACCTAGGCAAACAGATGCTCTCATTTGAATCGCCGTCCACTCTGTTTCCTAGCTTCCTCCTTACTGGGCATTCGCAATGGGTTTGCTCATTCCACAGCCTCCACTTTGAACATTTTCTTTCATTATTCATCTCGGGCACATGTTCAGCCTTGCTTTGGTTTCCTCTGTTTCAGTGACACGCGGTGAGTCAATAGTTTTGAGTATTGCTATGCAAATCAGTTATAAATCAAAGCCTCCACTGTTTGCAAAGGGAAATTCAACTCACAACCCCCCCCCCACACCACCCCTTGATGGTAAAGCAGCTCCCAGGGCAGATACAACTCGACGGTTCCCATCCCGTGATTTACTATGTGCATATATTTAACCTGATGAACACAAATTATCCCTTGGGGACTACTCTTCTGCTTGAAAATGTTTGCAGAGCAAGTGCGTGTATCGAGGTTAATAGATAACGGGAAGGCAAAAGGAAAATCTTGTGACTGAGCCACTGAACTAGGAGACAGATTTTTTCCCCTCCCGCTCTTCGGTGAGGGAACAGAGCTCATTTATGCCGGCGATATTTTTGGAGCATTCAGCAAGGCGATGCCACTGCAGCAGGAATTCTCATCTGTGCAGGGTACCAGCTAAATGAGATTATGCCGTTGCGGTAGAGCCTCGCGCTCTTCCTCTGCTTTGCATCTGCTGTGGATAATGACCCCCAGAGCAAGCGCAGAGCTGTGGCGTCTCGGTAGGGCTGACCTTGGCAGGGTGTTGTGAAGTGTAGGAAATTTACATTGTGGAAGTCCTCCTTAAGTCTGGGAAGAAGAAATAGAGTTCTCTGTGTGAAGGATGAGGAGCTGTTGGAGCAGGTCCAGAGGAGGCTATGAAAATGTTCAGAGGGCTGGAGCCCCTTTCTTATGAGGACAGGCTGAGAGAGTTGGGATTCTTCTCAAGGTCATCTGGTGCTAGGACAAGGGGCAATGGGTGCCAGCTGGAACAGAGGAGGTTCCATATCAATATCAGCAGGGCCTCCTTCCCAGGGAGGGTCCTGGAGCCCTGGAAGGGGCTGCCCAGGGAGATTGTGGAGTCTCCTTCTCTGCAGACGTTCCAGCCCCGCCTGGCTGTGTTCCTGTGCCACTGGGTCTGGGTGATCCTGCTGTGGCAGGGGGATTGGACTGGATGATCTTTCGAGGTCCCTTCCCATCCCTAATGATTCTATGATTGTATATGTCACCACTAGTCACTTCATGCAATGACAGGCCAAGGCTACAAATAAATAAAGGGGGATTTTCTTAATGAAGAACTAGTTGTAGTGAACAGACTCAGGGAAAAGTTGTAGGGAAAAAGGAGGAAAATGTTAATAAACACTGAAGGAAACGTGACAGCCTTTGGGCTCCGTTGTCACAGCGCACGGCAAACTTCATCCTTTGTATCTTGGCTCATCTCCCTGACCTAGTTTGCAGCTGTATTGATGCAAATAATGCAGCAGTGAAGAGAAGCATGGGCAGAGAGAACAAAAAATGTTCCAGCAGCAGACAGGAGGGGAAGAGAGGGGAGGGATCTCTGTGAAGCAGATTTAGAGCTGAAGAAGCTGGCTGGTAGAGCTGTACCCTGTGAGCCAGGCCTGGAGATAAGGGCAGACTTTGGTTTCTGAACATCCTCTCCCAGCACTGAAGAGACCTATAAAAAGCTTATTGCAGTCTATGTATTTTCTTATTTATAGGTCCTCAAAAATAGGCTCTGAAGGATCACAGAATTAGAGAGACTCATTTTCTGCCAGACAGTCCCAGCCTTATTCGTGACAAAGGGAGGGTTGGTTATTCTTTGGAGATGATGACCATCTTCATGAACACTTTTCCCTCTCTTCAGACCTATTCTACTGAGGTAGCACTTGGCCTTCAAAGTGGGGAGCATCGTGCTCCTGAATCTACTTCTCTGACATCTCTTTGACACTGCAGAGTCACTTCTCATCAGACCCGAGGCCTCTGATGAGCTGGTGGAACGGTTCCACGGTTTTGCCCTTGGTTAAATAAATGCAAAGTCTAGGATGTTGCAAGACAACCATTTGTTGATGGAAAACAAACAGGCCAAGTGCTGGCTGCCAACCCACTGGCTAACTTCAAGGACGCAGACATGATTCAGAAACAGGCGGGTTCAACTGACAGCACCTTTACTCTGACATGACCTTATGTTCTCCATCCCTCTGAGGAAATCACAGAATGGGTGAAACTGGCTCTGCTGTAATTTTCACTCTAGTTTTCAATGCACCACTTTGACTAGGACTTTAGATGTGGCAGTGAGAAGATCTTAGAATCATAGAGTCATTAGGGATCAGACGGGACCCCGAAAGATCATCCAGTCCAATCCCCCTGCCACAGCAGGATCACCCAGACCAAGTCACACAGGAACACAGCCAGGCGGGTCTGTTTAAGGAGTAACTAGCAACCGAGGCCAAGCAGGTTTAACCACAGAGGAGGAATTTGGAGCTGGGTGCAGGCTGTTGATCTAAGCACAACTCTTACTGAATGCTCTAAGCACTAAGGAACTGGGCAGAAAGAGGTGGTGCCCAGTCAGGCTGAGCTGCTCTGGTTTTCTTCTGGTTCCTACAGAACTGACTTTGATACCACCCAACAGAATGGTGGTAGCCTGGAAGATCAGCCGTGCAACAAGGAGACAACACAGCTGAGCACTCTGGGGAGTTGTATTCACTAAAAAAAACCCAGCTCCAACAAGAGACGATGAGAAACCACCTCTTTCCTCCACCATTACCACCAGAATACTTGCGGCATAGCTGATGCTCCCTGGAGACGACGCTCAGGCAGGGTTTAGATCTTGCGTTGAATCCTGAATTCCTGGATGAAAGGAAGAGGAGAATTTCAACATTTTTTGTGTTTCTAGCCCAGAATTCGTATTGCAGCTTACCCAGCAAATGCCACTTGGGATCAGTGTTGCAGGGTAACTAAACATCAAAGCACCCGTTTTCCCAAGAGCTTCATTTTCACTGAAGAGAAAAAAAGGCTCCAGCTTTAATGCTAATAAAGATAAAACTGCCCGAGGGTTAAACTACCACTAAACAAAGGACTTGAGAAAGAACAGTGACCAACTGAGCGAGCTGGAAAGGTGGGGGGAGGTTTCCTTATTAGCTGTAGCTTTTTTGAGGTCATTTGGAGAGCCTTGTCTTATCTATTTTGTCTGTGTTTAACTGTTTCCATGAAGCTATCTGGAGCATACATCACGCCCGGCACTCATTTCAAGGTGCACCGACTGTGAAGGCATATTGTGTCCGTAGTTTGATCTCCTACTTCATTTGGCACAGGAATGGAAAAAGTGATTTAATGAAAACAAATGTCTGCTATTAACATCTCAGGTCGATAGAGATAATACTCTGGTTATACTGAACGGCAGAACTACAGGGAACAAAGACCAGAAAAGAGATGACGGGTTGTGTTCTGAATAATCTTTATGCCACCATCTCGGATCATCCATCATGGAAAAGCAATTCATAGGGATAGTGGGAAATCAAAGTACCTTGAGCTTCTTTCTTTTCATAGAATCATTGAATCATTAGGGATCAGAAGGGACCTTGAAAGATCAGCCAGTCCAATCCCCCTGCCACAGCAGGATCACCCAGACCCAACTCGCACAGGAACACAGACAGGTGGGGCTGGAACATCTGCAGAGAAGGAGACTCCACATGTCTACACCCACACCTTGGCAGATCTCAGCTCTCTTGAGTCTGAGCACCGTGATTTAGAGTCTTGCTGTGCCTGATGCCATCCCTGAAGCCAATGCCAAACCTCACTCTCTTACAGCAGAGCATAACAAACTCCATTCTTCCCTAGGATCCAGCACATGGTTGGGCTGATTTTCAATCAGCTGTAGAAGTTGAGCCAGAGGAGGTTGAGACTGGATCTGAGGAAGAAATTCTTTGCAGCCAGAGTGGTTGGGCACTGGCAGGGCCTTCCCAGGGAGGTGGTGGAGTCCCCCTGCCTGGAGGTGTTGAAGAACCCTGTAGCCATGGTGCTTCCCGCCCTGCTCGAGTGGCAGCAGGGAGGGGGTCAGGCTGTGTCTGTCAGTCTCTCAGGGACTGAAGGGTTTTGTTGGGGTGGGGATGACTGGACTCAGGGATCTGAGAGGTCCTTTCCAACTAGGATTGGTCTGTGATTCTGTAACCCTCTTCCTCTTTCCAGAGTGGCTTTTAAATTTGTCTTAAAGAGAAAATAATTAACACATTTTTCCAGACAGCTGCCCCGCAGTGGCTGGATAGGCTGTTGGTCTGCATCCCAAACACCTGGTGTGGCAGGGGACAACAGGGCAAACAGTGGGAGTCAGGAGGAGACTCAGCCCAGGGAGGTGGTTGGGGCCCCGTCCCTGGAGGTGTTTAAGGCCGGGCTGGATGAGGCTCTGGCCAGCCTGCTCTAGGGTGGGGTGTCCCTGCCCATGGCAGGGGGGTTGGAACTGGATGATCCTGTGGTCCCTTCCAACCCTGACTGATTGTATAACTTCTTCCCAGGGAGGGTGACGGGGCACTGGGGGGGCTGCCCAAGGGGTTTGTGGAGTCATCTCCTTAGGGGATGTTTGGAACCTGCCTGTAATCGGTCTGGGTGTCCTGCTGCAGCAAGGGGCTTGAACTAGATGAT
>VZRI01001485.1:19645-30152 GCA_013397515.1 Upupa epops
CTCCCGGCTCTGCGCCACAGCCGCCGTCCGGCTGCCAGCAGCGGCCTCAGCCGGGCAGCGGAGCCTCCCCCGGGGCTGCTGCCGTGCCCGCGGCGCCCGCCCTCTCCGTTCGCTGCAGGAAGGAACCGGCCCTTGCGACGGGGCGGTCACAAACCTGCTCTCCTCTCCGGGCCGAGCTTCAGCCTTGGATCGACGGACCTGTCCGGTCTGCAACACCCGGTCCCGGTCCCGGTCCCGGTCCCGCTCCGGGTCCCGCACCCGCCCCGCATGGCCGCGGAAGCACCACCACCCGCAAACCGGGCTGCCAGCTCCCAACAGCCTGGGCTGCGGGACAGGAGGAATCTGCGCCCGGTAGCTGGGGGGGACCAGCTCCCCGGGGGACACGGCAGCCTGCCCTGCTGGCGGCTGCAGCCACCGACGCTTCAGCTCCCTACGTGGAGGATCACCAACCTGCACCCTTCTCAGCCTGCCCCAACGTGGCTGAAACGGCTCTGGCCCGGTTTAGACCCAGCTGAACTGGGTCTGGCCTGGTTTAGACCCAGCTGAACTGGTTCAGTTTGGTTTAGACTCAGCTGAAGTGGTTCTGATTCCGTTTAGACTCGGCTGAACTGGGTCTGGCCCGGTTTAGACCCAGCTGAACTGGGTCTGGCCTGGTTTAGACCCAGCTGAACTGGGTCTGGCCCGGTTTAGACTCAGCTGAACTGGTTCTGATTCGGTTTAAACTCAGCTGAAGTGGTTCTGGTTCGGTTTAGACTCAGTTAGGTTTAGAATCAGGTTCTGGTTCGGTTTAACTCAGCTGAACTGGTTCTGATTCTGTTTAAGCTCAGCTGAAGTGGTTCTGGTCCGGTTTAACTCAGCTGAAGTGGTTCTGGTCCGGTTTAGACTCAGCTGAACTGGGTCTGATTCGGTTTAACTCAGCTGAAGTGGTTCTGGTCCGGTTTAACTCAGCTGAACTGGTTCTGATTCAATTTAAGCTCAGCTGAACCGGTTCTGGTCCGGTTTCAGCGTGAGCGAGGCTTTTCTGGCGGGGTTCCCCTGCAGGTGGCTGCGCCCCGGGTCTGAGGGGCAGCGGGCAGGCAGCTCGGGCTCCGCTGTGAGAGCCCGGTGCAGACCACGGTCGGCTGGGGATGCAGGGGGAGACGGCTCAAGGTCCGAGAAGCCGGCCGGTGCCCAAGGAGCCTCCTCAGGGCAGGTGCCCTCTCAGGGAAGAACTGGTGCTGGGGTGAAGGACCGGGCTCCCTTAGGCCTCACCCAGCGGCTCCGCTGAGCTCTGCCTGCGGGCGAATCCCTGGCTCAGCCCTGCAGGGCAGCCTCTGCAGCCTCTGCTCCCGCTGAACCTCCTACTCTGGCCCTGGGTGAAGGGCCTCTGCTTCCCTTACCTGCTCCACAGCCACCGGGACGCGCGGGGAAGCCTCCAACGGGGCTCGGCGGGCTGCCCAGGGATGAGAAGCTCCCGGGCTGGGGGACGGGGATGCCTGGGAAAGAGGGGAGAGAGGGTCTGATTACTCGGAGATCTCAAAGCGACCTGAGAGCTCTTGCAGGAGTGGAGGCAGTGAGCGAAGGGCTCTGCCCCGAGAGCCAAGCCCCAGCAGCACAACAGCGTGTGAGGCGGGAGGCAGCTCCTGCGGTGCCTGAGGGGCACCAGTAAGAGGCAGTGGCTCGCAGCTTCTAGAGAGCTGAGCCCCACGGAAGAGGAGGACCACTGCAGATGGTGGCACCCAGCCTCTTGGAGAGGCAGCAGCCCTGGCACTGGCACACCTCTGGCAGAGACCCCGCCAGAGAGAGGTGCCAGCCTCATCCTCCAGCCGCGGTAACAGCCGGCCCACGGCTGGAGCAGAGCAAACTGTGCAGACTGAACCGAGGACTGAGCCGACCGCGGGCTCCGATCTGGAGCTCTCAGTGAAACCCCCGAGAGCACAGAGCGCTCCTCTGGGAGCCTTCTCCACGGCTGCCCCGCAGAACCAGCTGCCTCTCCGCATCTTCCGGCAGAGGAGGTGTTGGTGATCCCATCCTCTTTGGAGCTGACCCGGGCTGCTGGTTCCCAGAGCCTCAGCAGGGCTCTGCGTGCCAGCCAAGCCCTCTGGGATGCGGCCATGCAGCTAGGGGATGAGCTGCAGTCCTGCTGCTCTCGATCGCAGCCGCTCAGTTCCTCCTGAACTTCAGTCTTGTGACAAAACCAGAGGGAAGGGCTCTTCCTCGCCAGCCTCTGGCGGCAGGAGCACTGGGTGGGCCCGGCGCCCACGGGGGATTCTGCTGTAGGTGAAGGCTCAGGTGGAGATTCCCAAGGGCCTTCAAATCTCCGGGAGCTGCCCCCTCTGAATTCAAGGCTGCTCTGCAGGAAGAGCATGTGGCTCCTGAAAAGCACCCCGCTGGCTGCAGGGGCCACAGCACGGGAGCAGCGGGGGCACCTCGCACCCCCTGCCCGGCCCAGCCCTCTCTCATCACCCTCCGCCGGCCCTGGTATCGGAGCACCTTGGCCAATTAAATATTAAGTGGTCGAGAGGGCATTGTGTTTCTTCTGCTCCTCTGGCAACTGAGCCCTCCAGTGCTCTCAGCTCTCCCCGACTTCACGCGTTGCGGGTTCACGGCTTAATGTTCTTTTAATGCTGAAGTTAATACTCCGGAGCTCGTGGCCGCGCGCCCGCGGCTCTCCCCGCAACCCCTGCAGCCCGACCTCCCAGGCCAGGGGGCAGCCGTGCAGCGAGCAGGCACCGCTCATCCAGACCCCAGGCTGGCGCGATGAGACGTGCTGTGGGACGAGAAGCCACCTCGTTCTGAGCACGACAGGAGTCAGCAAACCTGTGCGCAGCTTCCCCAGGCCGGTGGTACCTGGAGAGCGAGCAGAAGCCCTTGGGTTGGGAAAGGCCTTCGGGATCGCCGAGTCCAACCTTCAGCCAGCAGCCCAAACCACTTCCTAAGCACCAGCTCCACTCGCTCGTTCTCTGTGTGAGAACACCAGGTCCAGGAGGTTGGATGCTGGATACTGCTCCTTCTCTTCTCTTCTCTCTTCTCTTCTTCTCCTCCTTCTTCTCTCTTCTCTCCTCCTCTTCTCTCTTCTCTTCTTCTCTCTTCTTCTTCTCTTCTTCTCTCCTCTTCCCTCCTCTTCTTCTCTCCTCTTCTTCTCTCCTCTTCTTCTCCTCTTCTAACTCAGCTGAGTTTCAACCAAATCAGCTTCCAGTCTGATCAACTCAGAGCATCTCTGCTTCTGAGATCAGACGGTCAGGCTCTGGCCGTCCTCGCCACGGCCAAGCCATCCCTCCTGCCACAAAGGCAGCAGCCCCCGGGCCTCGGGAGCAAAGCCTCCCCGCATGCTGCCACCGCACGACACCCTCCAGCACCGTATGGGCCGGCTGGCAGGAGCGGCCGCCGCACGCCGCCGGCACTGAGGGACCCATTGAGCTCCGGCAGCTGCCGCTGGGGAGACCTCGCTCGGTGCCAGCGCTGCCTTTTAGACTCGAGTGGCACAGGAACAAACACGTCTTTGATGCCAGGAGGAAATCGCTGGGAGCTCTGTGGTGAACAGAGCCAAGGCCCTGGGAAAATGATGTCTTTATGGGGTGGGTGACAATGGTGGCCTCACGGCGGGCAAGCAGCCGCTTCGCCGCCGGTCCTCGGGCTCCTACATGTGGGGGGGGTATCTGGAACAAGGAGCTGCGCTGCTGAGGGGGCTGCAGACTGTGCTGGGACCTCAGGCAGAGGGAGAGGGACCAGGATTAGCCAGCTCCCAATCAGAGCTGCTATGTCTCAGCGTTCCGGTGCTCAGTACAGCGTGACACTGTGGGGTGGCCTGCTCCTCCCTTATCTCTACCAGGGAGCTCAGACCCACAGGAATGTGCGTGGCCTGCGCTGTCCTTGCGTCTACCCTGGCATCTGGAGGCTTCTTCAGCCCCCAGGACACCTGAATGACGGGCTGGAAAGGACCTTCCAGGTCATCGACGCCACGAACCCACCTGTCCAACCCCCCCGAACCCTGGGGGAGCTCTGAGCATCCTGCCAACCTAAACCCTTCCAGGATTCCCTGTTTCTAGGGCCCCTTGTCCTTTGAAACGAGGCAGGATCCTGCTCAGAGATGACACTCCCTGCCCCAGGCATCTGGCATCTATGCAGCGCCCACGTAAGTAGCAGATGCTGAGGCCAGGACCCAGGTGAGGAGCTGGCAAGTGGCACCGGAGCAACAAAAGCCTGGAGCTGGCGTTTCAGGAACAACAATACCGCAGCCTGGCCGGCGGGGAGGCCGCAGAAATAATGCATGAGCGGGGCTGGGGCGGCGCTGCCCACCTGGGGCGAACGCTTCGCTCACCAGCGGTGCCCAGCCCCGTGCCGCTGGCGCCGCTCCAGCAGCCCCGTCACGGCCCGGGACAGCCCCGCTCACGGGGGGTTTTGGGGAGCAACAGGGCCTGCAGAGCGCTCAACGCCGCTGCGCCTGCCAGGCCTGCCTGCTCCAAACCTGCCACCCAGCCCCCCTGGGTGGTTTCCACTGGCCCCCTACCCACAACTCACTGTAAGGATGGAGGCAGGACCCGGCCTGGGCCCCCTGCACAGCCCAGGCACCGGGCAGCGCCGCAAACCCAGCGCAACAGCCTGCGTAAACCCAAGCAAGAGGCGCACGCCTGCAGCTGGGACGGAGCAGGGGCTGCAGAGGGGCTGGGGAGAGGAAGGAGAGGAAGGGCTGTCCGTGTGAACGACCGTTCACTCCTGGCAGAGGAATGCGAGCTATGCTGAAGGGCTGCGAGCAGGCAGCGCCGAGGCCAGGGCGAGGGAGAGGCCGCCGGGAGACCGCGGGGAGGAAGCTCCCGGAGTGGTCGAGCGGCCGGGGAGTTTCTCAGGCGCGTCGGACGCTTTTAATTCCGCTGATGCAGAGCCTGTGCCCGGGACAGGAGAGGTCTGGGATTACAGGACAAACGGGGAGTTTTGTCGTCGCAGCCGGCCTGGGGGGTGCTGCCCGCGGGTCTGGAGGCTCTGCCGAGGCGCACGCTCATCGTTCAGGCTTTGCAGACAGATGGAATGTGAGTGTCTTGCGAAATCCTTCACCTAGGTGAGGGGAGGGGGCTGAGGGCTGGAGAATTCCACAGGCAGGATGGGGGCCTGGACGGCCTGCATCAGGCAGGAAAGAGCTTCACGCTGAACGGCGGCCGTTTGGTCCGGGTTTCCCTTCCAGGTTTCCTGGGAAGGCAGGAAGAGCCGTCCCGCTGGGTTGCGTCCATTGTCTGGGGGCCTGGAACTTACTGGAACATAACCCTGAAGTCTCTTGTGGAGAGTAGGATCAGCTCCTCCACGCAGGGTGGGCATCGTCCCCCCGCGCCGTGCGTTGGTGGGACGGCACCTCGAAGGACACTCGAGGTCACTGAGGGCTGCAGTGTGTCCAGAGAACAGCAACAGGGCTGCTGAAGGGTCGGGAGCACCAGTGCTCTGAGGGACCCGGAGAGCAGGAGGCTGAGGGGAGCCCTTCTCGTCCCCACAGCTCCCTGGCAGCGGGCTGGAGCGAGGAGGGGTTCAGCCTCTGCTCCCAGGTGCCCAGCAGGGCAGGGGCAGGGGGGATGTGGGGAGGACTACCTCTAGCCCCCTGTAGCGGGCACTCCGGGCACTCCCAGGCAGGGCAGTGGAACAGGAACCTGCATTCTCTCTGCCATAATGGAAAGTTGAGCAGGAGGAGGAGGTATCCAGCTTTGGGGCATGAATAAATCATGCTGGCTATGAATTATTCAGTGCTCACTGAGACTCCCGAGCGGGGGTTCTCTTCCCAACCAGTGCAGGTGTGGGCCGGGCTGAGGAATCCCAACCCAGGGGCTTGAGGGAGGATTTTTAAAGTCGCTTCTCGAAAGGGTTGTGACCCCACAGACATCTCAGCCGCTCCACAGACTTTGGACTGGGGGCTGTTACAGCCCCAACCGTCACGTGAAGTGAAACTGGAAACACTGGTTGGAGCAACGAGCTGGAACTGCGGGCACGGGACCGGTGCAGAAACAAAGGCAAGACGGGGTATGAGCTGGCTCCCTCAAACCAGAGATGGTCAAATTCATCCTCACTCTTCAAAACCGCTGCGAGAGCGGGACCTCTGCCCTGCTGCCTGGGTCTGTAACCACTCCACCTACTCTGGGCTGAAGCAGGCTGCACTAAGGGAAGGGCGGCTGCGCTCGAGCCGCGTGGCGATGGAGTGGGGCCAGTGCTCCCTAACAACACCCGGGGATGGTGATGCTGGCAGGAGGCTGCAGCGAGGAGCTGCCGCCGTGGGGTGGGATGCAGCAGGGTCATCAACCCCTGGATAGATCCACACCCCCTCAGCTGGGCTGGGAGGGGAAAGAATCCAGTGCTGAACAGCCAGGAAACGGCTGGTTCATCCTTGGCAGGAAATGAGTCAGCCCCAAGCATCCTGGAGCACTGGCCCAGGCAGGGCCGCTCTGAACCCACGGGGGCTGACAACGACAGGCCCCATCTGCTTGTCCCAGGCTGGGAAGAAAGGAAGAGCAGCCAGGGGCTGCTGTGGTTATGCAGGGAGCTCTAGGTTCAAGCAGCACAAAACGCACCCCCTGCCCACGCACCAGGTGGTCTCACAAGGAGTAACCTTCCCCAAGCACTGGACCCGCTGCCAGCTCTCCAGCTGCCCTCAACTCTGCCTCCAGCTTGCGTCCCTGGGACTCCAAGCCCTGATACGTCTGCCCCAAGCCTGCTCCCTGCTGCCCGAGCCGAGTGAGACGCTGCTCCGGGCAGTTCTGGACTCGCAGGCCCCGTCAAAGCCGCTTGTGGTTGCAGTGATAAAGCCGGCGGTGAGCCTGCCTTCCCCTCCGCTAGCGCTGGACTAACGGCCTCCGGAGCAGGGCTGTGGCACCGGGAATGACCCTCAGAACGTTCCGGCATCCCACAGGGTGCCGGCGGCTCCTTTGGGAGGGGATTCCAAAGCACCCGAAATGCCTCCTGACCCCGGGCCTCAGCGCTGGAAGCAACCTCGCAGGGGAGAGAGCGTTCTGCTTCAGGACCTGGCAGGGGCTGCGCCTGATGGCAGAGGAGGGACCGGGCTGGAGAGCTGCCCTTACAGCCCGGAGCGGCACTGTGCACAGGAGCTGTGCGGCAGGAGAGCTCTGGTTTTGAAGCCACTCAAGAAATCCTGGGTGGCAGAGGAAGCAGGGTGGGAAAAGCCCAGCTTTGCCCTGGAGAAGCTCCTGTGGCCCCGGGCTCCAGAGCTATTTTGGAAACACAAAGAGGCAGGAAAAGGGTCTTTGCTTGCTGCCTGTTCCACGGGGTTTGCTTCTCCCCTGCCTGGTAAATGACATTCCAAGAGATAACACGGGCAGGAAGGGCTTCCAGCAGCGAAAGCACTGGGTGTGTCGGGCCAAGGCCTCGCTAGCAGGGAGTAACCGGAGCCGGAGCCGGGCAGGGCGCGCCCGCCCGACCCTGCCGCCGCATTGTGCAAAAGCAGCTGCCTCCTGGCTTCCCCTGCTCCTTCCTCCTCGCTCTCAGGTGGCCCTTTGCACGGTTTCGGTGGTTTAGGCAAGGAATCGCGTTGGCAGCGGCAGGTCCGTGCCCCCCAGCTGCTTGGCTGGGGTTCCCCTGTGGGGAGGGGGGGTTAAACACAGTCAGGATTCTGTTCCCGAGGCATCGTCCTGCCCGGCCGAGATAAAGCCCGAGGGTTGCGCAATTCCATCGCCGGCTGCTGCCGCCGCCGCAGCGTCTCCACACAGCGAATTCTGTCCGTGCTACAGGAAAAGGTCTCAGAAAATGCGGCACCGTCAGCATTTCTGCCGCAACTGCGGAAAATCCGAGCGCAATCTGCACGAAGCCGGGGCCTGCGAGTCGGAGCGCAGCGGCACGGGAGAGCTCCCGGCAAGGGAGCGGCTCTCTGGCGGCTCGGTGGTTCCACAGACACCCGAGGAGCGGCTGGGATGCCTCAGGAACGACCGCAGGGAACCAGGGGCTGCTCTTCCCAGGGAGCAGCATCACGCTGATGACTTTTTCCAGCCCCTTTGCGTTGTGTTCCAGGTACCTTCTCTCTTCCAGCCCCTCTGCACTGTGTTCCAGGTACCTTCCCTCTTCCAGCCCCTCTCCGTTGTGTTCCAGGTACCTCTTTAGGATGGACTAGGGTGGACTGAAACGTGCCACAGGGAACAGGGCGGTTCTGTCAGCACCATCCCGGGCTACGAGGGAACCCGGTGACCAGAAAAGGTTGCTCTGCAGAGCACATGGAGTGAATCAGTCGATGGGAAAGCAGCCTGAACCAGGAACAGTGCAAGGCAGTGCCTCCTGGGGCGGGAGATGGGGCGTTAAATTCCTGCTCTGCTTTGATCAAATCACTTTATCTCTCTGGCTCTCAGCTCTGCCACTCTGAAGTGGATCCCTAATCCCATCATTTTCCCACTCTTTGTCCCATCCAAGTCGTAAATCTCTTCTCTGGGGCAAAAGCTGAGCCTTCCACCAGCAGTAAAACCACTCTGGTTTCAGAGGGCCCTCAGCTGCAAGAGGTAAGAACCTCCATCGGTTTTCTGCACTGGAAACCTCCCTGCAGGAACAGGAGCCTGGGAGCCCACCAGGGAAAGGAAAAATTCGAGCTACGGGCTCATGCAAGAGCCAGGGTCGACGGAAGCTCCTCGGTTCCACAGATGGTGACAAGAGTGAGGCAGCGACTTCACGTCTGGTCCTGGCCACCGAAATATCTGAGTGTTGCCACCTCTCTCTGTGACAACAGGACATGTGGCCACAGGAACCATCACTGCGTGTGGCGGGGAGTAACAGGCTGTTTGGTCCACACTCGTGTCTGGTGAGTGCTTCAGGCAGACACGGGGCTGCAAAGTGCGTGTCTGTACCTGCCAGTGCTGCCTGACACGCAACAGAAACGCTGCCCAAGGACAAGAGCTTGGTTTTCATTCACTCTGTGCTCTACAAATCCTTATTCTCTAAGCACACACACACCCCCACGCACCCCTCAGCACAGACACCGCCGCTTCCCCCAGCAGCACCGAGGGAAATGAGCGCCTTGCTGCTCAGCGCTGATAGCAGAGGCAGAGCCGTGCCAGCCTGTTCACACAAACACCAGGACTGGGGGGGCCGCTGGGGTGCAAAGGAGCCCTTGCGCTGTACAACCAGTCTTACGTTGCCGAGGAACTCTGCAAACAGGGCTGCAGCTAATGAAGCCAAGATCAATGCAGGCTGGACATTTGATATTCGATTCTATGCTACACGAGGGACTCGTAGTGAGGTCTGGGACAATTAATTCTCGTGCTGCAGTCAGCGGGGAGGGTTATGACAAGGGAGGCACAGAAAATGAGTAATTGCCAGTAGAATTCCCAGCGAGCTAATATTGCCTCTATTTAAACAGAGACACGCAGCGCCTCGTCTGTGCAGGCAAACTGCGATGCAGCAGGACGTCAGTGGAGGGGAACAGGGCTGCTGTGGTGGACAAGGAAGGACCTGAGCTGCTTGGCCTCCGTCAGGACCCTGCTTCTGCCTCCGTTTTTACAGGAAACTTCATCTCGTGACAGAGGAACAAGCTCAGTGGTTCCTCAAAGGGAGCCTCAGAGAGCGCCTAATACAACTAGATCCACTACAGTCTTAAATCACAGAATCGGGGAGCTTTGGGTCGGAGCTCAGAGCTTCCCCAGCCCCCTGCCAGGGGCAGCGACACCTCTCACCGGCCCAGGGTGCCCACAGCCCCAGCCAGCCTGGCCTGGGGCACTGCCAGGGTTGGAGCAGCCACAGCCTCCCTGGGCAGCCTGTGCCAGGGCCTCAGCCCCTCACGGGGAGGTAAACTTGCTACAGACGGCGCAGCAGCTGCCAGGGGGATCCAGAGGCCTGAGAGCCCCAGACTGAGAAATCGGTGAGTTTAAGCGGAGCGCAGTCGGCCTAGAGGCCATGACACACACACACTGAGGGCGAACCAAGCCTTTCGCGGTAACCAGAGCCCCTGGCTGGGCACGAGGGCTGGGTCTGGCCCGCAGGCGCCGTCAGGGCCGTAACTGAGGCGGAACACGAGCCCGCGGCCTGAGCCGGGTAGGGGGCCGCCCGGCAGGGGGCCGCCGGCCCTTCCCTCCCTCGCACCCTCGGGGCAGGTAATGCTTCTCTTAAGACATTAACTTCACCGAAACAGCGTTTACCTTCAATAAACCTGCTAAGGGCTGCCTCTCGCCATCACAAGTCCCCAGCGCTAAATCATTAACCCAACGGCGGCGCGGGGCCGCGCTCCCTCACTGCAGATGGCGGTGGGCTGAGGGGAGCGGCTTCCCTGCCCGTAACCAACATGGCGGCCGCGGCCGGGCCGCTCCCGCCCGACGTGCGCGCCAGGGGCTCTTGCCCGCAGCCAAGATGGCGCCCGGCGCCGGTAATCCCGCGGCCCTGCCCCCAATCAAGATGGCGGCGGCGGGTGGCGCTGGGCGTCCTTCCCGCTCTCAACATGGCCCCTCCCAGCCGACTCTCTTCGCCTACCGAATGGCGCCGCGCAGAGCCGCCTGGCACCGCCCCTTCGCCCGCCCGCAGCCAATGAGCTTCGCGGGAACCGCCTGGGCGCCCACCCCCGTGGGCG
>VZRI01001486.1:21882-34647 GCA_013397515.1 Upupa epops
CACACACGAGCCTTAATGGTCTGAACTGGGGCACAGTTGCAAAAAGAAAAAGGAAATGAAGCACTGGGTCACCACCATGGAAGAGCCGGTTCCCATTCCTGGACAGACCCTACAACCATCTACATGGGCGAGGGATGGGTGGGTGGACACCTCAGGGCCTGCTGCCCTACTGGTGGGTATTGGGTACACTGGGTCACCATGTCCACACCATGGTGGTCACCAGCTGGGTTTTCTTGATGGTCCAATCCAGTGAAGCAACATCTTGTTGGCCCATGGTGGGGGTTGGATTGAGAGGATCTTGCCCTCCAAGATGGTGGAGAACATCTTCAGGACAATCTGCAGAGGATCTCGACAGGTTCCCCAGTGGCTGCACCTCACCTCAGCAGTCACTTCTCATTGGGTGTAGGGACAATTGCACCCTTTCACCAACTGCTCCAGTTCCTAGGGAGGTTGGAGACCAAGGGTATTGGGGCCATGCAAGGGAAAGACCTCTTCCTGGCCCTCAAGCCTGAAGACCATGTGTTGTGTGAAAAGTGGAGGAGACTGGGGGGACAAATCTGGTGAGGAACAAACCTCCCTTGCTCCAGCCACTGTCCCAGTGATTAGAGGGGGCTGGGGGCAGTTGTGATGACCCCAGCCTTCACAAACAGCTCTCAGATTGTACCAACAGTCTTCATTTACTGCAAGTCCAACACTGGCCGCTCATGAATCAGCAGTGGTGCTGTTTGCCTGGTCCTCCTGCTAGGGAGCAGTCACTTTCACGAACAGCAGTGCCAATCTCTCTGTTGCTGGTCTGGCACCAGTTGTACCAACAACCCTCTGTGCTGTAGGTCATGATGAACACTCAGAGTGGGACTTGTGTGATTTACTCTCTTCATTGGTGCCCTGTGACAGGACAGGAAGCACTGGGTTTCAGCTTGACTGGTGGGAGAACTTCTTCACTGGGAGTGTCACAGAGCTCTGGAAGAGGCTGCGGACTCTCCTTCCCTGGAGCTTTTCCAGACCCTCTGGATGGGTTCCAGACCTGCCCTAGGTTCTGTGGTCCTGCTCAAGCAGGGGGTTAGACTCGGTGACTCCTGGAGAGTCTCCTGCCTTCTAACCCTGTATGCTCTGTGTCTGTCTAACTGTCACTGGGGTGCTCCAGCTCCACAGGCTGATCTGCAGAGACTGACTCCCAGTACCCCCACTGATGCTTCCAGTCACTCCCAGCACCCCACACTGATGCTTGTTCTCAGTTGCTCCCTGTTGCCCCACAGTGATGTCCCCAGTAACTCCCATTACCTCCCACTCATGCTCCCAGTGCCCTCCACACCCCCACAGTAGTGCTCCGTTTCCCCTTACTGATATTCCAAGTACAGCCAGCCAGTTCCCAGTACCCCAAAACTGATGATCCTAGTTCTCCCAGTTGCCCCTCACTGATGTTCCAAATCACTTCCAGTCCTCCCAGTTACTTCCTGTATCCCACACTGATGCTCCAAATCACTCCCAGTCACCCCCAGTACTCCAAGTACTTCCTTGTGGCAAACACATGCTCAGAGGTGAGGGATCCCACGAGTGTGTGGACATCCAGCTTCAATCTCTCAAGCGGTGACTGGATCAGCTTCACTTTTATGGAGAGGCTGATTAAGGTGGCCATGCTGCAGTGATGGATGGTGTGAGTGAACTCTACTGACACTGTGCGCTCTGCGTTTGCTTTCACTCACACTTGCTCCAACATGTTCAGCTCCTCCAGGGTGAGGGGATGCTCCAGGTTGTTGATGGAGCAGATGAGATCAAAGATCTCCTGGTCATCAAAGGTGCTGGGCAGTTCATTGTCCTCCCCTGCCATCATGGGCTGCTCCCCAGCGCAGCAGTAGATGAGGGGGTTGGTGTTCTCTCAGTGGATGCTTCCATTTCTCCCTCACTGATGTTCCCACTCAGAATCCTCATGGCTGGAAAGGACCTCCAGGAGCATCAAGTCCAGCCCTGATCCAAACATCTCCCCAACCCCTAGACCATGGCCTCAAGTGCTCTAGCTACTCAGGTTTTAAACCCCTCCAGGGATGGGGACTCCACTGCCTCCCTTGGCAGCCTGGTCCAGCACCCAACCACTCTCTCAGTAAAGAACTTCTTTATAAGATCCAATCTGACCCTCCCCTGATGCAGTTTCAGGTCATTTCCCCTTGTCCTATCATTAGGAATTTGGGAGAAGAGACTGGCACCAGCTGCACTCACTACACCTCCTTTGAGGTAGCTGTAGAGATGAGTAAGGTCTCCTCTCAGCCTCCTTTCCATAGACTCAATAACCCCTCAGCCACTCCTCCCAGGGTGTTTACCAGCCCTCTCCCCAGCCTCATTGTCCTTCTCTGGCTCTGCTCTAGCACCTCAATGTCCTTACACATTGGCACGTAAAACTGGACCCAGTAGTCAAGGTGTGGTCTCATGAGTGCCGAGCCCAGGGCCACTGTCCCCTCCCTCCTCCTGCTGGGAGGACCTGTCCCTGGTCCTGGCCAGGATGTTGTTGGCCTTGTCTGCCACCTGGGCACCGTGCTGGCTCTTGTTCATCAGCTGTCATGTGCACACTTCCAGTTCCTTTTCCACCCAGGCAGTTCTCCATTCACTCTTCCCCCAGCCTGGAGCTACTGAGAGCTGTGATCACAGAGCATGACCCAGCACTTGGCCTTGTTCAGCTTCATCCTGTTGGGTTCAGCATTCGTGAGGGGGACCTCCTGGAAAGACCCACTCCACCTCCCTCCACTGCACTCTCTGGGGAGTTATCTTGTAGAGAACCTTGCCTCATTCCCCTCTACCAACAAAAGGGCTTTTTAAATGAAGGGAGCACCTGATTTGGAGGAACATCTCCTGGGTGCCAGTGCTGCCAGAAACAGGTGCCTGCTTCATACATCTCCCTAATACCAAGCAACTTTGGTTCAGGTTTGGAGACCCAGAGGGAGCCTTCCCTGCTCGGCTGCAGGACCCTTTGAAACAGACACTCCCTTGGGTACCCCTGGAGGGACTCCCTTCCATAAGTGGATCTCTGTGGGAGCAGACAAGGACCATCGGGTATCGTGTTTGGAATTTGGATCAGCCAATGTGGCTAGCAAACACAAGGAACACTAGTCACTTCATGTGTACGGGCTAGGGATCCACACTGGGTTAGGGGCTGGATCCCTGTTTGGGGAAGGGGTTGGATGACTGTTAGGGTAGGGGTTTGGAGGCCCCGCTCTTTAGCCTCTCTTGGTTCAGGCTTGGGTTATTGTTGGATGGAACATGGCTTTCGTTGTGTTGCCTAACAGAGTGGGGGGTTTGTCTGGACACCTCCCTTATGAGGAAAGGCTGAGGGAGCTGGGTGTCTTTAGCTTGGAGGAGCCCTGATCTGTGGTTGTTGGGTGTAGGTGACATGAGGGGAGGGATTCCTGTATGTGTGGGGTGAGAGTCACTGTGCACCAGGGTTAACACCTGGCTGGGTTAACTATCACTGTGAAACAAGGGAATGGGACTGCTGCTGTGAGATTTTGCTTGGGAATTGTTTTATACCTCCAAGCTTTAAAGGGAATGGGAAAACCTGAGCTGAATGATCAGTAAAGCGGGGATAGGAGCAGGCAGAGGCCCCTGTCCTCATGTAGACTGTTGCTTCTGTTAAGCAGGGCATTTTGATAGGAACCCAGATGAACCTGACCCTAAGGCTAAGAGGATCCAGGGAACTGGGAGAGCTGGGGACAGTGGGAAATTTGGACTAGGAGGAACAGGGAGGTACTCAGGACAGGAGTAACTGCACCCTGGGAGGATCCCGCAGAGCTGGGCCCTTGGGATAAGGGTGAACTGAGATCAGGGAAACAGGCCCTGGGGAAGGGGGGAACCCAAGGCCCTAGTAGGACCCACAACCTTGGGGAGCAGCTCCAAGTGCTGGGTACTTTTGGGATTTGCTGATTGCTAAATCTTCTGCAGAAGACAAGGAGCAGAATGTTGGGCTTTAATAAAGGACATCTGCCCCCCACCCCCCACTTGCCTGTCCCTTCTCCCCTTTGGTATCAGGCTTTTGGAAAGAAAGAGGAAAGGAGCCAAACCATACAGTTAAGGATGGATAATCGAAAGGTAAAGGAGTAGTGGGGAGATTCAGTCCCATCACTGTTGGGATTAAATGAAGTTTGGAAAATGCTGCTCTGACAGCAGTGAAGCGGTCAGCCCTACGTGCAGGGGCAGAAGACTAAGAAACATAGAATCAGATAATGACTGGAGTTGGAATGGACTGTAAAGATCATCTAGTCCCAACCCCTGCCGAGGCAGCAAAACCTTCACTCAAGTTACTCAGGGCCCCATCCAACCTGGCCTTCAACACTGCCATGGATGGGGCAGCCACGGCTTCCATGGGCATCCTGTTCCAGCATCTCAGCACTCTTACAGGAAAGAATTGTTTCCTCATGTCCCACCTCAATCTCACCTTCCAGTCTGTAACCCTTTCCCCTTGTCCTCTCACTACCACCCGTGTCAAAAGCCCTCCCTCAGCTCTCTTGTGGACCCCTTCAATGATTGGGAAGCTGCTAGCAGGTCACCTCGGAGCCTCCTCTTCTACAGGCTGAATAACCCCAACTTGCTCAGTCTGTCTTCACAGGGGAGGTACTGCAGCCCTCTGATAATTTGAGCTGCTCTCCTCTGGACACCTTCCAGGTTCTCTGTGCTGCCAGTGCACACTGGCAGATCCTGGGAAACTTCTCCTTCACTCCCACCCCCACCCCCAAGTCTTCCTCAGGGCTGTCCTCAATCCTTNGGACCCCTTCAATGATTGGGAAGCTGCTAGCAGGTCACCTCGGAGCCTCCTCTTCTACAGGCTGAATAACCCCAACTTGCTCAGTCTGTCTTCACAGGGGAGGTACTGCAGCCCTCTGATAATTTGAGCTGCTCTCCTCTGGACACCTTCCAGGTTCTCTGTGCTGCCAGTGCACACTGGCAGATCCTGGGAAACTTCTCCTTCACTCCCACCCCCACCCCCAAGTCTTCCTCAGGGCTGTCCTCAATCCTTTCTCCTCCCAATTCATATTCGTGCCTGGAATTGCCTCGACCAGGTACAGACCCTTGCCCTTGTTGAACTGCATCCATTTTGCACAGTCCACTCCTCAAGCCTCTCAAGGTCCCTCCAGGCAGCCTCCCATCCCTCCAGGGTGTTGACTTCACCAACACAGTTTGGTGTCATCAGCAAAGGGTTGAGGGTGCCTTCAATTCCACAGCTCCTGTCGCCAACAAATATGTTAAACAGCACTGATCCCAGTGCTGACCCTTGAAAAGTAGTCCTCTTCACCAGCTCCCTTGGGACAGAGCCACTGATCACAGCTCTTTTGATTGGGTGTGACCATCCAACCAGCTCCTTATCTGAGTGCTCCATCTATGGAATCCCTATCATTCCAGTTTAGAGATCAGAATGTTGTGCAGAAGTGCTGAATGCTTTGCACAGGGCCAGGCAGATGATGTCTGTTGTTCTGTCTTTGCCCACTGAGGCTGTAACCCCACTGTAAAAGGCCACCAGGTTGGCCAGGTAGGAGCTGTCCCTGGTGAAGCTGTGCAGGCGCCCTTTTGTTACCTACTTGCCTCAGCACAGCCTTCAGGACTTCAGCGAGTTTCCCACTGTGTTTTCAGATAGATGGTGATGAGTAGGAGAAAGCTCCAGAGGATAAAGAAGCTGGAAGTACAGAATCTAGAGAAGCTGTTGGCTAAGAGTTGCATCACAACAGGGAAGGGAGCGAGAAAAGCACAGACAAGGACACCAGCCACAGTGGGTTAGGAGTAAACAGCCTGCACAGGCTACCTTGGCTGCCATGAATACACAACCCCCGAAGGTGTGTGAGTGGAAGGAGTAGAGGAAAGAGGCAGAGCACGAGAGGAGAGGTGGGTGTAAGTGTGGCTCAGTGTGCTCACTGCAGGGAGATTGGGCACTGAAGACATGAATGTTCTAAACTGAAATAGCCCTCCGAACAAAGTGTTCCAGAACTGGACTGACTGGGACCCTGGGACTCTACCCTACTGGATCTGCTGGTTAAACTAAAGCTAGGGAATCAGGACAAGAGTCTCTTAATTTGGTTTTGAATCAAAGCCTGATCCCCACAGACAGAGATCTGGTAACTGCAGTGGGAGCTCCTGGTCCAATGAAAAGGGCAGAGTTCTAAAATCTCTGAAGTTTCAGCTGGGAAAACAGATTGGACAACAGAGATTTCTTTATGTGCCCAGTTCTCCCAATCCCTACTTGGACAGGATTTGCTAGAGAATCAGAGAACCATACTGGCTGGAAAGGACCTCAAGGAGCACCAAGTCCAGCCTTCATCCCAAAATCTCCCCAACTGCCAGACCACAGCCTCAAGTGCTCTAGCTACTAGTATTTTAAACCCCTTCAGGGACAGTGACTCCACTTCCTCCTTGGGCAGCCTGGTTCAGTGCCAAAATCACTCTCAGTAAAGAGTTTCTTCCTAAGATCCAATCTAAACATCCCTGATGTAGCTTGAGGCCATTTTCTCCTCACACTATCATTAGGAATCTGGGAGAGAAAAGACCAGCAGCAGCATCACTACAACTTCCTGTTGGGTAGCTGTAGAAAGCAGTAAGGTCTCCTCTCAGCCTCCTCTTCTCTAGATTCAGTAACTCCAGTTCCCTCAGCTACTCTACACAGGACCTGTTTGAGAGCCCTCTTCCCAGCCTCATTGCCCTTCTGTGGCCCCACTCCAGTACCTCAATGTCCTTCTGATACTGTGGCACCCAGAACCGGACCCAGGACTCAAGGTGCAGAGCACAAGGGCAGGACTGCAATTGGATGCCAAAATCCCTTTCAATTAGGGAGAGATGAAAGGGAACTCTGGAGGAAATGACTTAATACAAGTGTTGAGTCTTGCTCTCATTCAACCTGAAGACAGGATCAGTGTTTTGAAGAGGTTCTGAATCAGGTACATCCAGCAGCGTGGGCTTTCATAACCCCTGAGAGATCGGCTTAGGTAAAACTAAACCCTGGGGCCAAACCAGTCAGAACCAGGCAGTGTTGGTTAAAAATCAAAAAGGGGTTCAAGAAATCACTAGTAACTTCTGGAAACGGGGCTGGTGAGTTGAGTGGGAATCGGGATCAAACACATTGGTTTTGCCAGTGAAAATGCCAGATGGCAAGAGCTGTTGATTGGTGCAAAATCTGAGGAGAAATCCAACTTTTTCTGTCTGCCTCTGGACAAAAGGTGTCAGAAATCACCTGCCTTCTAGTGGAAAAATTCTGAGCTGGGCAGGACCCAGCTCACCTGGACAGTGTCACCTCAGGGACTAAGAGCAGCCCCACAGTCTTTGCAAATCAGTCAACTGAGGAGCTAATTTGAGTGGTTTCTGCAGGAAAGATTAAACTTTGGTTTTAAAAAGTTGGAAAGAAAGTGGCTGCCCCTCCCTCCCCTCTCTTCCCCCTCCCTCAGCGACTTCTGCCGCCTTCTTCACTTCTTTATCTTGGAATGTTGGGAGCTGCATCACTGCTGCTGAGAGAGAAGGCTGTGGCTGCTGAGAACGTTATCACTTCTCAAGGTGAAGAAAACTGATGGCCAGTGGGACAATTCACCCAGATCTAGAGAGATGGGAGAATCTGGAACCTTGAAGATTGAGGATCAAGACTGAAGTTGACAACTGCTGTAATTTGAGGGAAAAGCTACGATGAAGATGAAAATGGGGAGAGAAGATATGATGAACATGCTTTGGCCATTTCTCTCAGTGCAGTGTAGAAGCAGGGTGACAAAACTCTGTATTTCTATCCTGTGGGGTTGTTTTTCTCTGACCTGGTGGGTGAGAAGTGAATTAAAACGTCTTGGTGCCTTTCTTCTCCAGTCAGTTGTTTCACTGCCTGCAGCTTCATCAGGGGGTTTGTTAAACCTTCCCTCTGTGTCTGACAGTGTAGCTGGGAGCTCTTGGTTGAAGTATGATTGGGGTCTCTGACCCATGACATTGGTGGTGACCCAGGTGGAATGTCTGAGGATCCATGTGTAATTCTCTCACTACACCACTATTACCACTACAGGGGACTGGGGAAATCAAGGGGTCCCAGCGCACACAGAGAGAGTGACGCCCCCAACACAACACCTTACTGTTACAGCAACGCACATGAGTGGTGGAGCATCCCCGAGGTGACCCAGGGCTGCAAGAAATGAACTCCTGCTGAGTAACAGCTACTGCTCTGGAGGTCCTTTGTTCCCTTCTTCTCTCCGGGAAGAAGGTTCTTTAATCTTTAACCAACTGGATTTAATTAGCAACCTACTGGTTGATCTAATGGTCAACCTCGGCAATCGCTGGCACAGCCTCAGGTGATTTTTCTTCTCTTCTTCCTGGTGAGAAGAGCTGATCTCTCACCTCCTGCCAACCTCTTGTTGGGAATTTGTGGAGAGGCAGAAGGTCTCCCCTGAGCCTCCTCTCTCCAGTTCAACTTCCCCAGTTCTCCCAGCTGCTCCACAGACATTCTCCAGATCCTTCTCCACTTTTCTCTATCTCCTTCTCCAGCCTCTTCTCTACTTTCTTCATACCATCCTCATTCACCATCTCCTTCTTCAGTCCCTTCTCCTCCTCCACCTTCTCAATCTCTCTATCTCCTTCCCCTTCTCCATCTCCTTCTCCTCCTCTACCTCAGGGGTAGGGTGGCCTGAGGGCAGGACCCCTCAATCCAGATCCCTCTGTGGAAACTCCAGCCTCAGTATCTCCCCATTCCCCCACCCACCACACATGATCAGTCAACAACTTGTCAAACTGGTTTCTTCCTCACCGGTTGGGGGTGTGATTCACTGGATGGTCAAGGAGGGGTCACTGGTGTCCTTGAGGATGGCAGCACCCATGGACTGCAGCTCTATCACGAGAGAGCCCAGTGCTGCTGTGGGGAAAAGAGGGGGATGTTAGGGGACACTGGGATGTGCTGGGGGGACATTGGAACCACCTGTAGGTGTGGACCTACCTTTGCTGGGAGTGGGGTGCTCCATCCTGTCCTCACAGGGGGTGGCCTGGAGGGGACACGAGGGGTGACACAGGGAGACCAGCCAGCACTGTGCACCATGGGGTATCCCCATATCCCCTCTCTGTCCCCATCAGTGCCCCCACACCTCCTCACCTTGTTCCACATCACCTTGTCCTTCATCACCTGACAGAGTGTCACTGTGGCCACTGGGCTGGGGACAGTGTCACCATGTCACCTATGGCATCCCAGTGCCCCCGAGCCATACATGGGGTGCCAATGTCCTCCTGGTGACCCCAGGACACCCTTGTGATCCCACTATCACCCAGGGTGTCCTCAAACCCCCACCATGAATCTTGACTCCCAGGTCTTTCCCCCATCACTCACTTGTCCCCCACTGGGTCCCGATGCCCGCGCAGATGCTTCAAGACCATTGCTGAAGTCACCATCCCTGAAGACAAGGGACATTGGGATGACATAAGGGTCACCAGCCTGGGGTACACACTAAATCCAGGACCACCCACTGGAGAAGAGGGGTGGGGGTGGCATCTGGGCCACCCTGCCCCCATGTCCCTGTTCCCATACCCTGTAGGACACAGAGCTGCTGCCCCACTCGGCTCAGACGGCTACTGAGGGTCCCCAAAGTCCTGGTGGCCGCTGTCACCTTGGCCTCATGGGATGCCACCACCTCAACCAGCCTGAAGGGAAAGTAGGGACAACAAGGGGACAATGGTGGATTATGGGGAACAATCAGGACAAGGGGGTAACAACAGGGGACAAGGTGGGACAATAAGGGGACAATGGTAACCTCTCAGTATCCCGAGCTTCACCTGAGGACCATTTGTTCCTTCCCAGTGCCCATCTGGCCTGTATTCCAGTTCCACCCAGTATCCCCCCAGTCCCTCCCCACAGTGTCCTACAATGCCCCAGTCCCTCCCAGTCTCTTCCCAGTGGACTCCAGTGTCCCACATCCCCCCATCGACCCTCCCAGTAATGTCCCACATTCCCCCAGTATCCCCCCAGTACCTAGCAGCTGCCTGGGCCAGCCTCCTCAGAGCCTCCTCAGCCGCCTCTGCCCGGTCCTGCTGCTCTCTGACCTCCTGTGCCAGACGCTACCACCGGGCCACCCCAGATTGTCTTCAAATGGCCCCAATGTCCCACCTCTGTTCCCAAATGGCCCCAAGTGTCCCTAACTGTGCCCCTATGTTCCCAATGTCCCACCCCATCCCCAACATCCCCAAATTGTCCCATCTGTGCCCCTAAGTGTCCTCCCATATCCCCAGATGTCCCATCCCTGGCCCCAAGTTGTCCCCTAAAGACCTTAAGTGTCCCCAAATGCTCTCAAGTTGTCCCCAAGTTCCCTCCAATCCCCAAATTGTCCCCAAAGTTCTCCCATATCCCCTGAAGGACCCAAATGTTTCCTTTGTGTCCCCCCTGTCATGTCCCCATCCCCCCGTGCCCACTAACCTGGGTGGCCCCATCCCCTGTCACCCTCNGAGAGCCAAGGGTCCTGGGAACACCCAGCCCTCCCAGAGGGACCCATGGACCCTCAATCCCACAGGTGGGACCCAGCAGCCACCCCAGAGGGAACCCAGATCTTCGGGTACCTCCCATCTCCCCCAGACGGTATCCAGTGATTCCCCAATCCACCCAGAAAGGACTCAGGGTCGTCCCCCCCCCAACCCCCCCATATGGGACCCAGGTGCCGCTCTAGGAGGAACCCAGGACTTAGGGTACCACAACAACCCTCAAAGGGGACCATGACCCCTTCCCCCCACCATGCAGGGTGAGGGACACCCACCTGCGCCCGCAGCAGCCGCTGTGCCTCGTCCTGCACCCTCAGCTGCACCAGGAGGGCAAAGACCTTCTGCCTCCAGCACCCCAACAGTGCCTGGAGCCGGGAAGGAGCCATGGCCAGGGGCACCCCAGGGTGAGGCAACTGAGGAGGGACAGGGAGAGGGATGGGTGCTGTAGGGGGCACCCTATGCTCCCCCCAGTACCCCAAAAGCCTTCCTGGAGCACCCTATGCCTCCCTCCACCACCTCAACGTCCACCCAGGGGAGTGGTGTCATCAACATCACTGAAGCCCCTCCTGACACCCTATACCCTCTGCTCACACCCCAAAACCACACCCAGAAGCCCCCTATGGCTTCCCCAGCACCCTAAAAGCCCTCTCACTGCCCACAGTCCTTACCTCATGTTCCAGTTCCTGCTCCTGCAGGGTCAGGATGTAGTCAAGGGCGCTGAGTCGGGCCTGGAGCAGCAACTGGGGAGATGGGGACAGGATGGGGGCACCCTGAGGACCCCAACAGGGTGACACCATGGGGGCATCAAGGAGGGGGTCATGGAGGGTAAATGGGGAGGGGAGTCAAGAGGATCTCTGGGTTCAGGTCCCATGCCCTCTCACCTCTTCCAGGGGCTGTCCCACTCCAGGTTCCACCCTCAGGGCCTGGCTCTTGCCCCTCTCAGCCTCAGGCTCCACTCCCAGGGCTGCGCTAATGGGGATTGAGGAGTCCAGGGTTACTGGGAGGGTTAGTAGGGGGTTACTGGGAGCACAGAGCAGGCTACTGAGCATCCTGTAGGTTTACAGGGAACACTGAGGGGGTGACTGGGCATACTGGGGGGTTACTGGGAGCACTGGCAGCTCTTACCTGCGGGAGGTGCTGGGGGGGCGAAGGATGAAGTGCGAAGGGGGGACCAGACCCTTCAGACCTGGTGGGGGAAGGGTCAGTCTGGGATGTGGGGGTGTCTCACAGTTTGGGGGAGGGGAAGATCCCAGTGCTCACCAGTTTCTGGTGGCTCGAGGGGTCTCTTGGCCATTGCTGACACCTTGGTGGGGAGCTGGATCACACCCACAATTCCCAGTAAGGGGCCTGGTTGTTCCCTTTTCACGTTCCCCAGTGTCACCCTCCCCCACACTGACAACCAATTCAATTCACTGTGGAACCAATAACCAGTGTCACCTCCCAACACTCCCAGTAACCCCAGTAGCAGCTCAGTGACTCCCAGTACCTCCTCATTCCCCCCAGCCATGGTCCCAGGGCCTCCCAGTATCCCCCAGCAGCTTCCCAATACCCCCCTCCAAGGAGCCAGAGGGTCCCAGTATCCCCAGCGACTCCCAGTAATCACACCCTTACATTCCCAGTGACCCCCTCCCTGCTCCCAGTAACTCCCCACATCCTCATCCCACCTGTCCCAGGAGCACCCAATCACTCCCAGTACCCCCCACTACTCCTCCCTGATGGCCCAGCGGCCCCGCGCGCTGCACGCCGGGAACCTGCCGCCGCCGCCACCGCCTCCTTCCTGCTCCGCTCAGAACAGCCAATCAGCGAGCAGAGATGAACTCCAAACCCGCCCCCTCACCCCAGCGGCGGGAATCGTTCGACTAATCAGAAGCGGCAGCTCGGACATGCCGCCTCCGCTCTGGCCATTGAGAGACCGCGCCTGGGCCTGTCCCGCCTCCTGGAAGAGATTCAGCCAATCAGAAGCAAAGAGTGGTGCTTGGGGCGGGAAATGTAGCTGAGGGCTGCAAGTCGGGTTCTAGAGGGAAATCAGGGTCTGGGGAGGTGAAAAGAGGGTGTGAGGGGGGCTAAGTCAGGGTTTGGGGGGATTGAATGAGGGCCTGGGAAGAAAAAATCAGGGTCTGAGAGTGGAAAATCAGGGTATGGAAAGGACATCAGGGCTCGGGGCGAGCAAATCACGGAATGCGGGAGAGCTCCTGGACATGCTGTCACACAAAAATAAACTCTACAAGGAGTGGAAGGGAGGACAGCTGGAATGGGGGGATATAAGGAAGCTGCTCGGACACCCAGAGATCTGGTCAGAAAAGCCAAGGCACAGTTTGA
>VZRI01001489.1:3787-20018 GCA_013397515.1 Upupa epops
ATGGGGCTGCGCTTGTGCCGGTCCGCGCAGTTCGGCTCAGTTGCCGCAGCCCACGGCCTGACTGCGCCACGGGGCTGCCCCCGCTGATGAACGGCCGCGGGGCTCCGCGGGCCAGTGCAGCCGCAGGGCGCCGCAGCCGCCGCTCCCCCGTCTGCCACCGCTCCCCCGACTGCCACCGCTCTCCGCCACTGCACATGGCTGCCCGCCTGCTCTGCTGACCGCCTCCTCCCGCGCCGGGGCCGGGTCGAGAAGATGGGGAACACCACGTCCTGCTGCGTGTCCTCCAGCCCCAAGCTGCGCAGGAATGCTCACTCCCGCCTGGAGTCCTACCGCCCCGAGGCCGAGCTGAGCCGAGAGGACACGGGCTGCAACCTGCAGCACATCAGCGACCGGGAGAACATCGACGGTGAGGGCGGGCGAGCGTGCGGGGCAGCCCCCACTTCCTTTCCGTTTCTCTTCCTCTTATTTTCCTTCACCTTCCCGCGGCAGGGCTGCCGCCCCGACACCGACCCCCTCCGCGCCGCGACTGTCCCGCCTTGATCCCCACAGTCACCCCTTCGAGGCTTCCGGCAGAGCCACCGGTGCCGCCTCCAGCGCTGCCCTTTGTCCCAGGGAGAGCCCTGTGAGACCCCTCGGGCGTGGGGGGGTCTCCCTGCGCATCCCCGCCGCGCCCTCTGGCAAGGGGCAGCATTTTGGCCCCGGGGAATCCCTGCCCAGCCCTTTTTTCCCCGCGGGTCACGGCTTGATCCTTTGAGGTGTGTCTGGCCCTGGAACACCCCCCGGCGTTGCCGGTGGCCGAGGGAATCGTTTACGTCTCATCTCCGCGCTGTGCCGAGCAACGCCACCTGCCGGGTCTGTCACCTGCCGGGCCTCTGCAGGGGCGAGGATTTAAAGGACAAACCCATCCAGCAATAATAAAAGTGGGAGAAATGTTTCCCTTGGCAACCTTCTCTTCCAGGGACTTTCTCTTCCACTGTTACTGTCATGATGACGTGCAGCTCCATGAAATCAGTCAGCAATGTCTCCTTTCCCTGTCTCCCTAATTTTCTGCGGTGATACTCCAAAAAGCCATGTTCCTGTCAGCCTGGCAGTGACTGAATGTGCTGCTGTCAGGCTGACCATAGAAGAATGTATTTTTCAGCTGCACTTGGGAGATGTTGTTTAATGTGTAATTTAGGTTTTGATTACCTGAAGTATTTGTTTCTAAAACTTAACTTAGTAAAAGGTCAGCTGCTGTGTGGGTTAATCTACATGAACTGCCTTTGGCAGAAAGCCAGAAAGAAGGACTTTGGTGCACTTTGATTTGCCTTCCACATGTTTTTATTCCATAGTCTTATTCAGTTGTGATTTTGTTATGGAGTTTTATGTTGAGTCAGTTGTTACGTTTGTCAGATGCTGACAAAATTACGAAGTTCATGGAAGCAGAGAGGTTGTTCCCTCTCAGGTCAATCAGTAGATTGGAAAAAAATACATAATGGTCTGGTCTGAGAGAACCAAGGAAATGAAGGAACCAATTGTTGATCCATGAATGACAAATTCTTCCAAGAGTAGTGTTTTCCAACATAGCAGCAAGCCCCTGTTGCTGATGGTACGGGTTGCTCCATCTATTCTAATGCAGTAAAATTCTTGTAAGTGATGTGCGGGTGTTGTGCCTTGTTAATGATGTGATTTTTTTTTTATTTTATTTCTTTTTCTGGATAGGACTAAGAGCATAATTGGAAATAGTGTGTGTGCACATGTTAAAATATGAATGTAATGCAGATAAGTTTTTGCATTAGTAGCTACTTGCCCAAAATAGTCTTTATTTGTTGGTTGTTTGCTTTGTTGGATCAAGGTATATGTGTTTTGTCTCCTCCTTCAAACTGCAGCATATTTCAAGCCTAGATTTGTAATCTGCTGTTAGAATATAGAAAAGAATGTTTTGTATAGTTTAGCTTTAGATTTTGTTGGTTTTCATCTGGGAGTATTGGCAGGGCAGTGTTGCATTTTAAAGACAAGCTGTTTATAATTCTGAAAAGAGCAATTCTGCATTTCCTTTTTGTATCTTACTCAAGTCCTGACCTGTTTTATGGATGGAATCTGAGAAGCAAGTTTTTCCTGGGGAGGCTGATGGACAGTGAATGTCTATACACACAAATCAACTGGAGATACTGGGTAAAACAGCTTTTTGAAGTGTACGTGGTTGCAGGTGTCGTAGCCTGGAGTCATATTCACTGAAGGTCTTTCGGTCATAGATGCTAGACTGAGATGCTAGTTATAGATTATAATTGTGTTTCTGAAATTTTATTTGATACTGGATTAGCCAGTACAGTTTTGTTGTTAGATGGTTTGAAGTTGTATGGTATACAGATGTTTATAAATGAGACACTGCAATGGGAAAAATCTGTCACAGTAGAAAACTCCCATGGTATTTTGATAATTTTACAGTTAAGTTTTTTTCAATGAAAGAACAATAGTCTGGTTGTCTGTGTTGTGAAGAAAAAATGCTGGATGGAGGTTTCCATAGTGTGACAGCAAGTTGTCCTGGTTTTGGAACAGACTTGGGGAGCAGAGAGACCCAGTTAGGGTTTTCACTCCCCCCGATCTGTGTGATAAAAATGGTTCAGCACAGAGAATGCAAGTGAAAAAAATACATTCTTCACATCTGGCCCTGTTCTGAGTCAAGGCTCCTGAATGAGCAGTCTCTCCCACTTGATTTGCTCAAAGGCCTGCTGCTATTCAGGACTCCAGTGGAAAATGCTTTTTACGGGTCACCAGGTGGAGAGGACTTATGATCTGTCTGTACTCTGGGCTGTGCATCCTCCAGAAGCCTACTGCACCTGGGAAAGCTTGGATTTCCTTTTTGCTGGTTGGTGGTGACATGGCGGTAATCTTGTTGATCACCTCTGTTGGGATCTAGCGGTGCCCATCCTGCCACTTCATCCCCAGGAACTGGATTTCCTGGGCAGGTCCCTTGGCCTTTCTTTGCTTGATGGCAAAGCCAGTGTTCAGGAGAATGTGGATGAACTTTTCTTCCTTTTAGAAGACTTCTTCTGCAGTGTCCCCCCATACAATGATGTCATCGATGTGTTGGAGATGTTCTGGAGCCTCACCCTTCTCTGGTGTACTCTGGATCAGTCCATGACAAATGGTGGGACTATGCTTCCACCCTGGGGCAACTGGTTCCAGGTGTATTGCACACCCCTCCAGGTGAAAGCATACTGTGGACTACACCCTGCTGCCAAAGGAATGGAGAAGAACACATTGGCAATGTCAATAGCGGCGTACTACCTTGCTGCCTTGGACTCCAGTTCATACTGGAGTTCCAGCATGTTGGGCACAGTGGCGCTAAGTGGTGGGGTGACTTCATTCAAGCCATGATAGTCCACAGTCCACTGGACTTATGCACAGACCAGATAGGACTATTGAATGGAGAGTGGGTCTTGCTGACCAGCCCTTAGCTCTCTAGCTCCTGCATCATCTGGTGAATTGGAATCACAGAGTCTGAACTTGTTCTGTACTGCCAGCGATGCACTGTTGCAGTGGAGATTGCACTTGCTGTTCCTCTACTTTCAAGAGTCCTACAACAGAAGGGTTTTCTGAAAGTCCATGAAGAGAGTTAAACTGCTTGGTTCTCTCTGCACTACATGGTGACAATTCCACAGGCCCAGCGATGGCCTTTTGGGTCTTTTGTAGTACCCATTCTTTAAATAGTGCCCAGGATGCAAGGAGCATCTGGGTCAGCTAGAATGGAATGTTTTTGGTAGTCTTTGCTGGTCAAACTCACTTCAACATCCAGTGCTGTTAGCTCTTGAGAGCTCTGTCACCCCAGAAATAGAAATAGTCTCAGGCCCTACATACCCAGAGGGTATTAGGTACCCACTGTCCCCCAAAGCCTTATATTCCTGTGCTTGTGATGTGCCAGGCCATTGGATCCACACCATCCCTATCCTCCTCTATTGTCCCTATCCTCCCCCTGGCTGTAGGCAGGGCCTCTTTAATAATCAGTAGTCTTAGCTGTGGGAGGTACCTTCCAGTGGATCAGAGGAGACTTTACCTGCTCTGGTCCACCTTGGTGCATGGGAAACTGGCACCATGCTCAGTTGTATGGACTTTGCTCTGATACTTTCTCGTTTTATCAGTTCCCACACTGGGGCAGCTAGGGCATGGGTAGGTTTCTCATCCCACTGGCTTGTGTTTTCTCCACAAGCTTGGGTTTGTTGGCGGTGGTCCCTTTCCTGAGCTGGGGGCACCTATGCCTAACCTCAGGAGCTCTGGTTTGCACAGGTGCCACATAGAAACTATTTTCCCTGATCTTTTGTTTCCATTTTTTTATGACTGTTTTGGATTCTATTGGTGATTTGATCTTTAAAATTTTGAAGGTCCTCAGCCAGCTTCTCTACTAATGAGACTTAGGATTGTGATGGTACATGGATGGTGTCCCCAAATGCCTTCAACTTCCTTGCCATGGAACCCACAGTTTCTTGTCCTTCGGTCCACTGGAGTGTGGCTAGGAAGTGGGCATAAGTTTGTGGCCCAAATCGAGCAAGCTTTATGCACATCTGGGATGTGCACCTGATATTGTCAGGAGTTCTGGTGTCTGGCCCATTGATGAAGAAGAGGATGTCAAGCATAGCCAGTTCTCTGAGTCTCCAGATTCTTTCCTCTGTGGTCTTCCAGAAGCCCTGTTGCATCTGGAGATCCTCCTCAGAGGAGGATACTTCTCTATTACACTCACAAGAAGGTGTCTCCAGCGGCTAAGAATTTCTTGCATTTTTATGGGATTCCAGGTGCAGGGCTTCATTTGCATCTAAAGCAGTCCCCTACCCGGATGAGTCCCAGTCGTCCCAGATGCACAGCAGCCAAGACAGGATGGACTCATCTGGTTTTCAGGTGAAATCGTTGTGGAGATTACACAGTGCTTCTAAGAACAGAGACTTGGTAATTATTTCAGGTTCAGACTCTAGAGGTTGTGAAGGTCCTGGTTCCCCTTAGTCTTCCACTGGACAAACTTTTTCTACAGGGGCTACTGCTGCTGGTTGTGATTGGCCCTCTGGTCTGGCTGAGGGTGGGGTAACCATAATGTCCTGTGGTGTTACAGCAGCAGTGGTTTTCTCCACCTCTGCCTGCAAATGATGCTGTAGGCTCAAGAACACGGCCAGGGTCCAACACAGCTATTGTTTGACCTTTTCGGGAGCTGATGGTGTGATTGCACCTTAAGCACCTTGGTACCTCACTAGGGGTGTGAAGGTGGTCCAGGGATAACTTGAAGGTGCTGGGGAAGAATATTCCTTAAGCACCCTGCTAATCCCTTCCCACTCTCACTTACTGCTTACTTCAGGTCACACAGTCAGGTCATGCACTATTGGTTTCATTTGTGAAACAGCAGCATGAACTGATGGGCTCTGATGATTTCTCTCTGAAGCACAATTTCTGTAGTAAGCTTTTCAATTTTGGAGCTTTGGGATGGCACNCTTCTTCTCCCTGTCATCCCATCAGATGATTTCATCACCCCCCCTATTCCCTCAGGCTCTTGCTAATGTCTCTGGGTCATTTCTCTTTGCTAGCTCAGATAATGCCATCATGTGCATCACTGATAATCCCCTTCAGCCCTTTTTGTGATGGGCTAGATAATACACAGACTCTGAAGAGTGGACTGTTTTTTAAAAAAGGCTATTTATTTGTTAATGTATCTATTTTTTTTAAACACTACCTTATTGAAATTGGCCTGTGGGAGTCTCTGAAATTAGATTAATTAGTATTTGTGTCTATCTACTGTATTTATGAGAATGTTGAGATTTTAGCAAGATATAGTAACATATGTCTGTCCCATATACCATAATAAAATTTTGATGAAAAGGGAGTACGGATGTTTTCAAGAGTTAGGGCATGAGGGGTTCCCCTTTGGGAGGGAAATGACCTGCATTCCCAAAAGTCAAGATCAAAGTACTTCCAAAGCACATTAAACATCTAATATGTTGCACACAGCCATTCTTGCTTACACCTGGATCCTAAAAGGATAAACATTCTTAAAAAAAGAAGTTAAGAAAAATAAAATACAAAAATAGTGTCTGGTTTACAGAAAAGTCTCTTTAAATAATTTTCATGTTCCTTTAGCCAGAACCATGCACAGAGGTTGTGTTGCAGTGTTGCAGTACTGTTGTTTGCATTGCCTACCTAAGCATTTGGCAGAGGTCATATATCAAGGCAAGACTGCAATATTACATCAAAAATAAAATGCATCAAAAAATAAAAATAGAGCCTGTTGTGGCCTGCATCGCTGAACTTAGTCCTGTACTGCATGCTGCCAGTCATGCACACCTCACAACTTGCTTCTCTTCTTTTCCCTGTCAGCTTTGTCTGTTTATTCTGTGCTGTGTCCTGCTTCTGAAAGAGGCACTTCCTGAAAACCTCACTTTCACATTGTTCACATCAAGACATTGAATTTAAACCCTTTATCAAGTCAGTATTTTCATATTTGGATGTAGAAGCATTTAGATGCGCACATGCTAAGACTAACCATATTAGAACAGGGATTTTTGGTGCACTGCCGTCTGATTAAAGTGTTACTCAAAAGTGAGTTAGTTACACAAGATCAGCAATCTTGGCTGGGTAAATTGGTACTTGAAGCACAGTGATAAGCAGTGCCTATTTCTGCCTGATAGCTGTCGCTCTCTATTCAGACAGCTGCAGATCAGGCATAGTCTGAATATTTTCCTTAGTTAATATCTATGCAAGTGTGTGAAATACACTTGACAAACTGAAAGCATAGTGTATAGCCTTTCTCTGAGCTTTCTGTGTAGAAATGAACCAGCATTACTTCTTTTGAAATTGGATAGCTACAGCTTTAAAAACTATTAATTTTCTATGTGCATTCTGATATATGACAGATCTTTTTACTTTATCCTGTATTTAATACATGTGCCATGCATGTCTGACATTTATGTCAAGAGCTAGTGAATGCTAATAAACTTCTAAAATCCAGAGATTTGTTATTTAAATTGAAGCATACTGCTAGTACTATGCAGTGATGCCTTCGTTGGGTAGTTACCACTTCCTCTGTATCTTCTGTAAGTTTTGTCTCCTTACAATCCAATTTTAACAACAAATATCCCCAGAATTGCTGACATGGACTATGTGGATTTCCTGTTTCCCAAGATGAAACATTTTTGCAGTGCTTGACCAGAAGTCAGAGATGGTTTTTGTTGAGCTCAACTTAAACTACTCTTGCTAATGGTATGGATCTTGCATGTCATTGTAACCCTCATCCCTGAGCCAGGTCAGTTTGAATATAAGCAGCCCTTGTGCTTCTTCTGGGAGGACTAACTTAAAATTAGCATTCTTCTTGGCCTGAACTGGATGGATTAAAAAACAGAAGCAGCATCCTGAAGACTAGACCGTGGCCAGTTAGAAGCTGACTAAGGAGCAGTGATTTGCCTTCACTCAAAATTACTAGTGAAAGCTTTGAGTTTACATGAAGTATTTTTTGTCCAGTTTAATTTTATTTGCTTCCTCCCTGTCTCATCATGCTTTTAACAGTTTGGGCTTGGATTTATTATACAAACTATCATTCAGCTAAGAAAAGTTTCTCAGATCATCAAGAATACACCTTTTCCATTAACCAGTGCTGTTTACTTCTCCATTTCTTTGAAAAATAATTCTGTTTCTCTTAAGTCAGGATTCCATTTTAACCATTTTATTGACCAATGTACATGAAGTTTACAATGTGGAATTCGTGCTCTTGTCCTGTAGCATATGGTTAGAACAAAATGCATTGATAAAGGAAGCATTTTTGTCATTATGAGTGACACATTATTACATTTCTTGGTGTAAATCATTGCAGAAAACAGTAATGGTTGGTTGCATAAGACAAGTTTATGGAGTAGAGCCAATCTTAAGATTAAAAGTGAATTGGTATCTGCCTCATACTACATTTCCTGCACTTCTCTCTGCTGTGGTTCTCAAAGGGGAAGAGGATCTGCACTGGTATCTGTGTGATATCCTTTACTCCTTGCATTCATAATTTTCTTTAAAAAAAACAAGCAAGTGAACTCACAACTTCAGAAGAAAAAAGATTGGATCTTGGGGTTTTGCCCGCTTGTTTATTTGGCTGCAAAATTATTCTGACACACCTGTGGCCAAGATCCAGAGGATATCAGATGGAAATTGAAAAGATTAACTTTCAACAGTATTGAAACCAATATGAATCCCTGTTGAAATTTTAAAACCTTATTTTCTTGCTGTATTTGTATTTAAGTAAGAGTGGGAACTGATGAGATGTTCCTGAATCCAAAAGTTGGATTGTAAGGAGACAGAATTTTAAAGAAGGTGCACAAGAAGTGGCAAATGCTTTCAGGTGTTTATAAAGCAAAAATGTCCTGATCAAGTTGCTTTGTTACTAAATGAAGATGTATGACTGCTGGTATAGGGATCCTTTTATAGATTTGGAGCTAAATTAGTGGATTTTTGGCTCAGTTAATATTGTTTCTGATGTGCAGTTTATCTTGCACACTAGTGTTCTGGGAAATGGTACCTTTTTGTTGCAGTCTTTTTCTTTGTGTTAAGACAATCCTACTGAGGCTTTCCTTTGCCATTTTTGTTCTAGAAAAGAATGTGGTGCTTCATATGCTGAAAGCAAAACTGCATGAGAAAGAAGCTACAGCTGATCAGCAAAGATGTTTTGAAATACTGTCCCTCCACTTTATTGCTTCTACATGAATGCTCTTAAAGGGAGGATAATTTAGGAATTGTGCTTGTCTGTGTGAAATGTAACTCTTCTGGTAGTTGGAGGTTGTTTTTAGTATGTATCAGTAATTCCATCTTGCTTCAGAATACACTGTGGCTTCTTTGCCCCCTTTTCTGGCTTTCCTAAGGAAGGATATTACTTTAGTTAAAGATCCAAATTTTGGGAGTTGCAACTGGTCTTTAATAAAGCAGGACATCTTTGGCTAAAAGAAACTTTCAGGCTATGGTCAGTGAGTTTTACAAGCTGTACATGCCTCTCTGAAGTGCTTTGTGAGCTGTGTTAATCTGTAAAACGATGAAGGAGGTCTTTCAGCATTGGAAATGAATTAGACCTTGATTCCTAGGCCAGTGTTCAGAGTTTATCATCTCATATGATTTTCTAGCTTGAGAAATACTTGTCTGTATGTTATGCCACCATATATACAGTGGAGATGGAAAGAGTGTGAAGAGTTTGGAAATGTGATTGTGTTTTAAGCTTTCAAATCATGCTTCCTGCAGCTAAACGTACTCTTTCCTTTTAGAATAATTCATTTGGGATGGTAAGTGCCTAGTGTGCTGCATTGACAAGATACAGAAAGTGGAATATTACATTTTTCTGGGGTATTTTCAAGGGTTGAGATAGGAGGAGGATTTCTGTAACTGAGACAGTCCTATAGATCCAGTCTGTGATAAAAACAATATGCAGTAGGAGAGATCTAACTAGTAGTTTATGGAGAAAAATAAACCAGTACTGCCTTTGAAAGCTAAAGCAAACAAAACCAAAATTTAAAATTCTATATGTAAGCAGCAATGTAAACTCTGTATCAAGAAACTTGTTTCCCCTTGGCAAAATGGATATTGAAGTGAAAGGGATACTGCCAAGCCAAATTTAAATAGAAATGTGTGTTTTGTTAAAAGTAAGCCCTTGACCTTGAGTCACTTTCTTTAAGAAATATAGGAGAGTTATTTTTATAACAAATACTTGAATCACAGTTTATGCAATTCAAACACTGAACCTTTATGTTTCTGCATGAGAATGTGAACTTAAATTGAACAACTCCTCTCAAATATTCAGAGAACTGTTTTTTCCTTTTTCTTCTTACTGTTTACTTTAGGTTTTGTGTATAAATTTGCAGTTCAACAGCATTCTGGGGTGGATCAGGAGGGGGTGGTTAGTGGATTGAGAGACGTTCTTACCCCCTCTACTCTGCACTAGTGAAACTGCATCTGGAGTAGTATGTCCACTTCAGGGCCCCTCAGTTCAAGAAGGACACAATGGTGCTGGAGTGTGTCCAGCGTAGAGCAACAAAGATGATGAAGGAAGTAGAACACCTCCTTTGTGAGGAAAGGCTGAAGGAGCTGGGTCTCTTGAGCTTGGAGAAGAGGAGGCTGAGAGGTGACAAGGGGCAATGGGTGCAAGCTGGAACATAGAATGTTCCATATAAATATCAGAAGGAACTTCTTCCCACTGGGGGTAACAGAGCATTGGAACAGGCTGCCCAGGGGGGTTGTGGAGTCTCCTTCTCTGGAGACCTTCCAGACCCGCCTGGATGTGTTCCTGTGTGACTTGGTCTGGGCGATTGTACTGTTTTGTGGGGATTGGACTAGATAAGGTCCCTTTCAAGGTCCCTTCCAATCCCTAATGATTCTGTGATTTTATGATTCTGTGAAATTCAGACGAGGTCTAAAGAGCACATCCCTACAGATTTTTCTGTGTGTGTGTTCTTCAGGGAAATCTTTGTACCTAAGATTTTAATAAGTGTTTTGCAAGATAGCATTTTTAAAGTCAAATGTTACCTTCTTTATCTTACCTATATTTGTTGCGTTATCAAAGCTTGCTTTGAGCCAAAAGATAAAAATATTCCTCCTTGATCACAGCTCTCCTCCATCCCTGCAGCTTTAGCAGGACTCTGATTTATTTTTTTATTCCTTCTCTCCTCCCTCTTACATCTCTGTCATTACAGTCTCCCTGATTTGCTTCCTGCTTGTGCTTCTAAGCCCAATCATTTTCTGCCTGTTTTTTCACAACATACAGAAGTTCTTCTCTCTGATCATATCTCCTCTCATTTGACCCTTTCTGTTTTATTGTGTTTTTTGAGCAGTACACTATATACAGTATATTCTAGAGCAGGGTTTGTGTGATGATTCTAGGATAACTTTCAATGTTGATTTGAAAACCTTGTTTTTGACTACATCATGTCTGCATTTCACCATTTGCTGGACATTCCTAATTGCCTACATCTCCTGAATGTTTTACAGTCAAACAGGTAAAATAATCCTGTTCTCTCACATCAGTGTGATTATGCACATACTAGTGAATTTCCTCTATTTTCCTATTGTATCTTTGGACTTTTAAGTAGCATTGAAAAGGTTTTGTTGATCTCTAGAATTTTCTTTATGACTTGGAAAAGTGCACTTTATGCCTTTAATTACAGTTCGGTAGTTTGAGTTGTAATTCCAAAAATCGATTCTTAGGATGTGTAGGATTTTTCTTTTTAAAGACTAGTGGAATGCATAGACACTGCTTTCTTGTAGGTAAAAAGCTGAAAAGAGATTTAGTTAGTAGCAGTATTAAGATTTGCAAATGGAAGGAGCTTCTTCATAATTACCATCTCTGTAATTGATGCTCTGCCCAAGCGTCATTGTATTCAGCTGTATGTAAATCATCTCTAACTTTTCCCATTTCTTTCCTCATATAAATGAGGAATCTCCTTGGTTTCTATTTGGGGACTCAAACCTGGCAGATCTGGCATTGCCTAATTGAAAGGCAGAATCTGTTGCTTGAAAAGGTTTTTCCTTCTATTAAGGGAGTGGGAATGTGTGAGTTCTGAGGTCAGAGGCTGTTCATGGCACTGTGACTGGCCGGTTCTGGCAAGTATTGCACCCTAAGGGTTAGCAGATGGAGAAGGACTGTTCTGCTGTCACTGTTAGGTTGCTGGGGTCCAGTTGCATGTGCAGCCCAGCCATGTTTTGCTGGGACATGCTGAGGCCTTTCACTGAATTCTACTGTCTTTATTCCTTTGTGGGAGGGTTTGTTATTTTACAACAAAGTACTGGGATGTGGAAGCTTACTTAAAGGTATTATCCAGTACTGCAGGTAGGATCATAGAATGCAGTGGATCAGAATGGACCTTTTAAAGGTCATTGTGTTACCCTTTTTTTATCCCATAAATAATACTGTGGTTATTGTAATTTTTTTATGAAGCTTAAGACAGGTGAGAGGAAAAAATTAGTTTCCTTATGATAATACACAGCAGTTATCCCCAGGCACATGTGTACATATCTTTAATAAATAGCTAATGCCATTGGTATTTAGCATTAATTATTTCCATTAGCTTCATGCCTTTGATTAAAAGGGGATCATTGTCATCTCCATGGTTGTACATAGACCTAGTGAACAATGGAGAAAGAGAAATCACTCGTAAATGATGGTTGTTTTGATGAACAAGACTCTATGTGTTCATGCCTGTAATTATTAATATAATGTGTGACTGTGTTTTCAAGCTCAGACAGCAGTAAAGAAATATCCTCAGCTCTGTTTACCAGAAAGATGGAAGTAAAAAGAATTGAAGAGATTTGCGAAGAAAGCTGAAAGTGATTTGGAAATCAAATAATCTTGCAAGTACTGAGCCTGACTCTTTGGAACAGAATTTATTTTTAAGTTATGTCCTCTGCCCCTTAAAAAAAACCTCTTCTGTTTCCCTGTTAGGAAAGATTTTTATTTGTCAGTGGCAATGTATTGATGCTGCAAGCTAGCATTAAAAATAACAGTAGGCATCCTTCAAGCAAAGCAATCTCCATAGCAATAAGTAATATTTATGCGACAGTTAAAAGCCCTTGGAACACATAACAAGACATGGTGAATGGATGTGGAAATACTGTCTTATTTATTGGTACTACAGATCTTAGCAGAACTTTCATCAGCCCTAAACTGCATGCCTTTCCTTAGCATTCATGTAGAGCTAGATACGAATCTTTTGTAAATAAGTTTAACTGAACTTGTTGGAACTGAGTTTATTTACCAAGGTGATGTATGGAGAGAGCTCTTGAAGTCAAATCCAAGTTTTGGGAGTTTTTTCAGACTCTCAGTTTTCTGAGGACTGTAAGAAAAGGGAGAGGTTTACTTGATTCAGACCAAGGAAAAAGTTAATCTTGTTCTTGTAGTAAAATTAGAAGTAAAATAATACCCTAAGATTTATGGTGCATATTTGGTTTGTGTTGTGGGATGGTTTATTTTGTATGTGTACATTTGTCTTCTGTGCTTACAGTTAAGATGGGAAGGGTGTATATTGAGAAGTGCCTTATGGGACCTGTAGGGTGAGCAAGAGGTGGTGTGCTGCTCAGGGTAGCTGTTTGGCATGTATGTAAGACAAGATCAGCAACTTTGCTCTCCTGTGGTATACTAATTTAGCATTAAATGATACATTCGACCTGTTTTTTTTATTCTTTTGAGNAATTAGAAGTAAAATAATACCCTAAGATTTATGGTGCATATTTGGTTTGTGTTGTGGGATGGTTTATTTTGTATGTGTACATTTGTCTTCTGTGCTTACAGTTAAGATGGGAAGGGTGTATACTGAGAAGTGCCTTATGGGACCTGTAGGGTGAGCAAGAGGTGGTGTGCTGCTCAGGGTAGCTGTTTGGCATGTATGTAAGACAAGATCAGCAACTTTGCTCTCCTGTGATATACTAATTTAGCATTAAATGATACATTCGACCTGTTTTTTTTATTCTTTTGAGTGAAGAGTATCAGCTTATCGACTTAAACAGTAGTTTATAACTGTTTTGATAGTAGTAACAGCTTTGAGCTGTGGAAATCTCCTATCACTTTTTCAACCCTATGTTAGCTAAGGACAGAGTTTTCTTCCTGACTCAGATGTGTATTCTCAGTGAAAGTCTATTGGAAGTATAGTTGACCAGCTGCTCTTTTATCTCACTTTACACTGAGGGTCTCCCTGTGTTACTGCCTCCATTATTTTCTAATGAGTATGTGCTGTGTATATAGAATACTAAGTCACTATGTAAGACTGACTTTCAGAAAGGTAAACTACTTGATTAGTCTGTAGGTTTAAAAACAAATCCAAAATGCACTTTTTCTAAATTTTGCCTCATTCTGAAAAGCCATTTACATACTTGTCCTTAAGCATTGCATTAGTATGTAGCAGAGGATTTAAAAAATCCTGCACTTGGTCAAGTCAGTGTCTCTGAGGATGTATGTAGAAACATCTGACAGTGCTATATTATAAGAGCTTTACAGAACTGAATACCTGTAAATATGTGAAAGACAGAGACAAGAAATAGAACTGTTTCTTGGATGTGGCCTTATTTTTAAAGAAAGGATAATACTAGCCTTGAAATAAATTTATATTGCTTGTTTATAAACCTCTGATACAGGAAAGTAAGCTTGTCTATGGGATTATTTTGGAATGTGCTCCTGTATTTCTCAGGTAGGAATCCTAGAGAAATAATATGAGACATGAGCAGCTGACATTACTAGGTACTCAATACTTACATTGTACTGCACCTGGGCTGCCCTAAGGGTCTGTGAGCATGCTCATGTGAAGTTTTCAGAGCCAAGTAGAATGCTGAAAAATGCTAATTATTTTTTTGTTTGCTTAATCTTTTCCTTAACCCCCTAGTTCTAGTTATCACATACTAGTAAGCTTTATAAGGAAATAAAAGTTAGAGCAAGGAGTTGACTTTCTCAGAGTCAGCTATGGAAATGGAACAGGCTTGCCAAAACTAAATTCTTTGTTACTTTCAATCTCTAACTTCTAAGGCAGCTACGGATCAGCCTTGTGGTGTCTTAGTTATTACCTTCTTTTCTGAGGGTACTTCGGGTATATTCTGTAAGTACTGTTTGCTGGCAGTGCAGTGAAACAATCAGCTATGCTTCATTGTCTGGCTTTTACTTGCTGAATATCAGTGTGCAAAGGGGAAAAGAAACTGGAAACGTGAAACTTCTGTCAACAGCTGAATTTTTGCTGCTTTGTATTAGACAGCATTGTTAACACACGGAGAAGAAAACCGTATTTGTATTAGGAAATACAATATTGCTATATAAAAGAAAGTGTTTTCTTTGAGAAAAGATGTCTTCCACAGTGTTCTGTGCTGGGTTATGTAGGCAGTGTTGCTAACGTACTTGAGAGGTAAATAAAATTCAGAGGTAAAACCACATTTGAGGACAAACCCCTAGTGAAAGTGGATGGTGTATTGGATAAGACGAAGATTGCACAATATATTAGGGAGGAAAACATTTCCAGCGTTTCCCCTCACCCTTCCTGCTTTGTACTGCAGTTGCTCGTGATAGATTTTCAAGGAGAAAGCAGTAGTACTGTTTGAGCCCACAGTGAAGTGTTCATGTATTTGTGGTGGTACTGTTTTGGTTCCCTTTAATTTCTAAAGAACATAACCTTGTCAGAGGTTGCATTTCATAAAAGATTAAATGTTCAGAATACTCAGTTCAGGATAGTCAACAGGTGACATTCTGGAATATAATTATAAAATTTTTATGCTTTTTATGTATAACCTGTCAGAGCCCTTCTTAAGAAAAATATTTTACTTTCATTATGTGTCTATTAGCATATCCTGATTTGGAATCTAGTGAGGAACCCAACAGATAAAGCCTACAAAATGTCATGTTGTCAGTGCTTTTGAAAAAGTCCCTTACCTAGCTCCAGTTCCAAGGCTTTAAATATTGTCAATTTTTAATATAACTTTTGTCATTGTTTTAAAGCTCCCCCCAGTCATTTCAAAAATTGCAGTAAAGTCTCTACATTGTCCAATGCTACTTCATAAAGTCTGGATATGAAAGTAAATAGACAGAGGCTAAAATTGTTCATCTCTATGCTGTTGCTTATTGTTACCTACTTCTAGCCTGTTACTTCACAGATGTCTTTAAAGTTCCTTTCCACTTCTTTCCATAAAAGTAAAAAGAGTTTGTAAACAACCCTTTGACGTTCTGCAGCTTCTTATTGTGAAGATAAGAGAAAACACATAAGCGCCTCTGTTGCAGGTGTACAGCATGCAGTAGAAGATTGTATGCAAACCTGGTATTTCAGAGTATCCCATTCACAGTGATGTTCTCTCGGTTGCCTTCTGAGTCTTACATTCATTAGATGTGTTCAGCAGTGGTACCTCAGTTAGAGGCAAAGTACAGCAAACACATGATGTGTTTCTGCTTGGAGGTGGATCTCTTTCATTGGTCAATCAACAGTCAGAATCCACCATCAGCTTTAGAATCATAGAATTTTTAGGGATCGAAAGGGACCTGAAAGATCGTTGTCTCGGTTTAGGAAGACAGGTATTAAATTCTTTCAATTTAAAGGCCTTCAGGCAAGAGATTTGGGAAAAGGAACAACAATTCTTTATTAAGAACACTAAGAAAACCCAACAGTACACCCAAACAACCAGTCAAAATAAAAAGTGTCCTAGGGATCCCGACAGAGCAAAATAAAACCTGTCCCAGTTCGGTGGCAAGTGGCAAGCAGAAGCAAAACGGCAGTAGATGGCAAGGAGAGAGCCGGGC
>VZRI01001490.1:0-65109 GCA_013397515.1 Upupa epops
ACAAGAGGGAATGGGTGCCAGCTCAAACATAGGAGGTTCCCTATAAATATCAGAAGGAACTTCTACACAGTGAGGGTACTGGAGCACTGGAACAGGCTGCCCAGGGGGATTGTGGAGTCTCATTCTCTGGAGACGTACAAGACTCATCTGGATGTGTTCCTGTGCTACTTGGTCTAGGTTATCCTGCTGTGGCAGGAGGATTGGACTAGATGATCTTTCAAGGTCCCTTCTGATCCCTAATGATTCTATGATGGTGTTAAAAAGGGCCTATAAAATGTTCTCTGAGAAATGAAATATCCTGACATCTTGGTGGATGCTGTGGACCACAAAGGCCGGTATCACCAGTGTTTAGCAGCTCAGTGCTGCTGCTGGAGAGGATTCTTAGGGGAACCAAACAGCAGTGTCCTGCTCCAGGGTTTCTCTGATCCAGTCAAAAGGCACAATCTGATAAAAGTCCCTCTAGAGTGTAGGCAGGGGGTGGCAGCAGCCCAAAACCCTGAGACCCAGCACTATGCCTGATCTCTGGCCCTCCATGAGCAGCTGGAGGGGCAGAGGCTGTCCAAGCAAGGCAAGAGGCCAGGGCATTAATGCACCAGCCAGAGATGCTGTAGGACTGAAAGTGGGACCCCCAGGAGACACATTGCCCTCATTGCCAGCATAGGATGGCCAAGTCCCTGCTCCATAAAACCTGATTTTCAACTGCTCCAGAACAATTTTATCAAGGAGGAGCTAAAAAACATCCCCCTACTCAACCCAGAGCAGGAATGAGGTCCATTGCCTGGGTCACCCCAGCAGTGACTGTACAGCCAGCCCAGTGTCGGGCACTGCCACAGAGCTGGGTGTGCCCAGGCTGCATAGCAGCACTGCCAAACCTCTTCCAGGAGATCCATACCTGGCAGCTCCAATAAGCCACCCCCACCAGGCACCCACACTTGTGCCTACAGTGCCACAAACTGTCTTTTCTGGTTGGGATCTGACAGAGTGTCTGAACACCCCAGCCCACAATTGCTAGCATCAGCATCCAAGAAGAGTTCATGCTACCCTAATGCACAGCAGCCCCAACTAACACCCTGACAGACTTGTGAAAGCTCCAACAACTTGCACAGGGAGTCTGAGCCCCAAAAGTGCTCCAGGAAACATCAGAGGTGGCTTTTCCAGCAGAGCCTGGCAGAAAGAGAGCTCAGCCCATCGCAGGTTTAACCCCACCATATCGCTGTTCTTGGTGGCACATGGGGCTCTGCAGTAGCCTCTCTTGCCAAGGAGCCAGCTGTCACAAGCAGCAGGAAACACAATCCTGTGTTCTCCAGGGTGGTCCCTAGCAGCATGGCATGCCCCTGAGCAACACCACATGGTCCTGAATGAAGTTACATTGTCCCGTGTAGAGCAGTACCCACAGCCCTGGGCAGAGATGTAGCTGGTATGAGCCTGGTGATGCAGAGCAGGGTGCCAGGCTAGCAGCCCAGACCACATGCCAGCCCCCATCCTGCTACACCTGCCTGCCCCTCTCCTCCTTCCTGCATGTCAGGGTCAGAATTGCTGCTGACCTCAACCTTTACCTGAGACAGGTCCTCCACAACAGTCAGAGCCCAGCAAGAGGCCAGCTGCGCAGAAAGCCATCTTGCCCCTAGCATCACCACCTCTTTGACACCAAAGGCTCTCTGGAACCTGGCTTTCTCCTGTTACCACCACTTCAAGCAGCAATTTGCAAGAGTGGGCACCTGGGCACACCTCTCCCACCACCAGTCTTTGCCGACAGCAGCTATCCAGGCCACAAAATGCTGCCTGATCTAGACACACCAGTAGGAGACACCTATCCACAGCACTGGCACACTGGCTCTGGGTGATATCCTCTGGGTACTAAGCATCTCCCAGAGCTGGCTGCCAGGGGCATGAACCTTAGATGCCAGCTCTGCTGTGGCAATGGAGAGAAGGGCCACATGCTGGGACAGCTCCACCACAGGCACTCCCCATCACCAGAGCCAAACCGGAGCCGCACGTACCTTCCTGTGGCCAGAGAACAGCAGGGTGAGCTGGTGGATGGAGCCACCATTTTTGGCAAGTTCCTTCTTGAGGGTCTTCGGAGAAGGCAGAGCCCAGTGGCCCTTGGTGCCCTGGCTGTCTGAGCAGTTGAGAGTGGTGTCAGAGGTGAAGCAGTGGCTCTTGGCCTCCTGTAGCAGACTGCCCTCACTGTGGGTCCGACGCCGCAGGGAGCTCTGCACGCCCAGCATGTAGACAGGCTGACAGCCCGACGTCTCGATCATGCTGCTGCGCTTCACCTCGTTTCTCTCTAAGTAGTGCTCATCGCTGTCCTCATCCTCCTCGTCCTCATCTTCCTCCTCATCTTCCTCCTCCTCATCCTCACCGTCTGTGGTGCTGCCAGCCATGCCAGCCGCACTCTGGCTGAAGGTGCTGTCGAGTCGTAGCTCAGGAATGACAAAGGCTGGCAGAGATCTGGGCTGATTCTCTCCCTTATGGGTGGCCAACAGCTGCTTTTCTGCCAGGAGAGGACCCTGGGTGGCTCCCAGTGCATCTGAGGGCTTGACTGGAGCTGGTGGCTCTGCAGCTGGAGGAGCATCACCTGCTGCTGCCTTCCCATCCTCTGAGTGCATCTGTCTCGGCTTCTCAGCATCTGTCTCCAGCATCTGCCAGAAGAGATGGTAAAGAAGGATAAAGGCAGAAATATCCCAAATCTCTCGCTGGCCACCTTTCTGGGGAGCTCACTAACATCCTAGTCACAAGGCTGGCAGTACCAATTTGTACAGCCCTAACGGTGATCTGGTGGGGTAGGACAGCATCATCACCACATCCCCAGGTAGTGGCAGCTTACCTGTCACTCCCACAGTCCTGCTCCTGAACCCTAGAGCACTGGGTTCTCCCATCAGCAGCAAGCTGGTGGCTACAGCATGGGTCCAGCTGCGGCTCAAGCCACAAAGGCTGAGTGGGTCACACCATCCTGACCCTGATGGCTCTGGGGAGCTGCTGGGGGCTCACAGGCCTGTGGAGCTCTTCCCTGAAGTTCGCAGAGTAGTGGAGAAAAACAGCAGCTCTTGTCCTCCCACTCCAGTCCCTCACTAAATGCAGAAGGGAATTGCCTGGCTCTGCCCATCTGCAGAGGACCCTCCCCATGGCCACCTCACCATGCCATGGGGCCACAAAACCACAACCACTCCTCCCAGATCCTGATGGGTTTTTAAGCCTTCAGTGCTAGCTTTTTGCCTCCTCCCTCCTGCCTGAGAAAGCTCTGTCCTTTCGAAGGGAAAAGTCAGGAGCAACATAAAGGAAAAACCCAAGCCTGTGGTGGACCACCCCACCAGAGCCGGGTCCTCTCTTCTGTGTGATTTCCTCTTTGCACAGAGCCTGTCTAAGCCAAAAGGGTAAAACCAGCTCAGCAGGGAACAAAGCTCAAAGGAGAGAAAAATCCTCCCTCTGGAAGCAACTCCCACCAACACAGTCCCTGTAGGAGCAGGGCAGGGTGTGTAATACAGGACCATGTAACCAGTTACCCAGAAAAAATGTCACTATATCCCCAGGTAAGATCCAACTGTGAAACTTGAGTGAACAAACACACCCCTCCTGTGTAAATGTCATTGGCGTTAGCTTCAAAAAGAGCAGCATCCCAGGAATCAGCTCGTCCAGACTCACACCCCTTTGGGAATAGATACCCGCAGAGCAGACAGACTGTTTCCCTTCAGTGTTCATGGCTCATGACCAAAGACCCCTGAAAGCCATCCCCTGGGACACCCAGCCTGCTGCTGAGCACCTCCTCACCCTGCAGAGCAGGACACACAGGGGAAAACCCACAGCTGGGAACTACCAAGCTGCTGCGTACAGAGATCAGGCTGCACAAACATCCCGGAAGATTCCTTGGAGGCAGCTGAATCCTGGTTTCAGCACAGAGACCCCATCACTTGGAGTGTCCCAGTGAGGGTGCAGGCTAAAACTCACTGGCCGTCATGTCTGGAAAAAGACCAGGGGGTGCTGGTGGACAAGAAGTAGAAGCTGGATAGGAACCACCAGCGTGCAATTGCACCCAGAAGGCCAATCACATCCTGGGCTGCATCAGAAGTAGTGTGACCAGCAGGCTGAGAGAGGATTCTGCCCCTCTGTTCTGCCCTGGTGAGACCTCACTTGGAGTCCTGCATGCAGCTCTGGAGCCCTCAGTACAGGAAGGACAGGGACTTGCTGGAGCAGGTCCAGAGGAGGCCATAAAAATTATCAGGGGACTGGAGCGTTTCTGCTCTGGGGTCAGGCTGAGGGAGCTGGGGTTGTTCAGGCTGAAGAGGAGAAGGCTCCAGAGAAACCTTATTCCAGTCCCTGAAAGGATACTGGAATGGTGAAAGGATGCTGGGGAAGGCTGTTCTGCTCCTAAGGGCAGGGAACGATAGGATGAGGGGTCATGGTTTGAAGCTGGAAAAGGGCAGAGAGAGGCTGGACAGGAGGAAAAAGGTCTTGAATCTGAGGGTACAGGATCCCTGGAACAGGCTGCCCAGAGAGGGGCTAGAGGCCCCATCCCTGGAGGCACTCATGATCAGGGTGGCTGGGGCTCTGGGCAACCTGGTCTGGTGAGGGATGGCCCTGCTTGTTGTAGGGGGGGTGGACTGGATGCCCTTTGGAAGTTGCTGACAACCCTATGATTCCAAGAATCTCTGATTTCTGAGCTCCACCTGCAGCATCTGCCCCATCCCCAGAACAGCTGGATGTGGTGGGGGCCACAATGCAGGTGTTCAGCTTGCCACATCCTTGCGACTGTTTGACTCCTCCCAGTAATCTCTTGTAAAAGCGGGGAACTTTCCCAGACTTGCCGTACATTTGCACCAGCGTGTTTTTAATGATGCTGTTTGTGTCTGACTTGTGTTGCAATCACTGTCATAATTATTTCATGAAATAATTAGAGGAAAACACCCACACAGCCCTTAATTCACAGCCCACAAAGTCCCCCTCTCCCCACAGCTCCCTATCTGTCCAGTCTTTCTGCTCAATATTGCCATTTGCCGGCATCAGATAAGGCTCTTGAAGGAAATGAACAGGCTCCTTTAAAATGAGAGACATTTGGGGATTAAATTAAATCCCTGTGCTAACTCAATCAGAGGCTCTGCTCCTCCTCAGTGGGCACAGAGGGTATGAGCAGGAGCCTTCCCACCCAGCGAGGCCCCTGTCTTGGGTTGGAAGCACTGCCAGAGCTGTGAGATCCTGTCCTTGCAGAGTGGATTGTGGCTGATCTCTGCTGAACATCACCAGGGGTGGGGGAAAAGCAGAGAAGGAAAGTGGCAGTACTATGGTGATGGGCAGCCAACAAGCCTGGAGGCGCCAGGGCTGTGGTACCAAGGGCCACCTTAATGCACAAAGCATTAAGGCCACAACCGAGTTTCCTTCTCACCATCAGGCCAAAGGGCTGCTAGAGGAGGCAGCAGATGGGGGCTGATGCTGTCTGAACAGGAAGGTGCTACCCCTACACTTCAAGGACTCATCCTGTGCGCTGGCTGCAGCATGGATCCCTCTCCCTTGGCCAGCAGCTGTAGTTCAGGAGGCAGCAGACAACACCTGGATCTCTCCATCCTCAATATCTTGGTCTCACTCCTCAACATCTGAGTGTCCCTGCCCTCAATACATGGCTTTTCCTGATCTCGCCATCTGCATCTTCCCACCCTCCACATCTGGATCTCAATGTCCTGAGCCAAGAAGGCCTGAGTTACTACATCACTACATCCTCCATGGACCACTTCACCTCGCTATTTCTAAGTGGCCGAGGCAGCATGGCCCAAGAAGAGGGGTAGAATGCAGCAGAAGCAGCTGCCTGCAGGTTGGCTATCAGGGTTAATTTTAGGAAAGGAGAATGATAGGTCTGAGATCAGAGCAATAGCAACAGAGCCCCTCACAGCAGCTTCCCCAATGAATGAGGCTCAACACATCCCAAAAAAGAGCCAAACATTGCCCTGTCTGCACCTGTATCCTCAGTAGAGCTCAGAGTTGGTATCGATGGAGCAGGGTCGAGCTGGAGACCCAGTGGTGTTCCCCAGGGGTCTGTCCTGGGTCTGGTCTTGTTCAACATACTCATCAACAACACCTATGAGGGGAGAGCGTCCCCTCAGCCAGTTGCTGATGACACAGAGATGGGAGCAGGGGCTGACTCCCCACAGGGCTGAGCTGCCATCCAGTGTGACCTGGATAGGCTGGAGAGCTGTGCAGAGAGGAACCTAAGGAAGTCTGACAGGAGCAAGTGTAGGGTCCTGCAGCTGGGGAGGAACAACCACAGGCATCAGTATAGGTTAGGGGTGACCTGTAGGAGAGTAGCTCTGAGAAGAAAGATCTCAGATAAGATCTCAGTGAGCTGAGCATGACAGTGTGCCCTTGTTGCCATAAAGCCAATGGTATCCTGGGGTGCAGTGTGTGGAATGCTCCAGGGGAACTTTGTTCCAGTCCCTGAAAAGGGCTGTCAGAAGGCTGAGGAAGACTGTTCTCAAGGGCAGGAAACAATAGGATGAGGGGTATGAAGCTGGCAAAGGGCAGAGTGAGGCTGGACAGGAGGAAAAAGGCCTGGAATCTGAGAGTGCAGGATCCCTGGAACAGGCTGCCCAGAGAGGGGCTGGAGAACCCATCCCTGGAACCATCCATGGTCAGGCTGACTGGGGCTCTGGGCAACCTAGTCTGGTGAGTGCTTGCTCTGCTTTGGCAGGGGCGTTGGACTTGATGGTCTCTTGAGGTCCCTTCCAATTCTGATGAGTCTGTGAATCCCTGGACTCCCTCTGCTATTGGGCATCACTGCCTGACTCAAAAGTTTTCATGAAACCAAGCTGGACGAGAAGCACTGCCAACCCCTGCTCTATCAACTGATTGGGTTTTTCCTAACTGCTTCTAGCAGCTGGGACTGCGGTACTCAATCCCAGAACACATTTCAATGGATAGACGTGTGTCTGTCTGTTCCACAGGACAGCACTGCCTCCACTTCTCCAGAATTTCTGTAAATAACACACCCTTTGTGGTGGCCCACAGCCGGGACTTCCCATGGGGAAAGCAGCAGCCACGGAAGGCACAGCTCTGAGCTGAAGCCTGAGCTGGACTTCCCCCAGTGCTGCCAGAAGTGCTGCAATGGAGCAATCCCTTAAATCTTGTTTTTTGAGGCTCTCAGCTTTTGACTCAAAGCCACTGCAGCTCAAGTACCATCTGGGCACGGGAAAACTGAACTCAGCCTTTCCCAGCCCCTGATGCAGTTGAAGATGTTTTGCGGAGCAGATCATTCTTTCACATGGTCCTGGGGAAGAGGATGCTACACACATGCTGGAGAATTGCCCGACACTCAGGCAGTTCCTCAGCCAAAGTCAGGGATTGGGAAAAGCAGGAAAGTCCCTGCGGGGAACTGTTGGACACAGAGATGAGCAGGAGAGCAAAGGACATGCTGCTCTGATTCTCGCTCCAGGAGGAGATACAGGACCTACAAAGGCACTGCTGGAAGAGCTGCTCCCATGGAGGAATGTCTCTGGCTTTTGCTATCCTTAGATCTACTTTTGCCCCCAAAAGCTTTTTAATTCCAGGAGAAGAGATGAAGTCCCTCTCCAGGAGGATTCTGAGGAGGATGCTGCCAGCTTCACCACTGGCAGTGTAATCAGTGTGGAGGTAACGTCTGTCCCAGGGCAGATGGAATGAGGGGAAACAGCAGCTGCATGACCCAGGGGAACATAAGTGTTCCCAAAGGAGGTTTTTCCCAAAGTGGAAGAAAAAAATCCTGGTTTCTGGTTTAGCATGAGGTGAATTGTGCCCGGATCCCTCAGAGCAGAAACTGCTGACTGTCCCTGAGAAATGCTACCCAAAGTGTTGACAAGCTGAAAGAGGGGAGGTTTACACTGGAAGTCAGAAATAAGTTCTTCAGATCAGGGTGCTGAGACACTGGACCAGGCTGCCCAGGGAGGTTGTGACTGCCCCCTCCCTGGCAGTGTTCAAGGCCAGATTGGCTGGGCCCTTGAGCACCCTGGTCTAGAGGGGGGTGTCTCTGCTCATGGCAGGGGGGTTGGAACTGCATGATCTTTAAGGTCCCTTCTAACCTGAACCAATCTATGAACCTGTGACAGCTAGGAAGTGGTCACTAAGACCCATGGCTACAGGAAACACCATCTCACACACAGCAAGGGGCTGAGGGGAAGAAAACAAAACCAGAAACACCAAAACTTGAGAAAATGTCCATGGGGGTGATTCTGGAAGTGCTCTGTGGAACTGGCCAGTTGGAGCCCTGGCCTCATGGCACAGTGGAATTTCAACCCATTCCCTGCTTCATTACTGAATCGATGAATAATTGATACCAGAGCAATTAGTGTAACAGCAAAAGCAAGCACAGATCTATAAATCCAGGGTCCAAGGTTGCACTGGGGCAGGTGGGGAAGGTGGGTTTATGGCTGCAATGATAACTACAAAGATCTGAATATTCACAGCACCAAAAAAACCCCAAGTTTGAAAATCTCAGAGCCCTGGCAGGAGAAGTTCTCTGCAGGTGGAAATGACTCTGTGTGAGCAGCCCATGCCAGTCCCAGTCACCCTGTTACTGCCATCCCCAATTGCAAAAGGGAACTGACCAGGGTACAGCCCGGCTCAGACACTGCCATGGCCACACTCCCTGCCTGTCCCAAAAGCCACTCTGCTCTGGGAGCCAACAGGAAACAGGAGCCACCACTTCTTCGAGGGTAACAGCCCTGCTTGCAGCAGGGGTCACACAGGAGACTAGGCTGCAGTCAGAGCTCACACACTGCTATCTGGTGCAGCCAGCTGGGGCCAGCCCTCCCCACACCATGTCCTTCAGCCAAGCAGCTGCAGTTAACATAGACTTGCTGCTACAGCAGCTCTGAGCCACCAGCCCCAAACCCAGCAGCTACCACTCCAGACCCCAAGCTGTCCCCTGCCCAGTGCCAAGGCTACAAGCACAGAGCTCTGATCTCAGCAGAAAGGGCTGAATTGCTGGCTGTCAGTGCCGGCAAGCAGAGGGCACCCAGAAAGCCACACATGCATTGGAACAGGAAGCCCATGCTGTCGGCACACTGCTCCTGCAGCAAGAACCAGCCAGTGCAGGGGGCACAGCCCTCACAGCACAGATTGCAGGGGACCCTCAAGAAGACCCCATCACAACAAACACCACTTCACTCCCTCTGGATGCTTACCAACCCTTTCAGCCCAGCCTGACTGCAGATGAAGCCAGGCAGAAGCCGCAGGTTCCCCAGGAGAGAGCTGGGACCACCCCAACACAGAGTGCGGGGGACCAGTGCAGGAGTAGAGGAGGTGCCTTTGATCTAAAGACAGCACCGTGCTGCTTCCTCGACACACAAAGGGTCCAGCAAGGGATCCAGCCCCCAGGTTACAATCTGTGCAAGCAAAACCTACCAAATCTGGGCTCTCAGTTCATCCCAGCTGCACGGGCCGAGTGAGCGGTGTCTCCTCCAGTGGACACAGCCCCAGTGCGTGCCTGCAGCCGCTTCTCTGCTGGTGCGAGCTCAAAGCTTGGCTCTGCCTCTGCAGTTATTAATGCTTGTGTCAGGCAGCAGCTGAAGCCGCCCCAGCCTCTCCCAGACACTGCTCCCTCGTGCCCCTCGTGCTATTTATGGCTCTGCTGACAATCCCTGGAGGTACAATTACCTGTGGATAGAAGTGGACGACTGCTCTGCCTGAAGGAAGAGCCACACAACACCCTGGAACCTGCCACGCTCACTCTTGCAGCATCCCTTTCCCTGTCCTGTCCATCCAAAGAGCAGACTGGTTCCAATGCTCCCTGTAAAATGAAACTCTGCTGCGGGTTTGCAATTGGGGTTTCTATGTCCAGACTGCTTTCTATGGAAAAAGGACAGCTCTTTAGCACCCAGCTGGGGAGGGACAGTGAGAAAAAGAACTTGGGAAAAAAACAGGTGGTTTCCACCCAGGGGATGACCCACACATGACTATCTGCCCAGACTCTTCTGCAAGGGCTGCTGCTCTCTCGTGACACCCCCATACACACCAGGCTGAGGACCCTCCTGCCTTGGCTGGACTCCTCCTCCTATGAGGATGGTGGTTCACTGACTGAAATGGGGGGGGGGGGGGGGGAAGCACAGCCACTGCAGAGACCCTTGCTGGTGGTTATCTGCATCGTGGCTCCAGTTCACTGTCCCAGTTCTCCCCCATCAGAGACTTGGGGCACACCAGTCTGCTTGCTCCTGCTTCCAGTCAGCTGCAGCTTCATGGATGTTCATGGGAAGGAGCAGCACAGCTGCAGGGAGCCCCAGCTTTGCAGTGCTACAGCAGATGTAAAAGGTCCCTCACCTGGTCTCATTGTACAGGGAGCTGAGCTCAGCCTTCTCTAACCTGCAGGAACAACCACCATCCAGACCTGCACACACCCCCTGCACTGGTGATACAGTTCTACTTTGGCCAAGCTGGGCACCAGCCACTGCCTCATCCACCAGGTGACCTGTCTGCACAGGGGGTGCACAGTGGGATCTCGTGCTGCAGGCTGGTGAGATGATGTCTGGGTCATAAATATCCCTGGCAGTACAGCAAGCAGAGGAGCAGGAAAGGGGGAGGAAGGAGCAGATCCTGCCACTATCATTCAGCCCACAGCCCTCAGCACCCTTTCCCTGCTGGGGAGACACAGTGCTCATCAGCAGGGGGAATCTCTCCTCAGCGTTATCTGCAGGAGCAGAGCACTGACCCATGTGCAGAATGAGGGAAAGCAGGAGCCTGAGCATTCAACCACTGCAGAGCCATTGTGAAGGACTCACCCCAACATCATTTACAACAGGATCGACCACAAGGTCAGTGCTGGAAGCTGTCACTGCTGACAGCACAGACCACAGTACAGAAACAACCACCAAGAGAAGAGGATCTGAAGCAGCTCTGCAGGGCACTCACAGAACAGAGGAACCCCAAATGGTACCAGAGACAACACTGGTGTCTCCAAAGCTGAACAGAACCCTCTTGTAATCGAGCTATCAAGCCTTGTCCTGCCACACCATCAGGAAGGTGTCCGTTACAGGGCAGGACAGCTCAGAGGGCATGGGGACCCATGTCTCCCAACCCACATCGCTCTTAGCATCAGCACTCCCAATCCTGTGGCATTTCACATACATCCTTTGGCTTTGTGAAAGGATGCAGCATTCGGGTTACTTTTGCAAAGAGTTATATAACTTGGCTTTGGATTTGCTCAACCACCTGCTGCCAGACACCCCCGCCCNAGCAAGAACAGAATCAGGAATCATGTGGGCTCAGGAGAGGAGCCAGTGCCAGCCCTACCTGTATCCCTGCTTTGACAGAGCACTTCCAGCACCTCCATTAAATCACAGCAGCGCCAGTTCAAACCACTTAGTCAGTGCGTTTGGCCACCCCGTGTAAATGATCGCTATGCGCTCAGCCCTGCTGAGCTGCTAGCACCCCTCCCACCAGCACACGTCCTCACCAGCCCTTCTGGGGATTCACCAGAAACCGACCAACAAGGGTTTCAAAGTGCCTCTGGTGGCGATGGAAGTGTTGGCGACTGCTCATACCTCTGCTCTCCACTACAGCACCGTAAATCCTGCCCAGGGATTGCGGGAAGAATCTGGACATGGGCAGAAGAACATCATGCAGCACCAGAGAAACAGGAGCTGGGTTTTGCCAGAGAGGAAAGCTCTGCTTCAGCATCCAGGTGAGCCATCGAACAAATAAACCTAGAGCTGTGGGTCTCACCTTACCCTTCTGCCCCATTGTCCCTCCCCACTCTTTCCCAGCACAAATGCAGAGCCCATGAGCCAGAGGCACTGAGACAGAGCCAACAGACCCCAGTGCCTCCATGGGCCAGTACCAAGAGCCCACAGAGCTGAAAATAGCTTGATGGAGCCAGGGCTTGATGCCAGAGGAGATGTTATAACACCCAGTACCACAACCTAGTATCCCATCCAGCCCCACATGAATGGCCAGATGAATCCCAGCCCCCCAGGTTTCGTACTGTGTCCCCATGTTTAGGGCTGGAAGTCAACTGCTGGGCAAGAAGGAAATGAGGTAAAAGCTCAGCCCCAGGACCCCTCAGCACTCAGACAGGCTGTGGGGAATTCACAATCAAGCAACTGAATAAAGAGGGTCCCTAAATTCATAACAGGACATTTGAGACGCACGGTGCAGTCTCACAGGGAGCTGCAAAGTCCCCCACATGGAGCCTTCCATGCACTGGTTGCATTAAAATCCACCTGGACTGTTCCTGTGCAACTGGATCTAGGGGAACCTGCTCTGGTAGGGGACTGGATGATCTTTCAAGATCCCTTCCAGTCCCTAACACTTTGTGATTCTGTGATTTGGAGTTTGTTCCCATGAAGAGAGCCACAAACCCAGGAAGAACATGGCTCAGGTTGTATCAGGATCCGATGTATCTCTACCTGCATCTGCTTCTTCTACACCTGCAGCTAAGTTCACATCTACTGCTGCCCCTTCCACACCTCTCCGGTCTGAATTCAACTCAACGCTTTGTGCTTCTCTTGGCTTATTTGGTGCCGAGGGTGAAATCCATGTGCCGCCATGCACTGAGATCACCAGTGTGATTTCAAGGTTCCCATTCATTCTACTGGAGCAGAGACCACTGGCCAAGACAGTTTCCTACAGACAGTTCACGTGGAGCTGACCTGGTCCCTGACTCACAGAACAGTGTCTCCACTCCCACAACCACGGGAACTCCTGGAGTTACTGCAGCACCTTTGCTGTCTGCTGTATTCTGTACCAGGGCAGGAACCGGGCTGTGCCCACTGGTCTGGAACAGCACATTCATTTGTTGTACTTTTTAACCTGCTCCTAAGTGCTGCTGGTGATGCTTTAACCCTTACTGGGGAAAAATAACCCTCTGGGTTCTCTCCTCCATTTGACTGCGGAAGTGAGGTGCTAGGAGGGTGTGTGGCTGGGGTCAGGCTAGATCGAGGGGCTGCTGTAATGTCCTAGGCCTCTCACATTGGAATCACAGGATAAAAGCAGGATGTGATGAAGCTGTGTTTCCTGCACCCTTGGCTGTGCCCTGACCAGTGTGCAGGGGAGCAGGACCCTCTGGAGCAGAACTGGCGCGGAAAAGGCAGCAGATTCTGAGCTCAAACTGGAAGGACTCTGGGCCAAAACCCAAGTGAAAAGTTGCTAATTCCTCCCATCCTTTCCCATCAAAAAGGCCAGCTGTGCTCTGCTCTCCTACTGAGCGAAGCACCTCCTGAACACTGAGTCAGAGATGTTCACCCCACTGGTACCCAAACCAAGTGCTTGTCATGGCCAGTGCAACCACAGAATCCCAGACTGGTGGGGTTGGAAGGGATCTCTGCAGATCACCCAGTCCAACTCCTCTGCCAGAGCAGGATCCCCTAAAGCAGATCCCACAGCAACAGTCCAGGGGGGTTTTGGGTGTCTCCAGAGCAGAGACACCACAACCTCTCTGGGCAGCCTGGGACAGGGCTCTGATACCCTCAAAGTGAAGAAGTTTCTCCTCATGCACAGGTGAAACTTACAGAGTTCCAATTTGTGCCCACTTGTCCCTTGTCCTGTTGCTGGGCACCACCCATCCTCCTGACACTCATCCTGTAGATATTCCTAAGCCTTGATGAGATCCCTCCTCCATTTCCTCCCCAGGCTGAACAGCCCCAGCTCTCTCAGCCTCTCCCCTAAGGCAGATACTCCTTACAGAGTATCTGCCTTATCTCAGTGGCTCTGTGCTGGACTCTCTTCAGTAGCTCCCTGTCCATGTTGAACTGGGGAGCCCAGAACTGGATGTAGTATTCTAGATGTGGCCACACCAGGGCAGAGTAGAGGAAGAGGAGACTCTCTGTTGAGCTACTGGCCACACACTTTTCAATGCACTCCAAGAGACTATTTGCCTTGTTGGCCATAATGCCAGTGGCCCCTTGGCTGTGCCAGCTCAGAGAGGACATGGCCATTACCCAAACAGGACGGACCCCAGTGGAATGAGGTGTTGTGGAAGGCAGTGAGGTGTTGGGAAACTTCAAGTGTAGAGGGGTGTACAGGGGTGCAGGGTGGTTGCCTCCGGCATTCCAGTGTGCTCCAGGTGAGAAAGAGGAGGTGGGATCTGTGACACGAGAGGCACTGCCACCCCTCTGCCGGCAACGCCGCTGCAGCAGCCTCGGTTGAGCCCTCCCCGTCCCACGGCCGCACCACTGGTTTCAGTCATCCCTCGATTACACACTGTTTGCTTTTGTTGACAGCACATTTACTCGCACTTGTCAAGCACTCTGCAAATAGTGAGAGAAACAGCCCAGCCCTTCCTGACCAGAGAGCGGCCAGGAAGGGACCGGCCGCTTCCTCCCGGCCTCGCACCCGCCGGTTCATTCCCAGCACCGGAGCCAGCAGGGCCAGGAAGGGCTGGGGCACAGCATCGTCCACGCCTGCTCACATCGTCTGCAGCCACAGAAGAAAGTGCTGAGGATTCACCACCTCCCACGGGAATCAAGGGCAGTACCCGTCCTGGACTCCCAAGGTCCACACCACCAAGTGTCCGAAATTATTTAGCTTAAGGATAATCTACATCTGTCAGATACAGCCAGCCATCATCTCCGAGGTAATCTCAGGTCACGGATTCAGAAGGAAGAGTAATCAGCCGTTCTGAGTGTGGAAGACACAAAGAAACAAGCAGTGAGAATCAGATGGCCGTGGCAGGTTGGTGACAAGCTGGGTGTTTGCCACTAAGCTCTTCCCTGGCAGCCAAACCAGCTGCAGCAGCTCCAGCCCCTGGACCCCCCTGTCCTTGCCCCCCTGCTGAACAGCACCTGTTCTTTTCAGTCACGCGAATGCAACTGCATGTTCTGCGCAGTCATCGCCCGGCCCTCGCTAACTCGATTAACCCATCAAGCCATTCCCGCTCTAATCGCATTGCCTTGCCAGCCCCAGACCACCCCCAGGCTCCACGCCTCCCCCTTTGGGGACATTTGTCACCAAGCTGGGTCACCCTGGCAATGTGTTTCACAGACTCTCAGCTCAGTGTGGCCAAGGGGCAAGGAACAGACTCCTAGGGCAGACCTGAACCTGAGAACAAGAACAGGGAAGACTCTGCATGTGGAATAAACAGAACAGCACCTGTGATCTGCTACAGCTGGCAGGAGGCTCCAGTGCTCAGAGAAATATAGCCAAGTTTTAGAGAAGCCACTGGAGCCTCACAGGTTCTGCTTATCAGGGCTAGAGCCACACCGATGGCTTTTGCTATTCCCAGAGCTCCTTCTGCACTGACTCCTGCATGAAAAACCCTCTGGTGCAGCCCTGCTGCATCATTACAGCTGTGTCTCCCATGGCTTTCTCTTCCTACACCTCTGGAAGTGGATGCTACATCACCACTCGTTCAAGTCTCCCAGAAACTGGCAGCTTTGCTCTAGAATCAGTTTCCCTGAAAGCAGCATCCATGCTAACATGGCCTCATGTAGGGTGCAGCCTCCAGGCTTCACACCAGCCTCCCTGGAGATGAAGTCAGAGAAAACATCACCTCTGCAGAGTGACATCTCAGAGCCAGAAGGACCTTCCTGTCCTTAGTACTGCTCTGCCCAGTAGCTGAGGGGACTCTGAAACACAAGAGGTGCCACTCCAAAGCCTCAGTTGTTTCTGATTTCTTAGAGCTCAAAAAAGATGGCACCAAGCAACTCTCCTGCGTAAGTCTGTGTAAGCCTCAACCCTCCTGATGTGCCCATCCTTATGGAACCCCTCGCAGTGGTCTGTTCTGGGAAGGGCTGTGGACAGCATTAACAGCAGCATTACACTGAAGTGGGAGCAGTTCCCAGTTCACACACTGGTGTGGCAGCCACAGACGCTGCTGAGGATCTGCTCTCTGCTCAGACAGTGTCGCTTCCTCCAGCTTCAGCACAGTGCTGGCACCTGCACCTAGCACCAGGGCTCCACCAGCCCTCTGCTTCTGTTGCTTGACAAAGCTCAGTACCTGCGGCTGCCCTCGCAGCCAGGAGATGAGCTGCTGTCTGCCAAGCTGGAGGAGTTTGGAAGTCTCTGCAACTCAGATTCTCGTTTGGAGCAGGACTCGGCCACGCTGAGGTGGTATTTCCAGCACCATTTGTCTCTTTGCACAGACACTGTTCTGTTTCCTTAAATAGTTGCAGTATCAAATGACTTGTAAGCAATGAGCAAAGTTAATGGATCACTTCTCCCTCATAAAAGGCTACTGATTTTCCCAGCTCCCGCCTCCTGTTGCACTAGCATCCCCAGAGGTTGTCTGCCCCAACAAACCAACTGTGGTACACATTGGTCACAGTAGCCCCAACTACAGCTCCCCTGCGTTTGGCTTCTGCCTGCAGCCACCTGCCCTGCTCTCATCTTGCTCTCCCACTGCAACCCTCTCCTGTCCTCCTTCCTCACACTGGTCGTTACATTTCAGGCTCAGATTTGCTTTCAAATTCCATCCTGGGCTGTTTATACCTTGCTGGAATGGGAAATGGTTCTACAGATTAAACTGAGTGCTGGTTGCTCTCACACTCCTCTTTCTCCTGCCTCCTGGCCCCATACACCACCAGGGGCATATTCATCAGCTCTGGCAAGCCAAGGCAAAACCTCCTTGTCACAACCTCGGAGGGCCCACACGAGTTCTCCACTGGTACCCAAGGAGCATCCTCTTGGCTACAGAGGCTAGGAATGCATGTGTTGTGCCCTAGAGCATTCTTTCAACTGTTCAGGAGCCAGGCTCCTTCCACAACACAGGGCGCAGACATTCTCCAGGGCTTTGCTCTGAACCTCAGTGCTCAGTCAGTCTGATAGAGACTGGGTCCAACATCCCATGCTCTGCCATGAATGTGAAGACTGGGGTGGGGAGGGCAAACAGCCACATCACCCGAAAACCCAAAAGGTGCCAGAGCACTTGTGATGGACAGCCACCCAGATCTCCTCTTTTAGGATCTATTCAAGATGCTCAGGTTTGGAAGTGTCCCTGCACAGCCTCATCCCAGAGGATCTCCGAGTCTGTGGCTGGACTGCACCCAGCCAAGAGCAGAATTATGGGTGGATGCCACCCAGCCGAAACAAGAACCACACCAAGCTGCCAGCCACAGCCCCATCAAGTGCACGCCCCCGGTTTGGTACCCCCTGCCCAGGCACCATTGTATGCCAGGAAGACACAGGGCAGGAAAATGAGATGTGGCAGAGACTCATCCCTCTGCCCTGGGCTGTCTGCATTCCCAGAGGTTTCACTGGTAACCACATACTTGGGCTTTGGGTGTTGTTATTTTCATCCACCTGCAATGTGCAGTAGAAGGAACCTGAAGGCTCTGTCTCCTGTGGAGATGTTTCTGCTGACCCACTTTGGAAGCTGCAGAGCAACAGCCATGCCTCTCTGGACCCAGGTCCAGCAGCAGCACAGCCACTGGCTGCTGCCTTTATCCTCACACACAGGAGTGAGTTACCCCACTGGAGCAAGACTGGACATGCACTGGAGCATGGGGCAGAACCTGCTCCACCACCACACACCAGCTAAGAAGAGGTACTCAGGTGGTTTTAGCCCCAAGATCCCCACTTGACTATTTTAGAGCACCACAAGAACTCAGCACTGCATGTTCCCAGTCTCCCAGAGCAGCGGGTCACCCACCAACAGCCCAAACACGATCTCCAGAGACAAAGGGACTCCAGCAGAGATTGCCACTGTCCCAGACCCATCCGTGGCAGCAGCCCGAGCCCCAAGGACAGGCAGACAGGAGGAGTTAGCGACATCCACAGAAGGCAGATGTGTCCAGCACTACTTTAAACCCACAGCACACACATTTCTCCTGCAGAGCTGCTGGGACTATACTTTGGGGCCAGGCTGAAGCTCCCCAGTGTGGGAAAAGTGCTGGTGCTGCCTTGCTAGGTATGAAACCGTCACTTATCAAATGACCTTTGAGGCCATCAGTGGGATCCAGATCAAATGCTTGAGCCCATATGAGCATGCAGAAAGGTCAGACTTCTGCACCACTGCTCCTGTGACCCTACTGCACCAATACTTTCCATCAGGATCTGGAGGTGACATCCTGAGCCTCTGCCTCTGCCATCAGTCCTGCCCAAATACAGCAGCTGGGAGGTGTGAGGAGCAGCCTGATCGCTGGAGCCTGCCACAGCTCAGCAGATGCAAACACTGCATCTGCTTCCCCAAGCAGGGCACACAGTTGCAGACACAGCAGTGTCTAAGCACAAACTCCCTGCTCACCTGGCGAGTAAAAAACCCACCTCCCAGAGCATTCTGCACGGCAGGAGCATTGCTGCAGCAAACCCCACAGTACAGCAGGGCTTTCTGAGCTACCGCATGGTTCTCTTACCTTGTTCTCTGTAGTAGCCGATGCCGGATGTTGCTGCTTGGTGATGTTCTCTGCCAGACACCAGCAGATCCTCTTCTTCTGCTCCTGGGAGTAAGCCTCCAAACTTAATAAGCATTCGGACTTCTGACGTAAAGGAAACACAGGCAGAGAGAAGGTCATTAGCCGTGTGTCGCAGGCCCCAGCTTTGTTTGCACACTACTTGCTGCATCAGACCAGTGCAAGTACAATCAGAAAGCTTGCCCCGACATTCAGCGCCCTGGGCTTGAGAAAGCAAAGAGGATGAGAAATAGGCTGCACAGGGGCATCTCCTCCAGAGAGGAAGTGAAAAGCTGCCATGGTGCAGAGCCACAGACTTTTGCTCTAATAAATAAGCGGTAAGGGACAGGCAGAGAAGCAACAGCTTTGTGCCCTATGCCACTGCAGTGGAAATGTGGTTATGAAGCTCATTTAGAGGGTTGAAATTGCTCTTTGCTGTATGCAAACGTTACTGAGGCAGCATGGCATGACCTGATGACAAAAACCACCTTTGGGCTGGGCTGGGTCAGAGCAAGAAGATGCTCCAGAGCAGCTCTACCAGCTCTGCTCCTGACTTACAGCATCAGGGTGATGCTCCTGCTCTGGTCTGGGACCAACATGCAGTGAGGAAGGAATTAAGAGAACTTAGGGGAATCCATTTGGGTTGACCTACCCACCCTTCATGCCCCACCTCCCTTCCTGCACACTTCTCAACAAGGTCCAGTTCCTCACAGACAGGTTTTCTCTGAGCTAAATCCCACTCATTTAAGAAATCTCATGACCAAGCTCTCTCAGCCAGTGTCTCCCAGCCTGTAACAAACTCATCTCTTCTGCTAAAAATTAAGCACCAGTAACATCTTTGCTTTCAGAAATGTCCACGGCTGGATCAGCTCCTCGTGTGGCCAGGTATAGAAAACAAACCAACCACACAGAAAAACTGCAATAAAACCCGAACAGCCTTCCACTAAGGGGCACGAAGAGGGCCTTTCATGTCCCCCGAGGATTTCCTTCCAGAATGGCAGCTCTCCAATAGCCTGTTTTTCCCAGAAAGAGCCAGAGACAACTAAGGAACTTGGAGCTTTGTGATCACAGAGACACCACACAACCAGAAGGGGAAATCTTTTCCAATGGCACTATTTGAACTCTGTTTGTATGGGATGCTAATTCATTCAAGTTCAATCCAAAATCCCTACTAAAGCAGTAAATGAACCACCTTCCCACATTCACCTCCAGAAAAAGGGCTTTGTCATGCAGCCCTTTGCCCCTGCAAGGAGACTTCTAGGAAAGAGAAGATCTGATCTTTCTTAGCTCTGGACGTCACCAGATTTAATCCTCCAGCAAAAACAGCCTTAAACATTGTGCATGCTCAGGCTTTACTGCGCTCTGTCAAAAGGAGAGGGGTTTGTGCTTCAGGGACACAAGGTGGTGGGTTCCCCATTGCCCCCCACGTCCTGAGCTGCAGTGATGCTCTGAGCATCCCAGATGTCTCAGCCTCCCTTAGCCCTGTGCCAGCAGATCACTGGGCTGTACCAGTGCAATACCCATCTGTTGTTAGGGAGGTGCCTAAGGGTCCCTAAGTTCAGAGGAGAGGACAGATATTCATCTGTTGGGCTGGAAATCTGGGCTGGCACTTCCCCACTCCACTCTGGGGGAAGAAAGTGAATGACAGTGAGGACTCTGCAGAGCCCGAAGGACACCAGCACAGATGGCAGGAGCCTAGCACCCACACTGGTGCTACAACTCCTGCACACTCCCATCCTCACCGAGCTTCTGCGACTCTCACAGGGAGAAGCTTAAAGCAATTCCAAGGTCATCTCCTACCCCCTTGCTTGTGACAGATGCACAGCTCACCTATCCCAGCTCTGCAGCCCCTTGCTGATTCAATTACAGTCCCCATCTCATTGATTGAATTTAGCCAAAAGCAATTCTCAGCCTGCACTGGCTGCTGAGAGCAAAGTGTCCCTCTCCCTCCCACTCAGCCTCAGTGAGAGATTCTCCAGTCCCCTGAGAATATTATAGCCAGGAGAGGAGATTGCTCTTGAATCGAGAAGTCATAGGAGAAAGTCAAACCACCCTGATGTGCACCCTGGGGATTATGGGCAAGGCTGAGAGGGAAGCCAAGCAGCCCAAAGTGCATTTATCCTGTTTCTACATATTTCACAATCACTTCAGTGCTACAGCAGCAAGATCTCACCAGTTTATTCCTTCACAGTGAGATTTAATGGTTGGATTCTACGATCTCGGAATCATAGAATGGCCCAGGTTGGAAAGGACCTTCAAAGGGCATCCAGTCCAACCTCCCTGCAGGGATCGGGTTGCTCAGAGCCATGTCCAGCCTCACCTCGACTATCTCCAGGGATGGGGCCTCAACTACCTCCCTGGGCAACCTGTTCCAGTGTTCAACTCTCCTCCTGCTAAAGAACTTCTCCCTAACAGCCAGTTTCAATCTCCCCTTCTCTAATGTGAAACCATTGCCCTCCATCCTGTCACTCTTTTCCAACCTAAATGTTTCTACGTCTGACCTCTCCAACACTCGTTTCCTGCAGGAAGGGCTCTGTTTCTCTGTTTCATCAACCTGCTCCCTGCAAAAATATTCAACCACATGGGGGAATGAGCAGCCCCAACCCACAGAGACTGAACATCCCCACCTCTTGCTTGAAAGGTCATAGAATCATAGAGTCATTAATGTTGGAAGAGACCCTGAAGACCACCAAGTCAACCCAATGCCACCATGACCACTAAAACACATCCCAAAGTGCCACAGCAACAGGTTTGATCACCACTTGAAGGCTGGTGACTCCACCTGGGTCCTCTGGAACCCAGCCAGACGGAGGGCAGACACATGAAGACTGTTATCTAGGATCTAATAGTGGCACACGTCCCTTGCTCGGGGACTGAGGTGCCCAGCTCCACACTGCGAGGAGGTTGAAGCAGGGAGGTGGGTGAGCATTGGGGCTGTACTGTGCCCCATGTGCTGCCTGGCTCTGGGAACCAACCTCCCCACTATTGTTTTTGTTCGGGGAGGCTGTCACTTTGCCTGCCAATGTCGACAAAGAAAAAACAGGGTTTAATCACGTGGTGGTGGGAAAGGAGGATGCGGATGGCGTGAAAGGGGCATTTGCGACCAGATAAAGCGAGCAACTGGAGTGGCTGCCAGCGGTTCCTGACTGCCTGCACCACAGTGCTTTGAAAAACATGTTGTTGCAGGTGCTGGGGGATGGCTGGCACGGAGGCCTCCAGGGAGCCCATAGCTCTGATCTCCATGCAAACTCAAGGCCCCCCCACACCACTGATGCCCATGGGAAAGCAGAAGGAAAACATGGGGTATGTGTCACAGAGAAGGGCCCAGACTGGTCAACTCGAGTCCCAGATGGGCTCTGGAACAGCCAGGGATCATCTGCAGGAAAAGTTTCCTTTTGCTCCATGGGAAAAACTCACTTGAACGATCCTCGAGGCTGAACTCAGCCCCACTGCATCCAGGAGCATGAGGAGATGATAGACAGAGATGATGGCCAAGCAGAGATGGTGACCCAAACAGACACCAAACAATGAGGCCATGTTAGCTCCTCAGCCCACAGATCAGCCAAGGACTCTCCAGAGAACAGCATCACGTCCCAGGAGTGGCCGCCAAACCCTACACACCAAGACCCTACCTTGCAGATGTGCCCTTGTGAACAGGACCCAGCTCAACAGCATCTGGCACATGAGCATGGCTCTGCATGATGCTGCAAACCTAAGATGTAATAATAACCATGAGCCAGACTCAGCCTACCAGCTCCAACACCTTAAACCCAGCAAGCAGCCTCACCCAGAGTCTTTCTCATCCCACCTCTGCCTCCCCAGCTGAGCTGTCACAGACCCCTGAGGTGGGCAGGTCCTTGGGCAGCTGTTCTCCCTCCACAGACCAGGGGATTGCACGTGTGCCCCTTTGTCCAGAGCTCCTCTCCTCTGAAAAGCAGCTTAGGGACAGGGCTGGCAGCCCAGCCAGGCTCTGCCCAACCCCATCGTTCAGAGTGTTGGTCTGCAGCCAAACCCAGCAGAGATCCCAGAGGGGAAGTACCTCGGAAACAGGCTCCAGACTACAATAGCTTCTAAATCACAGGACGAACCTTCCCCCAGCACAGCAGTCAGCCCTGGGAATATCCTGTGCACAAAACATGGCCAACTGCTAGCTGGTTATTTCATGTCCCAGGTCCGATGAGAAAGTTCAGTTTATCCTGTGCTGTGCTGTGCTGTGCTGTGCTGTGCTGGAGGGGTGCAAGGCACCATGGCTCTTCCTGTAGCTCTGGGACTGCTGGGCACTCCGGCGATGCCCAAAACCAAACACTGGCAGTACCCACAGGGCCCTCCTGAAAGCTGGAACGACCGAGAAGTGATGGGATCTCACTGGTGCTTGGGCAGATGATGGAACTGCCATTTGCAGGGCACAGCAACGTCTGCAGAGCAGCTTGGCTGAGTGCTTGTTATGGGGCCAGAGAAGGTCTATAGATAAAGGTCAAGGATAGGTCATAGTATTATAACATGGTTTGAGTAGGAAGAGACCTTAAAGATCATCTAGTTTCAATCCCCTGCATGGGCAGGGACACCTCCCTAATGGGTGCTGCTCAAAGCCCCATCCAACCCAGCACTGAACACATCCAGGGATGAAGCAGCCACAATTTCTCTGGGCAATCTCTGTCAGTGTCTCACCATCCTCACAGCAAAGATCTTCCTCCTTACATGGCCATCCTTCCTTGGGACATCAAGGACTCTTTGGGAAAGGGGCATCATTATCCTACAGACATCCATGAATCAGAAATGGCACGAAGACAACGATGGACCTGTTACTTCATGGTGCAGAGCCACCAGTGGCTCCAGCTCATCCTGGGCCAGTTAAACCCTACCCTGCACTTAGCTGCTGTTGTTGCTAAGGACAAAGAAGATGAAGGTGAGACGCCCCAGGAGCACAGCATCACAGCACAGCCTGAAGGGTGCTGAGCCTCTAGGAGGAAAAGCCAGCCTGAAGAAACTTTCCCATCCACACTGCAGCAACCAGCAGTGACACAGGGTCCTGACTGCTTTTGCAGGGCAGCAGGTTGTCCTTAAGCGGCTGATCAGAGCAGACCCTTCCTGGGAATCCCCAGTCCTGAGCTGAGCCAGGCACAGAGCTCCTGGTACAGAGAGCAGGACCTCTGCCTTCCTGTTTATCAGACACCCACTCTTCTTAGCCAGGAGGGCCCAGAAGCCCCAGCAACAACACTGAGCTTACCCACCCACAGCAAACACAGCCCCAGAGCCATTCACTCCACCTGCTCTAGCACAGCCCCACAGAGATCAAGCTCCAGCCTACGCAGCCAGCCCCAGGAACTGCAGTTCCCCTCCAGAATCTCCCAGTGGTGCTTGGGACTCCTTTAAATCTCCTCAGTACTGTACCCGCATCATCTCAGCAGGTTTATTGCCAACATCTGGGAAGTGTGACCACAGAATTAAAGCTGGGGAAGTGGGAGGGAAATTAAGAACTTCTGCTCCAAAAGGCACGTTCCGTGGTGATCCCGAAACTCGGGCTTGGGTTGAACTGTGTAACGACTCACAAAACCAGGGAAGCTGGGGGCTGTGTTCGTCTGTTTTGCCAAATGGGACACAGGCACCCCCTGGCTCTGCTCAGAGAGACCTGAACTGGAGCTCTGACACTGCCCAGAAGCTTGAGCCAGATGAACTTTTCAGTTGTGGTTGAAACGTGGGGCCTGTCACAGAGACACTGCATTTCAGGAAAGCCTCGGCATTCGGGATAGTCTTTACAGGGGTTCGTGTCACAACCTCCTTCAGAAGCACTTTTCAGAACATTGGCAGTCCTGGTCTGGCGTTTCCTCACTGCACCTGCGGTTCAGGCTGCTCCTTGCACTTCTCAGCATCACCACAGAGAAATCCAGTGGCTTTGCATGGAGGAAAAGGGGCACCTCTATACAGGAAAGAGTTAAGTCGCTGCTGGAGGCCTGACATGGCAAAGGCATTCAGCACGCACAGACTGAGTGTCCAGCTCTCATGTGAGCTGAGTGACTCAAGGTGATGCACACCAGTGCTCTCCCATGATGGACATGGCCCTGCTTGCTGAGCTTCCAGAGATGAGCCAACAAACAACTACCCACTAATCCAACCAACATCATCTCTTTTCCTATTAAGAACTGGAACAAACTGAGATACAATTCCAATAGAGTGCAGGATCCAAGCCACAGACATCTGCCTTCTTTCACCCCACGTGCAGTGCCCAGGGCCAGCTGACACTTGGTTTTCTCTTGCCAGGAATTTAAAGCCCAGCCATACGTGCAGTGCTCTGGTGTCTGCAGTGCAACTGTCACAGCACAATACTCAGGATTTTGAGCTCCAGAGAGACTGAGGAAATCACTACTGTGTGACTGAACCCCTCCTGTGGTGAGCTGTGTCAGGGCCTTGCACACCCTGCCTTTGACCAGCACAGGGCACAGCTCCTGGCTCCACATCTGTCATGAGGTTTTCTGAGCTCACCCCTTGGAACTGGGCTTGTTGTCACTAAATTCTGTGGGTACTCTCCTGGATTTGAGCACCACAGAACAGATGGAGCATCTGAAAAGGAGAGATCAAGACTGCAGGCTGCTGCAGCCCTGCCAAGTTGGAGAGAAACCAGGATGGAGGGGAAACCACAACAGCAGAGCCCAACCCAGGGTTCCAGATCTCCTTACTGCTGGGAAAAGGGGGAAAAGAAAAGAGGAACTGCTTCCTTTGCTTTGGTCCCCTGCCAAAACCATCTCATTTCAGCTGGAAACAACATCAGTCTACACTGCACGTCATCTGGCTATCACTTTGGGATCAGAGAGCAGAAGAACAGGGAATTTGACCAATTCACATATTTTATCATTACTGGTGCCATCTTTCCACAGCAGGAGCTCATGGCTCCTGATCATCCCTCCCCAACGAGGCTTCCTCAGGTTCTTCTGACTCCCACAGCCATGTCTGCATAGTCCTCCCCTGGAGCACATGAAAACACATCATTCTCTTCCAGCCACCTTAAGAGCTGATGTCCCCTGCTCCACCACCATCTGCATCCCCTGACTCCAAGCCACTCCCAGGTTTCTCACCACCACACTGCACCATTGGCCATTTTCCACCTTGTCACTGATGGCTGCAGTTAAGCAAGAGCCAGGCATCCCCAGCCCTCCCTGGCAGCACAGTGGTCCCACAAGATGATGCTGAGGCTTCAGACCAGAGTTTTTAACTATTTATCAAGCATTGCAGCAATTTCCTGTCCTTCCAGTTTCTCAGGCCAAGTGCTATGCCATGCCAAGCCAAGCGTCTGTGAGGACATGTGCCCTCGCTGTGCTCCACTGCAACTGTTCATCACATTTTGAGTAATAATTACTGCAAGATTTTACTGACCAAATTCACCTCAGCTGTTCATGTGGTTGCACAGGTTTCATGTCACCCACTGGCCAGCCGTTCTGCCCTCTTCCCATCACCAAACCTAGGGGCCATCCCAATCTGTCATGATAGAGCCCAGCAAAGCCACTTGGGGACTCTTTATACCCTGTCCAGAAGAGCTGACATCAACTTTACCCAGGTCTGCCATGTCACAGTGTGTGTCCCCGACTGAAAGACTTCTGCACCATCAGCAAACTGCTTGCCATAGAACCACAGAATGAGTTGGGTCGGAAGGGATCTTAAAGACCATCATTAAGAGGTGTCCCATGGGCAAAGACACTTCCTGCTAGACCAAGTTGCCCAGAGCCCCTTCCAAGGCTATGTGGCCTTGAACAGCCAGCATTCAGATTTGGTGTGTGGAGACAGCAACCCTGGTTCTCCCTGCTCCTTCCCTGCAGGACAGAAGCGGACAAGGGACAATGCCACATCGCTGGGGACATTAATTAGCACCGCTCGGCCCTGGTAAGAACGGAGAACACTGGAAAAATAAGTCTCCTGTGAAGGAAGCTGGAATGTCTCCAGTGCAGAGCTGTCCTGCGCAGGGAAGCACACGAAAGGACACGCTACACAGAATCAACGCATTTTCTGGTTGGAAAAGACATTTGAGACCATGAAATACAACCATTTCCCCCACACTGCCAGGGCCCCGCTAACCCCTGTCCCTCGCCCCACATCGCCAGGCTCTTCAGCCCCTCCAGACGCAGGGACTCCACCACTGCCCTGGGCAGCCTGGGCCAGGCCTGGGGAACTGTTGTGAGGAAGAAATTATTCATCAGGGCCAACCTCAACCTCCCCTGGCAAAACTTGAGGCCATTTCCTCTTGCTCTGTCACTTGTTCCTTGGGAGACCAGAACAACCCCCACTTGGCTCCATCCCCCTGTCAGGCAGTTGTCAAGAGCGAGGAGGTCTCCCTCAACTCTTCTTTTCTCCAGTTAATCCCTGCAGGTCCCCCAGCTGCCCCTCAGAGCACTGGTACTCCAGATCCTTCCTTAGCTCCACTGCCCTTCCCTGGACACACTCCAGCCCCTCAATGTCCTTCTGGCAGGGAGGGGGCCAGGAATGACCCCAGGACTCAAGGTGGGGCCTCACCAGAGCCTGGTACAGGGGGACAATCTGTGGCCTGGTCATGCTGGCCACACTAGTGCTGATACAATCCTGCATGCCGTTGCCCTTCCTGACCACCTGGGCATACACTGGTTCATCTCCAGCCACTCCAACCCCCTCCAGGTTCATTTCCCCAGGCTGATCTGTCCCAAGCCGCTGAGTTAAGGAACTGGTAAAGGAAAACCAAGCAAGGATTCACAGCGTGACCCTGCCCAGCTCTGTGACCATGCTTATCACTGCAGGCCAAGCAGGCACTACTGGAAAGATTCCCCATTGGAGCAATCTTCCGTTGGAGAGATTTCCCAGGAGGAACTCCAGCACCTACTGATACAAACTTCCACAGATCAGTTTTCAAACAAAGAACTTACTGAGCTGTTTGATTTCACAGCAATTGGGTTTGAATCAAAACCTTCTAACAACGCAGTAAAGCGCCGATCTCCAGTTCCCTAGCAGTGGGATATTTCCGGAGCAGGGCAGGGTGTGAACACAGCCCCAGACCACATTCACATCTCTGGACTGGCTCCCTCTGAGGCAACTGATTCCCACCGCGCAGCAAACCACTCTCTTCTGACATGTTTCACAGAGGAGGTGTGTGTTCCCCACTGGGAATGGCATATGGACAGCAGGTCATGGAGGCAGGAGTATGGTACCAGGTGAGCACGGTACCCAGGGAGCACCATGCTCATCAGGGAATGGGGAGAGCCACAATGGGCTGGCTCAGACACCCTCCACACCAGCCCCATATGCTGCAGCAACATGGGAGGGCCACTTCCCTGGGCCCAAATCCCAGCTTCCATCATACAGCATCACTTCATCTGAATCTACCCCACTGCAAAAATAACCCAAACCCCATAGACTGATGCTCCCACCAGTCCAACACAACACCCACCCCCAGTGTGCTTCTGCCTGCAAGCCTGTCTGCAGGAATGCCTTTGAGGGGGACTGTCCCTCCCTCGTAACTAAAGTTTGTGAAAAGCAAACTTAGGAAGGAAAAGTGAGTCTCCTGTTAGCTGCCCTGCAGGAAGATGCCTAAATACTTCCAGGCTAGCTGCCACAACATCCTATCATTTAAGAAGAGTCCTTCTCCATCCTCCTGAGATCTGCCTGTGCTGAGAACAACTCATTGAGCCACACAATCCTCACACAGCAAACTGAAGGGTTTCTGCTCTCATGCTTTAACCATCAGCCTGTGTCCCTGCACCCTGCTGACCCGGCCCACATGTATCTTGGGGTTGCAACTTGCAGGTCACCACTTCCCACAAGAGCAGCTGCAGGCAAGTCAGGAGGGCACCATCCCACCCTGACTCGCTGCTGACTCACAGGCAAGTCCATCTCTCTGTGCCTCAGCTTCCCCTTTTGAAACAAACCTGTCCATAACTGGACAGTCTGATGAGCCACAATGCTGGGAGCACACTACTGTTCCCTTGGCCTTGACACCAGCTGTTGCTACCTGTCTGTACCAGGGGCTGCCCCAGTGTCACCCAAAAGCCATCAGCTGGCACAATGCAAGGCAGAAGCAGTGGCTCCTGGCATCTGGGTGTTTGGCAGACCTGCTGGTCACCACAGCTTGGGAAATGCCTGATCCACATGCAACCTGCTCCCAAATACCTTGAGTGGGCAGGTGGAACAATAAGGGGTTTGCAGAAACCCTGGCTGGTCCAGATCCACTGTCCTCTGTGGAGGAGCAGGCTCACAGAAAAGCCAGTGTGTCACATTGTCCATACAACTGCCACCTCCACCCGCAATGGGTGTCACAGACCCCAGTCACCAGAACCGGTAGAGTCATTTCAGCCTCTCAGAAACAAGCTAAGCCCTTCCTTACATCCTAACAAAGAGGAATCTTTGCCTCTCGAGACCTCATGAAATGCAGCCAGCTCTTAGGGGCTGGCTTCTGCCAACTTCTGCTTAGGAGCCCCAAAGCTTCCAATTGAAAAGTGAGACTCTCAATGCATTTTTCCCAACACATAAGAAAATGCCAGAGTGACTCACGCTGCTGCTGGGCTGTCGCTGACAAACACCCATAGAGTCATAATATCACTCAGGTTGGAAAAGACCCTTGGTATCATCAAATCCAACCAATAACGCAGCTCTACCAAGTCCACCCCTAAACCAGATCCCCAAGCACCACATCTGAATAACCTCTCAACACCTCCAGGGATGGGGACTCAACCCCCTCCTGGGCAGCATCTTCCTGACTGGTCTCGCTGTGAAAAAAATTGTTCCTAATGCCCAGCCTAACCCTCCCCTGGAGCAGCTTGGGCCCTTCCCTCTTGTTCTGTAACCTCACCTGTGAGAAGAGACCAGCGCCCTCCTCTCTACAGTGTTCCTTCAGATAGCTGTAGAGAGTGGTGAGGTCTCTCCTCAGCCTCCTCTTCATCTGGCTAAACACCCCCAGCTCCCTTAGCCCCTCCTCATCAGACTTGTTGTCTGGGCCCTTCACCGGCTCCACTGCCCTTCTCTGCACCCACTCCAGTCCCTCAATGTCCTTCTTGTATTGAGGTGCCCAGCAATGACTCCAGTACTCAAGGCAGGATTAGCTGAGCAGGGAGACACCACACAAATGTGATGCTATCCTGAGACAGGCACTGAGCAAACTCCTGGGGAGGCAGCTCCTACACAACAACCTCAAGAAGAAATAGGAGACAAGGAAGGAAGAGGAGGGAGAAATGGGAGAGAACGTGTCAGCTGATGATTATGCGGCAAGTCACGCTCTGGCCCGAAGCCCAGCCACTCAAGGTGAACAACTTTCATTCTGAACAGTTCCATCCCGCTGCCACAATGGCTCATTATTTCGGGGCACTGCTGAGCAATGCTTGCCTTTCTCCTCTGTGCCCTGGGGATCTTTCCCAGATCCAGCCCTCCACCCCTGAAAATACAAGGCCTTGAAACCAGGAAGACAGTAAAGTCACTTGAAAAAGGAAGAATGAGCCACAGCATTCAGTGCTTAGGTTGGTCCAGTTGCTGCGAATCAACTGGGCAGTCTCTTGGCTGCTCCATGGCACAAACATGTCACAGGGATTTGACTCTGTCTAGAGCACACAACCATACACCATCATCCTGTGTTTGACTAGATTGTGTCTTTTAGATTGACCTTCCTTATTCTAGCTGAGGGCTACAAGCCTGGATGCCTGAAGGCAAGCAAAAAAAATAAAGACAGAACAACTGGTGAGGAAATCTGCTCCTGGGCAAAAGAATCCCAAGACAAAACAGGCGAGATGCTGCGAGGAAGACTGCCTACTGCACACAGGGCAATGGCAAAAGTGAACCTGCCTCAGTAGCACCCAGTCTCTCCATTCCCAGTCTCTTTTTAGTATCTACTAACACATTCTGCCTTCTGCCATCACATTTCCTTTCCAGACCTCTGGCACATTAATTCAAAACGAAGTTAAAGTCAGCCTGTTCCGAGCATCTTGTCCCAGCAGAAAAGAGCAGAGCTGTTAGTCCATGCTCTGCTCCCCCTGGAAAGTGCACGTGGAAAAGAGCAGCACTCACCTCTGCAAGGTAAAGGATGCAGAACTTTCGATCTTCTAAACCTGTAAAGAAGAAAAAATTAAAAGACAGGATCAAAACTCAGCCACAAGAGCATTTGTGGGAGCACAGCCTCTAGCAGAGGAGTTGCCTACGAGACAGCGTTTAATGAATACTTATTGTTGTCACTCCACAGTACCAGGCTGTGATGTGGAGTGATGTATGCTGCATCTGCAGGGGCTGCATGCTGAGGATGCATTATGGATTATCGTTTGGATTTGTCCCTCTGGAGGAAGGGTTGTTTCATGCAGCAGCCACTTGCAGGTTCTTCTGCCCAACCTACCATGACACACGCAGCCCGATTCTTTACTGGGGACTGTGGAAGCCCTGCAGTACCACACAACCATCCCAGGCACCAAGGACGGATCCCACCTGACCTCTGCAGACACTCTGCTGCTGTTCCAAAGGCCTTGTTCATTCACAGCTTTTTGCTCCAATGCTGGTGGTACCTCTGTTCTGTGCTGTCTGTCCCAGCTCCACCCTGGTTGGGGTGTGTGCCTCCCTAAGGAGACTGGGCTGAATCCCAGGACAATGGGCACTGGCTGGCATGGGGCAGGGGGTACCCATCCTGCTCCATCGTGCTGAGAATAAACTTCCCAAGCTCCCACCCACATGGAGACCTGGCCAAGGGCCTCTGCAATTCCAAAAGGAAAGTTCAAAAGGAAAGAAGATGGTGCTGGAGGCAACGCAGCGAGCAATACTGCTGTCCACACCTTGTTAAACCATAGTGCAGCTCCTCAACTTGCTGCCAGCTGTGCCAGGGGTGGGCTACATGTCATTTTGCCCACCAGGCTGGCTCCTGCAAAGTCTGCCCTTCCCTGTCCCCAGCAAAAAGGCATTCCTGGAGATCTGTCCCTTCTGGCAAGACACAAGAGTCCCCATCCCCAGGAGAAGCCAGCTCCTGGCATACACCAGCCTCACATGATGTGATTCTGTCACGGGGCAGTATAACCTCAGCTCTCAAGCAGGCCATCCCATCTCCTGCAGACAGCTCACTCCTTCCCAGCAGTGTGTCCTGCACCAGCTCTGCTCATGGTAGCTTGTGCATAGGTGGGCTGCATCTCTCCCAACCCTTTCAACAACATTGTCTCTGCCATGAGATGAGGATCAGAGCTGCAGTCTGGGCGCAGCAGAAGATCCCATTCCAAGCACTGTCAGCACAAGCTCTGCTTCATTTCAGCAGCCTGAGCTGGGCTAACAGTGGGAACAGGCTCCTGCAGCAGTGGAAACACCCAGCTCCCCAGATGCAAGTAAGGGTCACAGGCAGCAGCCAATCTGTCAAGGTAAAAGTCTCTTGAGTCACTCCATGGGCATTGTGAAGCCCACAAAGGAGTGCAATGGCCTGGACGCCTCTTTCAGCTGCCTTTCAGGGGTCTCAAGCCTGCTCCCATGTCAGCTTCACTTTGAATACACATTGCAAGATATGGACTGGAACATCACTACAGGGACAGCAGGACATGGTGTCAGATCTGGGGTCAGATCTTCCAGCCAAAGGGGCCCACCACTACCTCTCCCAAATCCTGACTTTCAGAAGGGGAGCAGTGCTGGACCCTGAGAGCACATGCAGAATGGATCTGGCTGGGAGAACAGGTCTCACCTCTGTACTATGGAAAACCCATTCACCACTCTCCATGGCAATGCCCTGTGCACATGGCACACCCTTAGCCCAGAAAGGGGACAATGCAGTGCAGGGCCCTGGGGATGATCCTGCTTCTCTTGGGCCTCTTGTTATTCCTTCTACAATAAAAGGGGAACCCAACAAAAGCCAAACCCATAAGATTTAAGTTCCCTTCCAAATTCCTCTCCACTGAACTACAACTCTCAGCATTAGTCACCCCCAGTGCCTTGTCCCTCCGAGGCATGCTGCCACACATGGCCCTGGAGCCCAGTGCTTACAGAGCATGCAAAACTGGGGGCTAGCCTAGCCTAACCAAGTGCTTTAATCCCATTTTCTACCAGTAATTGCTTTTAGAGAGAAAACAAATGGGAGGTAAGAGCCTGGCTGAGCCAGAGACAGTAACCAGCAAGTCACAAGCAGAGGCAGGAGGGCGACGGCAGAGCCAGGAAGGGCAGATTTCAGCATGAACCAAGTTTGCCAGGATTTACTCTTCTGGTGCTTTTCCCAGACTCTGAAGGGTCAGGCTGGAGCACTGGAGCCTGCCATACCCCAGAGCTATGTGCCATGCCCCGCTTATCCCCTGCACTGCAGATCAGAAGTCACAGAAGATAACCAGGCTCATCTGTGCCTGTGCTAACACCGGGCTCTGGTCCCCACACTGCCAAGTCCACACCGCTTTGGATAGCTGAGCAGCGCTCTCAGACAGACGCTAAAAGGAAATAAGGAAGAGAGGGATAAAAGACCAAACCCACTTGAAGACCCTTTCGTTTCTTCCAAAATGTTTTGTGATGCAGACCAGTTTGCCTTTCAGCTGGAACACTCCCTGCCCTGGGGCTTGGGTTCTGTGTGCACTCCACAGGAGGACAGCGAGAGTGCTGTGCAGTCACGTCCTTATCTTCAGCTAAGCCCCATCCTGCACAACCATGCTGACGTGCACTGCCCTGCCTCTGCCCACCTCCCAGGGCAACCCAAAGGAAACACCTACAGTCAGCTGGATTCAGGTGGCACATACCGAGTGTGGGTCTGAAAAATGGGAAAAGAGAGATGATCATGGTCCTTTCTGCAGTCTCCTTGTATGGCCAGCAGGGCCACAGTGATGCCCCAAGCAAGAGCAGGGACCGCAGCACCCTCGGGGCAGCAGAGAGAAGCTGGGGCATGGCAGAAGCCCCATAAATCACACTCTTGGACTATCTTAGAATAATCAACTCATAGCACAATTTCAGCTGAATGACCTTCAAGATCATCAAGTCCAACCTTTTCCCAGCCCTATCATCACCACTAAGCCCTGTCCTTCTACACAATTCAAGCTGTTTGTCATAAACTGCCACAGGTTGGGGTGATGAGAACAGCAAAGTAGCACATGAAAAGCCCTTGTTTACAGGATCCTGGCCAGGAATGGGGCTCATGGCCTGGGGGTCTTCATTCAGGCTGCAAGACAGTAGCACTCTTCTCTGCCCCATGAGTACCCTCCAGTGGGGCAAGGATCCCAGTGAGGCACTGACCTGTGCCTGGAAATTCCCAGTGTCCAGTGATGAAGCCAGCCCGCTTGCACTGGGAACACTGTCCAGCACAGTGCTCATCAGCCCTGCTCGGCTTCTAAAGCAGGAAGACAGAGCATTGTAAAGCAGATTATACTGATTTGCCTTTGCACAGTGCAGCGAGTGGCAGAAACAGGAAACAGCACAATGGTCTTGGCTGTACCGGAGATGTCTCGATTGTGGCTCTCAGCAATACGCCTGTTCCTATTAACGTGTCATTCAGTTCTTTAGGGGACCAACAGCAAAAAACTCGCTGCCAAAAGAGACGGACATCGTTCTGCTGGTTCCACCTGCCCCTGAAGCTGCCCTGCCTAAAGTAGGAGGGTGAGCTGCCTGGAAACCCCCTGCTCTGGGTTCTCAGGATACAGGGGGCACTTGATGCTGTAAAGACAGACATCCCCTTTGGAGAGGCTTGTGAGGCTGTTCCAGATGTGATCCAGGCGAGCTATGTAGGCATCAAGGAAATAAGTGGCAGAGAAGCCCCTCACAAAACCCAACTGATCTGCGAAGCTCAGCAGGTGGTTCCTGTGTCGACCACCAAATGGACCTTGGGTGCACGAAGCCAAGACCAGCACTCAGGAAACATTTCTCCAAGGAGGCGAAAAACAGGGCAAACAACAGGGTGAACAAGAGAGTTATTCAACAGCCTCTGGGAGCAGCTGGGGCGGCACACGCACACGCGCTGGCAGTGGATGCGGAGCAACAAGCATTGCCACAAGGAACAACTTCTTTTGTCTATTTCTTAGAAATGAGCAGCACTGAGAACAAACCAACAAGTCCCAATGACTTTTCTAAAACTATTCATTCTGTGGTGCCCCTTCTGCTTCTGTCCCCACCAGCGAGGTCAGTGAATTAATCTGGGAGCAGAATCATTGCTGGAAATGGACAGTAACAGCTGACAGGCAGCCTGTGGTGTCAGGCACGGCACTGCAGATCCTCAGCACTGAGGGGATGTAGAGAGATGCAGCTCATGTACAACCTGGCTGGGGAAAGCCATGGGAAGTAGTAAAATAGATCCACAAATTGGTCCCATTGGAGTAGCAGCTCATGTCTGGATTAATCCCTTTTGATCTGGACCACGAGCCTGCACAAAGATGTCCGCTCATACAGTTACAGAGTAAGATGGGCTGGAAAGGGCCCCTCTGGTGTCTCTAGTCCAAGCACCCAGATCAGGATGCTCAGGGTCAAGCTCAGTTGGGTCCTGAACACCTCCAAGGGATGCAGAACCCACAGTCTCTCCAAGTAACTTAAAATCAATCCCAGACCTCAGAGCTCATCCACTCCAACCCCCTGCCATGGGCAGCAACACCTCTCAACCAGACTTGGTTGCTCAAGGCCTCATCCACCCTGGCCTTGAACACCTCCAGGGATGGGGCAGCCACAGCTTCTCCAGGCAATCGATTCCTCCTAAGACCTAGTCTAAAACTTAGTGTTTGACCAACCTCACTGTAGGAGTCTTCCCTTGTATCTAATTGTGGTTTCCCACATGGGGTCCCAGTCCAGCAACAGCTGCTGCCTGGGCTCAAGGAGGAGCCAGGGCACCAGCCCCACGCTGATGCACGCAAAACAAACTCATACCCAAAAAAGTGACTGCACCAAAGAACCTGGTGGGACTGGGCCCAGGGACAAGGAGCGGCTCCACCACAGCAAATAGGATGTGGTAAGGCAGTTTGTTTGTTCCTCTTCTGACCCCGAGTAGCTAAAGGTCACCCTTGACACAGCCTCAGCATTTCTACTTGAAATAACTGGTTTCAAGTCACACCCCTGCCCTGGAAGCCCTCCCTGAGCTGGAAGTGAGAGCCCCCAAGGTGAAGAGAGTAAGGGCTCCCAGCATGGCTGAGGTTTGCTCTTTTCTTACCACAGGCTGTGTGAGGGAGGAAGGAATGGGTGGCTGAAGAGAGAAGTAGCAAAGTAAAGGTCAGGAAGATTTAGCCTTGTAGGCAATTTCTGAACTTCTCTCAAGACACCTCAAGCCTTCACTTCCCTTTCTCAGCCTCAGCAAGCACCCCCGGTAACACCAGAGAGAGGAACAGCCCAGCACAGTGAGACCCTAGAAATGCCAGCCCCAAATCCCTGAGATGCACCCAACAAACCCTGGAATGTGGTGCTGCCCGAGTGCCATGAGTTGGAAATCCTTGGCCTGAGTCAACGCAGGGATGAGAACGGTGAGGCTGGCCCTGCACTCCAAGATAGGATGATCTGGCAGCACCCAGAATGTCAGGGGATGAAAGGGACCTCAAGAGATCATTTCGTCCAAGCCCCCTGGCAAAGCAGGTTCACCTAGGGCAGGTCCCACAGGACTGCATCCAGGCAGACGGTACTGCTACACAGTGGAAGCAGTGGGACAGTGGGTTGATATCCTGCTGCTGGCCAGAAACCATTTACAGCTAGTGGCCCAGAAGACGCCCAGACTGCTGCTGCACTCACCCTCCTGGAGTTTGACACTTTGCAAGTAGAGAGGGTTCCTCAGCACGTTGCAGCGCCCAGGCTCGTCTTCCTTGGTGAAGAGCAGCAGGTCAGAGTAGACAAAGAGGGTCACCTGGAAGCACAAGAGCAGTGAAAAAAATGTACGGAATCCATCTCTCGGCACCAAGATGATCTCCTGCAGAGGTCCTTTACCCTGGGGAGACACACCGGCCACAACAGGCAACCCAACCCCTCCTTCCCAAAGGGGCTGAGAGTCACTGCACCCGTTGGGGTGCTCCCAGCAAGCTTTGGATGAGGCTCCCCCTGCTCAGCCACTACATACTGAGGCTTGTGGAGTCCCCGTGACAAGAGAGATAAAGCTAAGGCCACATAAATACACCCTCTGCTCTCCCATGTCACTTCCCATTTACATAAGTTATAAATCAGAGGAGCAGGAGGAGGGAGTAAGTTGTCAACTAATCACAGAGCACTGTGGAAAGTGCAATCTGGAAAGCAAACGTGATCTCTCCAAACACACCAGAGCTCCTCACTGTTCTCATCCTCTGGGCACCCCAGTTCACTCCCTCTGAGAAAACAGCAGCTTGGCTTTCACAGCAGCAGAAGCCAGCAGCTGCAGGGAACAAACTTGACACCTTCAGACCACAGTGAAGGGTGTAAAGCAAACACTGAACTGAGTGTCTGCCCAGCTCCCTGCCTGAGCAGTGACTCAAGTGTCTGAGAAGCTGGGAGCTGCTCTGGAGAAGCTTTTGCTCTGCTTCTGGCTCTTGCCTGAGGTCCCTAGTTCAGCAATGAAAGATTTTAAAATAAGAACAGGCATCTCTGCTGTACTGGAGATCCTTGATGCGGAAGGTGGTGAGTAGCTTAGTGTGATCCCTAAGTCTGAGCCCATCCCTCTCTCCAGCAGAAGCTGAAGGTAACCAGTGATAGTCAGAAGATGCCAAGAAGCAGCTGGGCACACTGGATGCTGGACCTTCTGCCCGCTGCCAAACAACAGAACACAGCACGAGATCCAGTGGCTGCCTTCACCCTCTCCTTGAGATGCTCCCCAAAACCTCCCACAGCAAAGGGAGGGTGGCTTTGCAACCCTGAGCAACAGCAGCAAAGATTTTGTGGCCTTTCAGCATCTCTTTTGCCAACACAGCAGATGATCCAGAGTCCCAGGAGCTTTGCTGGGAGCTGACATTGGTGCTACCAGCAAGTGACCCTTGGAAAGGTGACTTTGCTCTAGACAGGGACCGAGTCACTGTTTACTGTCAGTGCAGTTCGACTCGATGCCCAGCAGCTGACAGACACAGGTCAGGAGGAGGACGGGCTGGGCAGCCTCTCATGTTGTAGTGGGACATACAGCAAGGCAGCAGCATCTGGCTTCAAAACCAAAACTGACCCCTTGCCATGAGATTTCTCCTTGCTGTGCAAACTCATTCCTGTGGCTTCCTTAACAAGTGCAAAGCTGCCAATGTAGCTTTAACTGACACAAACCAGGGAGGGTCTGCTTTTCCCTGTGCTACTTGGAAAATCTCTTCTTGTACTCTCACCAGGCAGTTGGCCTGGTTCCCACATCCCCATCTTCATCACTTCTGACCTTATTATCAGTACCAAGAACCACGAAATCCTAACTACACTGTGCACTTTCTCCCATGCCTGTCTCATTCCAAAAAGCAGCTTTCCTGGGATGGGTCTGATGCCAGCCCAGGTCAGCCTCAAAGAAATGTCCATGGATTTTGAGAAGAACAAAGCGAAGGAGGTAAAAGTGTGGCCAGCAAATGGCGCTGCTGGAAATGGAAGCAGATGAAGACTCAATACACACGAAGATTAAAGTAGAAAAAATATTAGAAGGGTAAGTATTAAAACTAAATCACTTCAAACCGAGCAGACTGACACAGGGAATCAAGGAGACAGGAACAGAAGAAAAGCATTTACAGGTAACACTGTACTTTTATGGGAAGGTGGGACTGATTTAATTCAGGATGCAGAGAAGATAAATTGCAGTCAGGATGGGTTACACCACAGTGTCTCTATTAGACATTGCTGCCAGAAGACCATTTCAGAGCAGCTCTGCACAAAGTGGCTGTAGCAGCCTCTGCGCTCCTCTGAGCAGCTGGGGTGAATCAAGGGTGTCTCTTCCGCACACACAGCCAGAGCCTGCCGAGAACACCCCAGTGCCACCACACCCGGGGCTCCTGCAGAGGTGAGAGCAGAACTGATACTGCAGGGTAGAGAAGCCAAGACAGTGCAGAGCTGAGCACGGCTGATGCACTTCATGGGTGACTCTAAGGCAGCAGCCAGCAGGGGCAAGCAGGGAAGGGAGGAGTGAGAAGTCTGGAGCTCTGTCCAGGGTTGCCGTCACACACCCGTAAGGTATCTCTAGCAGCCCAAACAGGTCTGGTATCTACCAAGAAAATCACAGGCTCATAAAAAGAGCAAACAAAGTACCTGAACTCATCCAGGCAAGATATGAAATCCACCAGAGTCGCTCCTTGGAGAGTCAGAGTACCTTTGAGTATTTCCCAGAGCTGATTTCCTACCCCAAAATCAGCAATAAAACAACTGATGTGATTAAAGGACTCAGGCAGAGCTGTGTTGTTCCTGCAGAGAGCAAGGCCACAGGGCTGCTGTCACACAGACCTTTCAAAGGGATATGAACAGAGTATACAGGGGGTGAAACAACTGCTCTTAGGTGCTGGCACCAGTGTCTGGGACACTCCACCTGGGTGTGCTCCACACCAGAGCAAACAGCAAAGCCTCTGCTGCTGACAGACTGGACTAACAAAGAACAGACACTGGCAACTCATTGTTAGAGGAGGAAAAGGCATGTTTGGAAAGGAAAACAAGAGAAAACCAAAGACTGGAGAGAAGGTGGAAAACAGCAGGGCAGTGTTCTCCAAGATGAGGACATAAGCACTGGGGCTGACGCAGAGCCCCTTCACAGAGAGGGGAAGCTGTAGCCTTGCCTTGAACAGGAAAATAAAGTCACAAATGTTATGAAACATTGCCTAGAAATGAAGCCTTGCAGCCAAAGTCCCCTCAAATTCCAGCTTTTAGATGCCAAGGACAGCATGGCAATGATCACCTGCATTGCTGGCCAGAGAATGCTGCAAGCAGCTGGCTAGAGAATGCTGTAGACGTTGGCAGAGAGCTCCTCAGACAGGTACCCTACCCTCGGACTGAGACACACTATTGACCAGGGCTGGGTTCTCTCCCAGACAGACTAGGTGTAACCCTCAAGAAAAATTCCAGTAATACCAGTTTGAGGGTTGTATCTGCAGAGTTCATTCTGTTGAGATCACAAAAACATAGGATCATTAGGGATTGGAAAGGACCTTGAAAGATCATCCAGTCCAATCTCCCTGCCACAGCAGGATCACCTAGACCAAGCTGCACAGGAACACACAGGTCTTGAATGTCTCCAGAGAAGGAGACTCCACAACCCCCCTGGGCAGCCTGTTCCAATGCTCCATTACCCTCAGTTTGAAGAAGGTCCTGCTGATATTGATATGGAACCTTCTCTGTTCCAGTTTGCACCCAGTGCCCCTTGTCCTATCATCAGATGACCTTGAGAAGAGCCTGGCTCCATCCTCCTGACACCCAGCCCTCACATATTTATAGACATTAATGAGGTCACCCCTCAGCCTCCTCTTCTCCAAGCTAAAGAGAAAAGGAACCTGCCTTGGTTGATGAGGACTGGGTTACGGATGTGTTGAGCAAACTGGATGAATAGAAATCCATGGGCCCTGATGGGATGCACCCATGAGTGCTAAGGGAGACGGCAGAAGTCACTGCTAAGCCACTCTTCGTCACCTTTTCTAAGTCATGGGAATCAGGAGAGGTGCCTAGAGACTGGAGGTTAGCAAATGTCACTCCAATCTTCAAGAAGGGTAAGAAGGAGGATCCAGGTAACTACATACCAGTCAGCCTCACCTCCATCCCAGGGAAGGGGATCGAACAATTTGTGCTGGGTGCTGTCTCTAGACACATCAGGGACAAGTGGGTCGTTAGGAACAGTCAGCATGGCTTCACCAAGGGGAAGCCAACCTGATAGTCTTCTATGAGGGCATAACCAGGTGGATAGATGATGGCAGAGCAGTGGCTGTGGTCTGCCTTGACTTCAGGAAGGCATTTGACACAGTCCCACGCAGCATCCTCACAGCCAAACTGAAGCAGTGTGGACTGGATGATTGGGTATTGAGGTGGATTGTGAACTGGCTGCAGGATAGGAGCCAGAGAGTAGTGGTCAATGGGGCAGAGTCTAGTTGGAGGCCTGTATCTAGTGGAGTCCCCCAAGGATCAGTCCTGGGACCAGTGCTATGCAATCTATTCATCAATGAGTTGAACAAGGGATTAGTGTGCACTGTCAGCAAGTTTGCTGATGACACAAAGCTGGGTGGTGTCACTGACCCCCCAGCAGTCTCCACTGCCATTCAGCGAGACCTGGACGGAATGGAGAGCTGGGCAGAGAGAAATTATTTAATGAGGTCCAGCAAGGGTCAGTGTAGAGTCTTGCATCTGGGCAAGAACAACCCAAGGTACCAGCAAATGGATGAAGCTTTCAGATCTTGATTTATCCCTATAATCTTCTTGTGAAACCATCCAAATTCTCAGCATTCTTTACGAAGCACACATCACTGCTGGACTCACCAGAGCAAGAATGACACAGCTCCCCATGCCCAGTCCCTTCTATTCAGTTCTCACTGATCACTGGCTGCAAAGTCGCATCTTTCTTGGCTACAGCTCTGCGCTGGCTGTTTCCATCAAGACCAGAGCAACAGAAGATGATTAATGTAATGCAGTTACCACCTCCCTGTACAGCAGCATCTCAGGCAGCCGAACCCTGGTCTAAAAGGAGAAGCAGTCCAGGCTCTGCAGATTCCCATGGCACTGTGGAGATGGGCAGGGAAATTTCACTACGCACAGTGGTAGGAGAAGCCTTTGAGTCACCAATTTCCATACAACAGCCTTAACTCTCTAAGCCTGACCTGTTCCTGGAGTTCTGCTTCTGCCTATATTTGTATTAAGTGCATCTCAGATTTCCCATCAGAATTTTAGCCCACAATGGATTTATCCTCTTTTATACCCTCACACATTTTTTTTTCTGCAGAGAGTATTGGCAAGGAGTTCATACCCTCAGGAAAGAGCCCATACGCTCAGGCAGGCTTTGATGAAGACTAACACAGTCACCAAAAGGAGATCCACAGTGGACCTCCCCTTGGCTTCTCTGAAGTAAATATTCTTCCACCACAAACATCAGGGGAGAGCTGGCACTGAAGACACCAAGGGGTCATGCAGCTATCTTCAGACGCTGGCAGGAGCAATGGCTGTGCACAATGGGGAGTGGTGTTCAAAATAAGGAAGAAAAGGATATTACGAGGCAGTGAAGAAGAAGGGACAGAGTCAGTGGACTAGTGTGCTGCAGGGAAGGGTGAGTGCAGGTTTCTGGCATTCTTACCCAAATGGAATTGTCTAGAAAAGACTGAAAGCAGGATCTTGAAACATCTGTGCCAATCTGTGCCAGGGAGGAGGGTTTTGGTCAACTCAGTCTGTTGGCCAAACTCAGACACCAACTAAACCAGGGAGACAGCAACCCCATTGCAGGCCAGGAATGCTGAGAACCTGCAGTGAGAGAGAGAAAAGCCTCTTGCTCTGCAGAGGGGCACACAAAACCTGGGCATGCTGGTGGTGTCCTCCAGACTCCTGGCAAAGATGGCAGTTGCAGAGTTCAAGGAAGAACCATCCTAATCTGAAGCCCCTGCCAGGATGGCAGAAAAGGGAACTGAGCAGGGCGCGAGCACAGCCAACAACATGAAGGTACCTCAGGGCGTTGGGAAGTTGGTTCCAGGTATCAGAGATGGACCCACAAGGACAAAGCCCGTGCTCAACGCCTTGTGCGCAACTGCCTGCTCCATGCTGGTTCTTCTGGCACTACGCAGGCTGGAGGGATTTCAGAAGTGGGAACTGCTACAAAGTCTAGACAGGATATGATTAAGGCCTGAATGAGGACTGCCCCAGAGGTAAGGTCAGGGAAAGCACAGATCCTGGCTGGCCTCCAGTGAGATAGATTGACTCCTTCAGGAGATGGGAGAATTAGCTCTGTGATAAAGATGCAGTGTCTGGTGTGGGTGAAAGATTCTGGGTTTTCAATAAAAAAATGAAGCAGGACCTCCAGCCCCTGCACCTTGGTCCTCCTCTCTTGAGCTGCTACAAACTGCACAAGTGGTGGCCCTTTCTGAGAGAGACTGGTTAGGAAGAACAAAGGAAAATGGAAAACCATATGGAACCAGAAAGGACCAGTCAGAAACAAGATGCTGCCACACGGCTGTCCCCATTCACTGCTACGATTTTCTCACTATGCCTAGTACCAGCCTCTCAACAAACCCCTCTGCCAGGCTCACTATAGTGCCTCAAGGCATCAATCACCCTCAAAGGCTGCCTCATATGACTGGTCAGCATCCTGCCCTTTCCTGACAGCAGCTCCAGCTGGGAAATCCTTTTCCAGCCTCAAGCTCATCCTTAGGGCATGGTAAGCAAACAGAGCCCTTTCCCTGAGACGATCTTCCCATCCTGCCCAGCTGGTTCTCCCAAACAACTGACAGTGGCCATCCAGCTACACAGCAGGATACCCCCTGCAGACAGGCTTGTCCCAAAGCTCTCCAGCATAAAAATACAGACCCACACTAAATACAGACACACACCAGCACTCCACCCAGGGTGCAGAGAGCATTAGGCAGTCAGAATGGTTTCACATTTGGTTGCTACCACAGACCTCTGAGTCTGCCTTGAAAGCCTGTAGCTCCAGCCAACCCCAGAGGAGCGCCCTGGCTTCATGCTTGCCACCACCTCTCTCAGCCACTGCAGCACAGCTGTGCTCCACAGCCAGGGGATTACCTGACCTTCATTCATGCAGGTGCCCAGAAAACTCTGAGCAAAGCACAGCAGGACAGGGGGGGAAAGAGTCAGCTCTATGAGTTTCCTAACTGATAATGCAAGTTTTTCTTGTAACCCATCCACCCAGACTCTGCCAGTCTGGACGGTGAAGTTGTCACATTGGTGCAGCCAGTAGCCAAAGCTTTGCTGTTTCCCCAGATTTCTAATGACCCTCCCATAACACTGCAGGAAAGAGGCTGAAGTACGAAAAGAAGAGAGGAATTTGGACAAGAACTACATCTCTGAGAACACCCACGGCAAGTTCTCTGTCTGCTTCTCAAACCTGGCACAGAATACAACTGTTAAACTCCCTGTTTGTGAGGCTGCCGGTGGCCTCAGCCACTGAGTTGTGACTGGCATGTGTCTGCCAAGCGCAGGATCTCCTTTGTGAGCACAAGACACACAGGAACAAACGCTGACTCGCAGCAGAGTTTCAGTATTTAGCTCATGCCATGACAAACCAACTGCAAGTCTCTCTAAACATCAGATTAATAAAAGTACTGAACAATCGAATATTCCCCCTTCCCAATCTACTCTGTAAAAGCACAGAAAGCTCAGGCAGGATGGAGAGAGTCTTACCTCGATAGTCCTGCTTCTGCTTTCATGAAGCAGCAGCTCCTCAGACAGAAGCAGAGTCCGGGCTGGACTGCAAAGGTCTAATGGCTTTGTTTGAAGGGATAAAAAAGGAAGAAAAAAAGAAAGGCATGGTCAGCCCTGCCACTGGAAGTGTGGTTTGTCAGAAAAACTTCCCACCCACCAAAACCACTCCATTGAGGGAGAAGCCGCCCTGCTCCATGCTCCAAAGGACAGAGAGTCTGCAGCTCCCCAATGGAAATAACCTTACACTTAGCACCTACGTCAGACCCAGCTATAAAAAGACAATCAGCCGCTTGTCTCTGTTCACTGCTCTGCAGTAAGGGCCTGGCTATAGGTGCTTTGAGCAGGAAGCACAACCACAGGAGTGACACGTTGGGTTCTCACATCCCTTGGACAAGAGTATCTGCTGCACAGTTACTCTTGCAGTAAATTGAAGAGACTTTAAGAAGACCGTTCTCATGCTATGCTGCATCTCCAGCCAGCCCCTTCTCTGTGTGATGCTGGGGAAAACAAGGACCTGAAGCTCCTAAAGTGGCAGAAAAACCCAAGACTCTATCCAAGATACAAGTTTTGGAAGTACAGAGGCAGAAGTGCTGGCTGGGCTCCTCCCAAGAAGCAAACTGAGCACACAGCAGGGCTAGTGAACACACCGGTGCTAATGTAAACGTCCACCTTTGTGCACAGAGGAGGATGGAAATGAGCGTAAACATGAACCCCAACACCTGTCCAGCCCGTTTACCTGAAGCAGTATGGTCTGTAGGGTGAGCTGGGCTGAGTGTCCCTAGCTCTGACTCAACCTGATCTGCTAGGCACTGTCCACATCGGACCAGTAACACCTCACTTCCAGCTGCGCTTACCTGCACAAAGACAGGGAACACCAGCACTTTGGGAGCCAGTGTCACGTAGGTGCCGTAGCTGGTGTGTGGGATGTGTGGCCTCACGATGGTACAGTTCTGGTAGTTCCCATAGCTCTTCATCGTCTGCACAGTCTTCATTAACCTGGATTTTCTCCCAGAACCTGTGTGGTTCTTCCCCTTACTCACATTTCCTGGACCAATACAAGAAGCAAAAGGAAACAGAATTAGAAGAGAGTTCTGGCATTGCTCCTGCACGCTGCCAGCATGGATCCCACTTGTGAGCTGGAGGCAGCATGTAAAGCTGCCAGGGAATAGCCTGAGCTGAAAGCTGCAGGGACAGTAATCACTTTGCATTCAGAGTTTCCCAGGGACTCATGAAACAGCCCTGACTTCATTTTTCCCAATGAAACATGAGACATCCCTTGATATTTCCGCTTAGTCAAGAGCTGCTCACTTGCGGGACCAAAGACACCTCAGCACAAATACATCTATGTCTGTACAAAGGAAAACCCAAGGAAACCATAGTGAGCTCAGCCCTGCTCCATTTAGGTGCACCCTGCTCTCTGCACAACCCATGAATGTGGGTTTGGACAAAGAGCGGAGGCTCTACTGTACCCACAAACCTGGGCAGCACTAGAAATACAAATAAGAAACGTGGCTTTAACTGTCATCTTGAACCGCAGGAGCACCAAGGAGGTTCCTGCCATAGGGGAGTATCTGCCTGAACCACCAAACTCTGGCCTGAAAACTATCTGTGACTAATTCAGGGTAAGGGGGAAAAACCCCAAAGAACACTGAGAATTTAAACTTTGGGACATTTGTATCCCTCCTGCTCTGGATTTTTGGCACAGGAGTTAGTGAAGTGCAGGATTTTCACATCATAAGGCATTGGGGAGTGGGTTAATCACCTATTTTGGAAGATCCTGGGACTAGAGGTGTCAGAGAAAGGGACAGAAGTGGTGAACATGTTCATGTGCATGGGAGCAATCCATGCCCTTCCACTTCACTCCCAGGGATGTGCTGGTTGCTCAGCCACAGGGGTGTTTATAAAGCATGACCTCATTTTGCATGAGGCTGGCACAACACCACCCCCTGGTTTTCAGCATTAGGTTTCAATGCTGAAAAGAATCTGAGCAACCTGACAGGATTGTTGCTCTGCCCTCTCCACAGCTGAATGCTGTTTCCAAAGGAGGATAACACAGCAGCTCTCCTTTGCAGTGGGGCAAGAACTATGGCTTTACCCAACAAGCCAACACCAGCTGCTCTGGCCACCTTCATATCCACCGGGCTGCATTGCTGGAGGCCAGGAGACGTTAGGTGGTCTGTCAGACCAGTCCCAGAATCTCTAGTCTCATTGATAGGAGCATGATCAATAATTATCATAGAATCATGGGCTGGAAGGGAACACCAAAGGCCATCTAATCCAACCCCCCTACATCAAGCAAGATCAGACCAGATCAGATTGCCCAGAGCCCCAGCCAGCCTGACCTTGAATGGCTCCAGGGATGGGTCCTCCAGCCCCTCTCTGGGCAGCCTGTTCCAGGGATCCCCCACCCTCAGATTCAAGACTTTTTTCCTCCTGTCCAGCCTCACTCTGCCCTTTTCCAGCTTCAATCCATGACCCCTCTTCCTATTATTTCCTGCCCTTTAGAACAGCCTTCTCCAACCTTCTGACAGCCCCTTTCAGGGACTGGAAGGCCGCTATAAGGTCCCCCCAGAGCTTTCTCCTCTTCAGGAGCAATAATCACTGCTGCATGGCTAGCTCTTCCTTCTCCCTCTTGCAAGGGGTCATACAGGACTCCTCCTAAGCCCTTTTCTCCCAGACCCAAGGAATATCGGTGGATACAACCAGCTCCCACTGTCCTTTGCCTCACCAGCGCAGGCATCCAAGGACGCTTTTAACACAGACAGAAATGGCAATCTTCTCAATGTATTGGGAGCCTGTACCACAACAGGTTGTGAGCAGCAAGATGTTCTGATGTGCTGGAGGCAGCGCTGAGAACAGCTTTAGGCATCGTCCTGCCCAGATCCATCACACATTACAGAGATGACCTAATACAGAGGACCACAACCAGAAAGAAGCTGTTGAGCTGCTCTGCTCTCAAGTGTGTTGGGACTTCTGGGCAGGGCTGCTGAGTGAGGAGTGGCTGTGAGGTAACAGCAGGCTTAATGGGGCTCTGGGCAATCTGATCTAATTAGACATGTCCATGCTTGTGGCAGGGGGCTTAGACTAGGTGAACTTTGGAGGTCCCCTCCAACTCGACATTTGATGAATCTATGAGTGACATTAATCCATTAAGGCCCCGGCATTCTCTAGTGACCCCAGCATACAGTTTGGGCAGTCCCTGATGTCCTCAGCCCCACAGTGCCCACCTCTCCTGCTGCACACAAGCCTCCATCACAGCAGCAGCAGGACCTATCATGCTGGGCAGATAAGATGTTTATGTTGCCCAAGAGCCCTTAAGAACAGACCAGGTCCTGCTGGGCACCAACAACCTGTACTCTGTCCGAAGACTTGCAGGCAATAGAACCAACGAGAACAGAATGTCTCTCTGACCGAAACTTCATGCCTTCTTAAGAGAAGCCCCTCTAAAAAAGTAAAGTATTTCCTCCCTCCTAAAATCCAAGGGCAGGCAGCCCTGAGATCCTAAATCCAAACGGATGTTAACGCGTCCATTTGAGATGCAGGAGCCTTTGCCCATTCTCCCCACAGCCATGTCGCAGGACTGTGTATGAGCAGAACCTCCTGCAGCCGCCTGCAGAGGGGTGTTCCAGCAGAGACCTCCCACACCCCTCCCTCCTTCCCTCCAGCCACCCAGCCTAAGAGTTTCTGCTCCCACCACAGCTTCTGTCTTTGCACTCAGACAGCTACCCACAGCCTTCCCGAGCTGAACTGAGTGAAAACACTGCTGGACGTGGCTCAGAGGAGATAAGGTCTTGTCCAAAGCAAACACACAAACCTACCCAACACCGCCGATTGCATTAAGCGCCAGGAATCAGTGCAGTTGCTTTCAGATAAATGCCAGTGGGGCCAAACCACACTGTTGACAGCCCAGAGCTGCTGTTTACTGCTCATTTCAACAGCACCTTTGTGGGGGGGTTGCCCTTGTGACCCAAAACATCGTTCCCATCCCTAAGTACAATAACCCTAACGTTTTCTCTTTTTCCTTTGTCATGGCTGCACTGCCAGATAAAATCAAAGCACAGGGCAGACACAATCTGTCTGGGCTGTTCAGGATCTGGTTTTCCTCTTGCTCGTAAATCACCTCCTGTTACCACCTGCACAAGCCCTGTTTTCTGCTGCTGCAGAGTCACCCCCAGCCTGCCAGAAGGCTCTTCTCCTGTGACTGGTGGCCAGCTCCACATTGCCATGCTTACCCGCTGCTCAGGTTACCTAACAAATTCTTCCCTCTGAAGACATAATGTTAAATAGACTGGAAAAGCCAATCACTAAAATGTGTGGTGGAAAGAAGCTCAAGTCTTTCACATTCCACCTCACTGTAAGAACTAGTCCCCATGAGGAACATGGTCCAGCTGGTCTCTTCACAGGCACCTCAGCAGCAGGAGGGAATTGCTTCTGCAGCACAAAACATCCCCCACTGCAGACTTGCAGGGCTGGGAGCACTCAGGGAACATGCTGCTCTCACCCCCCCTCCACCAGCCCCACACTTTACCCTCTGTGGACACTGCTCCACCTTTCTGGCTGCAAACTGTGCTGACAGCAGCATATGCACCAGGGATGGACAACAAGTTGATGCTTCAGAGAGGTTTTGAGAAGAGCTGGGCCAGAGATTTGCCACAGACCTTGAAGCTGGAAATAAGCGTTCCCAAAGCCTGGCACATCTGCTTTACTGTTTGACCCAGAGTGGGGAGATGAGCCTACTCAAAGTCTTTTGGGATCCTAGTGTTGGGATCATACCTTCCACCACTGTCCTCTAAACAAGAGAGACTCCGCTGCAGGAACTGCAGGTTGAAGGGCAAGGACTTGATAATCTAGAGAGACCGTGCCTAGCTCTGCTGTAGGGTCTGACCAATGTTTTCAGCCTGTTGGCGACTTACCCACAGTAGTGTTGTCCTCTTGACAGAAAGGCCTCAGAAGCTGGAAGACAGAACCCAGAAAGGACACAGTCACCTGAAGCAGCCTTGGGACAGACACCAACCAACTGAAAATCGTAGCAGACTAAACCCCAGCAAAGCAAGCGAGGCAAAAACCACGTTTGCCCCATTGCCAGCAGAAAATGAGAGCGATGACTTGCACTGTGGTGGAAACACTTCCCATATCCTCTATATCCTCCATTCTCCCCATATCAACCCCTTGAGTGGGCCCTGAGAGGAGGCAGCAGGACACCAACACTATCTCTACACTCCTACTGGTAAACGTTTTATGAAAGCAGTGAAAGCTCCACCAAGGGTAACAGGTCTTGTGAAAACAACATGTGCGGCAGCAAACACCTTGCCCAACAAGGCTGAAGCAGAGGCCAAGAGAGGACCCAGCAAGCACAGTCAACAGGCACATGAGGGAAGTGGAGGGTGGAAAGCAGCCCCACCTGGCTCCCTGGGTCCAAAGGTGTTAAGATGATGTAGTTCTGATCTGCAGCAGAGGGGACGCGGGACAGCGGGGGCATGGTGTTTTGGCCCCGCTTGCCGATCTCTGTGTACCTCTCCCAGCCGTTCAGCACCAGCCCATCAGTCCCATCGTACAGTACATGGCAGCTCCGGCGCTGCTCGGGCCGCAGAGGCCCGGTGCTGTTCTTCTCCCGCTTATTGGGTGGTGACTGGAGGTCGTAGGCAGACTTGCAGGATGATCTGCGGATCATACCTTCGTGTCCTGGCTTGACCTGAGGGACAATCCTGCAAACCAGCAGAATGATCTCAGTGGGACAGTTCCTGAAAGAGAGGGCATGGAGTGAGTCAGGGATGGAGCAGCAGGGAGCGAGGCACACCAGGTCATTGAGATGGTCAGGATCTCTGCAGTCCCCACACTCTCTAATGCCTCTGCCCCTGTCTTGCCATCCCCAGCTCAGGCAGCTTTTCTTCTTCCACTCCAGAGTCTTTTCTCAGCTTCCTACAGCCCTCCTTGAGGGACAATTTCCTTTCTCTCCACATAGTCACTCAAAGCTCCTGCTTCCCTGTCTGGTGCCCCACACTGATGCTCTGTGAGTACTCACCGGATTTTGTGTGCCAGCTCCACACATTTCCAGTGCTCCACAGGCTGTTCGTTCAGCTGCAGCACCGTGTCAAGCTGCTGCAGACCAGCCTTCTCTGCTGGGCCACCTACAGAGAGAAACAAATGCCAGGTCACTGATGGACAGAGTTGAAAGTGTGAAGGGAAGAGGGCTCCTGAGGCTAGGAGACACCCAAATAGCTTCACAGCTTGCACCACTCACTTGTCCAAACCCCATCTAGGTCCAGCTAGCCTGGAGCTTCACCTTCCAACACCTCCGACACCTTCAGACCCACAGCCTGCCTGAGACAGAGCCCTGAATGCTCCCTCAGAGCTACTGCATTAATTTCCTGGTTTTGCTGGTGTGCAGTGGGTACCACAGAGACAGAAAGTCCATCCTGCAGGTCCACAATAGGATCCGGTCAGGCAGCTGAGGGCTCCTGTGATCCTGCTCCCCTCTGGCTGACAACCCCTACCCAATGCTTGCTGCGGGTCTCCCAACCACCCGGACAGCTATCAGACTGGAAAGGGAAGGGAATAAAATCACTGCAGCACAGAGCCAAAAGAGCAACACAGCACTAACCCAGTGGCCTCTGACCTCTCTAGAGGCAACAGAGAATTCATTAAGTGTCTTGGAGGTAACAAGAGTCCTGCCAGGCATGAATCACAACATGCTCTGGGAAGCAAATAAAAGGAGCAGAGTTGTTCCTTTAACCAAGAGGGATTAAAGAGCATCTGATCTCTTACCAGAGTCCACTGCCTGCACACGGACAGGAGAGTCACAGCAGATGGTGAAGCCAAACCCATCACTTCCTCGGGGGATCGTAATCTGAAGTGAGACACCGGAGTCGCCCTGTTAAGTGGAAAGCAGCCACTGCGAGTGATCAGTGAGCATCCCCCCTTCCACGCACACACTGCCCACCGCCTACAGGAAGGCAGCCACATGGTCAGAGCGCAAAGAAATCATCCTGCTGTGAACCCCATGGGCAACAGGTCCAAAGCAGGGTGGAAAGGAGCACTACAAAGACCAAGCTGAGGAGAATGGCGGGGAACACTGCATAGTGAGTGGTTATCGAGCAAACACGAGTCTCTGCTTGCAAGTGAACAAAAGGGTCTGACCAGCACTTAGAAAAGGAAAACCTGGCAGTCCAGCTCAGACACAGATTTCTAACAGCTCCTCTCGGCAAAGTCACTTAAGCACTTAATTTGCAGTTGGGTAATATGGAAATAGCGGCTCCAGAGGCAGCCGTGGGGAGCAGCTCACTTCTGCCTGCAAGGGGGCTGAGCTGAAGCTGGCTCAAAGGGCATCACCCCATTAGCTGGAGTCAGTATGTTTTCTCTTGCTAGGCTTGGAGAGCATGGATGCTGTGTGGATTCAGGCTCATTTCTCCTCCTGATTGAAGAAGCACTGAGCTTATTAATAAAATTCTATTTAGTTTTTGACGTTGGCTTCCAGCAGCAGCTCAGCATGTTCCTGTAAATCCCTGATTATCGCCCAAGATATTTGTCAAGATTTCTGTTTTACTGACAGAGAACAGAAAAAATCCAGCATCTGACCTGTTTTGTTTTGAGAACAGAGAAAAGAAATTCAGGAAAAACTGCCACGGAGTGGGCTTTTGTTTCTCCACACCTCATCCCTGCATGACCGCTCAGCATAAAATCAGGAGAAACTCCCCTTCCCTGGCAGAATCAAAACTAGGTCCAGTCCCACTACACTGAGGACTTTTCTCTCTGGAGTTTGTTGAATCCTCAAACAAGAGAGGAGGGTGCTTGTGGCTTTGCACCTTCAAATCAACCTCACATTTCAAACACAAAGCACATGGCACCCAACTGCTGCTGTTGTCACCGTTGGCACTGTGGGGGCCAGCCCAGCACTGCTCCCACCACGGAGACTCCACAGCCCTTTCCCAGCCCAAAGTTCCCACTACTTCAAGTTGTTCTCCACTGCTTTTCCCTGGGTTGGCTGGCTCTGCTTCACTGGCAGCAGAGACTCCTTCCCTGCACCTCTAAACACCTTCTCTGTAAACCACTGCTGCTGGTTCCCTTCACTCTGCTCCTGCCACCATGGCCATTCCAGGGACTTGAACATCCATTTTTGCCACCGTGCACTAAAGAAATCCATGGACGAGGAGTTGGCATCAGCTGGTGGCAAGACGGTAAGATCCTCCATCAGGGCAGAGTTGACTGCACCCGTAACTTCGTCCAAAAATGCAGAAGAATTGTCCAAATAGACAATTGATCATGGCACGTTAGCATGGCACGAAAGATCGGCACAGGAGTGCAGAGAACAGCTGAACGGGAGCCCCAAATCCAGACCGCGGTGGAGAAAATTACATTTGAAAGTGCAGGAGACTGGGACCTGCAGAGCAAAACCAGCACCTGGCGGCACACACTGAGCGGGTCCATGAGAACCTGCACCAGCTTTGCAAGAACACAGCAACGTGTATCTCACAAAGCACGGCGCCGACGGCCAGAACACGCTCCAGGCTGTGCTTGACACCTAAATGCAGTTGCATTAAAAGAGTTGTGAAGGAATAGCAGCAGCCTGTCAGAGACGGGGCTGTCTGCTGCGTCTGCTTCTGCTTCTCCTCTAACGAGGGGCAAACTGAGACAAGCCCTCCCGCCTTAGCCCTTTCACTAAGTTACCCCTGAACTACACAGTGAGTGCTGCTCCTTCACCCCACTCACACACTGCAGCCAAGGGCAGAGATCAGATGGAGTCACCCAGGTGAAGAAGCTGTCTCTGTATTCCTGGTACTTGCTAATGCCAGCAAACTGACAGCCTAAGCAGAGCGCACCAGAGAAATCCCACTCAGCAACTGGGACCCACAGCAATGCACAAGCACACACTGGCACGCAGGGGATTCCCCACAGGGGATACAGACCTGCCTGTACCTCCGCTCTGAGCACACCTTGCAGAGTCCGTTGAAGCGGTTCATGGCTGGAAAAGCCTAAACGCGCTGTTAGCCCATGAAAATCCCAGTCCTGTGAAGCAGCCGTTATCCCAATTGCCTTGTGTCACACAAGCGTGGAACAAACCACAGTCAAACTGGCATGACCGCCCATGGGAACTCAGTTCCAGAGAAGAATGGCAGGAAGCCACCTTTCACCTCCCCAGCCCCTGTCTGTGCTGCGTGCCGCTTTACGATAAGCCAGCGGGCTTCCTGAAAAACCCTCGCTGACGAGGAAGAGAGAGAGTTTGATATTAAAATTCCTGTTAGCTCTTTAGTATTCCCCAGTCCCCGCTCTGTCGGTGGGGCTTTTGTTCCCAGGGCATTCTTCAGCCACACGGAGCACTTTGTTACTGCAGGGTTCTCACAAACACTTGGAGGATGTGTGAGTGGCGTTTCACAGGCTCCGGCTGTGCAAGCTGCACCTCATTAAAAAGATGCCCGTTCCACTCGTGGGGGGTAAGAGCAGAGGTAGTGGCTTGGGTTTTTTTAAAGAAAAGGATAGAACAAGCCAAGTTTGTGTTTGAAATGTTGGCCCCGGAGGATCTGCACATCCCAATGCTCTGTGCTCACAGAGTCACGGAGGGGGCAGCCAAGAGGCCAAATGAATTTTACCCAGAGTGTAATTTTGGAATTAAAGACAAGAAACCCTTAACCCAGCCAGCAGCGGGGGGCAAAGAAGGACCTGGCCGGTCTGTGCCAGGCAGCGCTTCAGGACAACCCCATGCAGACAGGGCTGCAGCAGTGAAAGCACCTTTCCTGCTCCTCTGAGGGGATAGAAATTGAGGAAAGGCTCAGGGGAACTCAATCCCTGGGCTCCCCAGCACAATAGTGGGGTGGCAGGGCCAAAGGGGGCTGGGGAGGAGCACAGAAAGCTCCCCAGGGTTGCTGCAGCATGGTGGGGCTCTGCCTGGAGCAGCGCCGGGCACATCGCTGCAGCCGCCACACCGCCAGGCTGGAGCTGGAAGGAGGGTCGGTCTCTTCCTTCCTAGGCACTGTCTTTCAAGTCAGTGGCGACGGCCGGGGAGGAAGGGAGGAGAGGGGCGCTGGCTTTGTTTGTCTTGCTCAGGGCTGTGCTTTCAAACAAATAACCGAAAACGCAGCTGAGGGAAGCAGCAAAGCAGAACGAGGCACTGATAAATCACAGGGCCGCCTGATCCCCACTTCCGATGCAAAGCCCTGTGTTTGTGTTCCATTTCCCATCTTTGCCTTTCCTATAAATCACTAAGGCTCCACCACAGGCCTTTCCCTTCCCAGAGCAAACAGCCCCTAAAGGAGCAGACGCACCCGTCCGCAGTGGCGCAGCACCGGCCAGAGGCTGATGCTGTGTGACAATCTGCTGCACAGCCCCATCCCCATTGCTCCCAGTTCCCTTTGCTCCCAGTCAGCGCAGGTGCTTTGTCTTTGTGGCCCTATACTGGAAAAACAGGGGGTTCCTGTATGGCGGTGGGGAGCAAGGCCATGGAGACCACCACCACTCGCATGTCAGCAGCACCCTCACTAATCCTCTGTCACTTGTCTCATGTCAAACCCCCCAAGTCCATGCAGACTCTGCTGTCAGCCAGCTCCTGACCCCAATCTTCACAGCCCTGATCACAGCCCTGTCATACCTACCTTCAGCTGCTCTGTGGTCACAGCATTCTGGCTTTCCCATGCCGTATCCTGACCTCCCAGCAGTGGCTCTAGAATACAGCGATGGAAAGGCCACATCAGCCCAACAACAGCACGTGATTCGCAGCAATCCCGTTCCTTCCACACCATATCCACACACTGTATGCACGGGGAGTGGGGTGAGAACAGTCCCAAGGAGATGGCCTTGGGGTGCTGGTAGATAAGAGCCAGCAGTGTGTGGGGGCAGCCCAGAAGGCCAACTGGGCTGCATCAAAAGAAGTGTCACCAGCAGGTGAAGGGAGGGGATCCTCACTCTCTGCTCTTGGGAGACCCCACCTAAAGTCCTGTGTCCAGCTCTGGACTCTCCACTATAAGAAGGACCTGGAGCTGTTGGAGTGAGTCCAGAGGAGGCCACAAGGATGATCAGAGGGCTGGAGAACCTCTGCTCTGGGGACAGGCTGAGGGAGTTGGGGCTGGAAGAGAAAAGGCTCCAGGGGGACCTGAAAGCAACCTTCCAGCCCTGAAGGGGCTACAGGAAAACTGGAGAGGGATTTTTTCTGAAGGGCTCTGGTGACAGGACAAGGGGGTTGGTTTCAAGTTAAATGAGGGGAGATTTAGATCAGATCTCAGAAATAATCCCTCCCTGTGAGGCTACTGAGGCCCTGGAACAGATTGCCCAGGGAGCTTGTGGCTGCTCCATCACTGGAGTCGGATGGGGCTCTGGGCACTCTGATCTGGTGAGAGGTGCCACTGCCCATAGCAGGAGGCTGGGACTGGGTGATCTCTTGAGATCCCCTCCAACCTGAATCAGCCTATGATTTTATGACACACACTAGATATAAGACCCTTACATCTCCTCCAGGCTGGGGCAGCCCTGCATGGCAGCAGCTTTGGGGCGGTGGCACATCTGGGACAAGCACTGGTGTCTCACCCTCTGTGCTAGCACATCCTCCTCCACACACTCTGACAGCACAGCAGAAGCAAGGAAGGAGAAAAAGCTCCTCCCTGCCCTCAGGAGCCAAAGAGTGTAGCCACAGGATTCAGACCCAAGTTGGGAAGCAGAAATCAGCATGAGGCAAGGTGTAGCTGCAGTGTTGGGGTCCCTATGGAGCCCCAGCCAGCCAGAAGAGAACAAGAGCAAGGACTAAAGGTGAGTTTGGTGCCTGCCCAGAGCCTGTGACCCCACCAGCATCTCCCCCATACTGGTTCTCTGGAATCCCAGTGCCCATTGAGCATCCCAAGGCAGAGAAGTGCTTATAGGGGCAAAAGAGGACTACTCCATGCCAGCACAGGGGTGGATATGAGGATTGAGTCTTCTTCTAAATCTTGCAAATAACCCCTGAGCTATCCCTGTGTGGACACATACCTTTGCTCTGCTTCAGCCGTCGCATGGCCACCTTCAAGTGCTTGGTCCTGCCCAGGTCTTCCCCAAGGAGATAGTACCAGCCACTGATCTCCTGGGTAGGAGGAAAGCCGCTGTCATTGCAAGGACAGACACCCATCCCTCTTTAACCCAGCCAGGAGGAGATAGGGTCAGCTCACCTCAGCCCCTGCTGAGGTCCCAGGAGGACCACACATGGCCAGCATCTTCCTCCCACCCCAACAGGATGCCATGCCTACATGCTCCACACACACACCTCTGCACCCGAAGGGAAATGCACTGCCAGAATCAGAGAGGGGACGTCTCTGGGGAGGCCAGATACAAGCAGAGCAGGGGCTCTTTCTGGGGATATCTGCTGTTCAGAGCTGCTCTGCCTCATTACGATTCTACGATCACCTTCACTGTCAGGAAAGAGAGCACCTCACTTGTCTGAATTCCAGAAGAGGCCTCAGGCTGCCTCTTGCCCTCTCCTCAGGTCATGGCCACAAATGGCTTCATCCTAACCTCTTGCTAGGGAGTAAATTTCCATAGCCCAGGTGTAAACTTCCACAAAAAACCCTTCCAGATGGCTGAGACACTATGATGTGCAGAGGGATGACAGAGCTGCCCAGGGAAAAAGGTGGCTGGCCCCTACAATGAATTATTTCCATGGCTCAGGGGCTTTGCCAGGAGCCCTTGCAGCAGCAGCCTCACAAGCTCCTCTGAGGAGGCAAACCCTGTGTTACCCAACAGCAGCCAGGCTAGGGCAGCAGAACTTGCATGGAATCCACAGCCCTGGAGACCTGGATCCTGGCAGCACCAGAACAACCCTCTACCCACCACAACCTTAGCTGGTAAAGCAGGCCACTGAGCACAAGGGATCAGGCAGCATCTCTGCTCTAGGAAGCCACATCTGGAAAACTGCATCAAGTTCTGGGCTCCTCAGTACAAGAGGCACAAGGAGCTACTGGAGAGAGTCCAGCACTGAGACGCTCTGAGGTCTGGAGCATCTGCCTTAGGGGAGAAGCTGAGAGAGCTGAGGCTGCTCAGCCTGGAGAGGAGGAGACTGAGGAGGGATCTCATCAAAGCTTGGAAATGTCTACAGGGTGAGTGTCAGGAGGATGGGACCAGGCTCTTCTTGGTGGTGCCCAGCAACAGAACAAGGGGCAAGTGGGCACAAAATGGAACTTACAGTTTCATCTGTACACAAAGAGAAAATTCTTCACTTTGAGGGTATCAGAGCCCTGTCCCAGGCTGCCCAGAGAGGTTGTAGAGTCTCTGCTCTGGAGACACCCCAAACCCACCTGGACTGTTGCTGTGGGATCTGCTTTAGGGGATCCTGCTCTGGCAGAGGAGTTGGACTGGGTGATCTGCAGAGGTTCCTTCCAACCCCACCAGTCTGAGAGATGACTCGGAGGAACATGTCTCCTACCATCACACCCACTTGGCCATGAGTCAGAGGTGGCACACAAGTCAGAGGTGGCACAGGCTAGGCTCAGCAAGGCTGGCACCATCTCCTGGCCTCCAGGCACCACTTGCTGGGATCACCTCTCTGCACTCCCAATCGCTGCTACTCTCTGTCCCCCTGCAGAATGGAGTGACTGTCCCCTTCAATAAACAGCCTGTCCAAACCCCACCTCCACACCAGTAGCAGTCTCACAGTGGCCATCTATACTGGGATAGGAACAGGGAACTTCTCAGGCACCTTCAGAGCCTCTTCTTCCCACAGAGGGAGTAGCTGACTCCTGTCCTAAGGGTGCCCTACGTCCACCCACCAACCTGAGAGAGTCAATCCCCTGTCCCAAGTGCTGCACCCCGGCAGGGAGGTACCTTGTCCAGGGTCAGGAGGGACTTCACGCCAAAGCTCATGCAGCCAATCAGTTCAGCCTGCCTGCAGGAGGGAGATCATTAGCATACGCTTGAAAACTGCCCACAGACCAGCTCTCCACATGCCCCTCTTAGCTGGAACCCGATGTCCAGGACATGTTTCCCAGCCTGTGCTTTGGACAAGCACGATGTAATCACAGCAGGGTTTAAGAGGAGCTGGGCTGAAGCATCCTGGTCACCTCCAGACTACCTGATGCTAACAGGAGCTTGACTGAGGTGGCAGATGTCACTTGCCTGAAGCAGGCAGCACAGCTCCCTTGCTGCAGAGCCTTTCTCCTCACAGCATTTCCCCCAGAGGTAGGGAAGGTCCCCAGCCCCACTTGGATCTAGCAGGCAGTGCGAGCGTGAGCAGCTGCAGAAGTTTCAAACTGGTTTGGCTGATGGCTACTGAGCAGCAGCCACCCAGGAGCTCACATGAGGTGGCCAGAGCAGATGAAGGGTTCAGTGCCAGCTCTGTTTGAAAGGGACAGAAGGACAGATTAGCAATCCCTTACCTGGAATTTCTCTCTTGATTCCAAACTGTGACCAGCAGACGCTTCCACTCCTGCTCCTCTTCCACCACGCTGTAACAAGCGGAGGAGACAGACTGTGACCTTCCTCAGGAGCACTGACAGCTGGAGCGCCTCTCCCTCCTCAGAACCGGGTCTTCTCCATTCTCCACATGGAGCACTGCAGCACCACCCCACACGGCAGCAACCTCCTCAAAGGAGGCACTGCTGCACTAATTCACTCCCTCCCGACAGACAACACCCCAGGGATGGCACATCACCTCGGCACGGGCCAGGGACACTGCTCAAGTGGTTTCAGGAGTAAAATAATCTTGCAGAAAAACATCCAACAGCAAAGACACACTTGACCCCCTGAAACAACCATCCTGTGACAGACCCAGTGCTGTGTGGGGGCAGAGGTCTCACACAAGCTGGCTACCCAGAAGCAACAGGTTCTACTGAAGCAATGAGCTGTACAGCTCCTTCACCATGCAAAGACCTGCTGTAGCTACAGGAAACCCTCCTACCTTCTTCACTTGTACTGATACCCACATGATCACAGGTGTAAGAGGTAGGAAGTGGCGTGTGTTTGCCCAGCTCCTGCCCAACAAGAAAGTGCAACTGTGCAGGATTGCTGCTGCCTTGCTGTGTGCTGGCAGCTTTCTGAGCCTCTGCAGAGCTCTGACACAAAGTTCAAAGCATTTCAGCTATAAAGAAGAAACAGAATAATGTCTGTCACTCCTCATCTCAGCAGCAGACCTGCTCATGCATGATGCCTGTTTATTATAGATCATAACACAAAAGTAAACACAGGTTCTTGGCTCCAAGAGGCTTCCTGGGACAGCAGCCATGGGGTCACAGCGAGCACCCGGTGCTTAGAGTGAACACAGTGCTGACAGAGGGGTCAGAGCTACCTCAGCTCAGTCATACTCACAAAACAAAGTGCTCATGGAAGACAGGGTTTTTGCTGTCAGACACAGTCTTTGTCTTCTGCCTGCACTTCCAGTCAGCATCTGGCACGATCGAGACCTTTACAGGGGAAGATAAGCAGCAGCAGGTCAGCGCTCACACAGCTGCCAACTCTGCCACTGTGGTGGGCAGAGACCGGCACAGTCACAAATGGATGGTGAAGCCTCACAGATCCAGATGAGCCCCTGCTAACAGGTGGTTTACATCACTTTACCTTCCCGTGTCAAGCTATAACACTGCTCAGGGCAGGGGAGGGAAGGAAAAGAACAGAAAATGCTGTTGGCTAGTCTCTGGAAGATGCTCCCTGCACTGTGCACTCTGTAGTGAGAGCAACCTGCCCAGGTGTCCTACCTTGAGCCGGGACACAGGAACAGCTGACACAGCCCTTCCCTTAGCAGGGTTCTGTCCCCCAGGGCTCTGGCTGCACTGTGCTAACGCCACCTATGAGCTCTCCAGCATTGCGGACGCTTGGCCAGAGTAGGACAGAGGAAGAAAGGGCAGGGACAGGCCCAGGGGCATGCTTGCAGGAGGCAACCACAAAATCCCCCAAAAACATGAAGCTCCCAGAGAAAAGCCCCAGGAGAACCCACCTTCACATAGGAGTCACAGGTCCTGTTCTCCTTTCCCATCAGACCTTTTGCTTCCATGACTGGAGAGGAAATGAGACAGTCACATCCTAAAGCAACAGGGAAGGCACCTTCCTGCTCTGCAGTGCTCCATGGGCCGCTCCCCCCCCAGGGCCAAACACACTTCTGACCCTTCCAAGGTCCTGCACACCCTTCCCCAGCAGTCTGGGCTCACCCACACCAGGGCTACAAATTCAAGCCTCAGTGGGTGAGGTTGGTAGCAGATTCAGCTCTGCATCTGCATGACAAATGGTTCTCCATTCACCTTCACACCCTCTGGGCTCCCTGTCTTGGGGTCACACGGATCAAGTTCATAGAATCATTCCACTTGGAAAAGACCCTCGGGCTCGTCAAGCCAACCATCAGCTCCAAAGTTCACTCCTAAACCAGATCTCCCAACACCACATCTGAATGATCTTTAACCACCTCCAGGGATGGTTAAAAGTTAAACATCTGTGGCTGCATCCCGAGAGCAGCCCCACCGGCAGGGACTCAGCTTCACTCCACTACAGAGACAGGACCCCTGCGCTTCCCAGCAGAGGAGCTGGAGGCAAGACTCTGGCAGCAGAATACAGAGAGCCCCAGCTGGGCTGTTGGAACAAGGTTCAGCTCCCTCCTAAGGAGCCTGGCAAGGCAGCAGTGTGTAAGTGACAGCCTTGTGCTCCTAACCGGGATGGTCAGTGTGACAGCAACCCCAGGGCACGTGGAGAAACGGGCTCTGGAACACCCCTCGGTGCTTCACAAGGCAGTTTGTGAGGCTCCTCCAACACAGGCTGCACCAAGACTTCGCTCCTTTGGCCAGACCAGCTTTGGTTTAAAGACATCGGGGTGGAGAATGTAAAACCAAGAGAGATCATCACACATCACCCAGCCTCTCCCTGCCCACACTGAATACTCTGAACATGTGGCACATGCCACAGGACTTTGTCGAGTCCCAGGACTGGAGTCTCCTTGGCCTTCTTGCTGGATCATTGCCCTTTCCCAGACTCTCATTTGGAGGCACTGAACTTGTCGCCAGCTCATGCTGGGGCTGCTCCAGATGGAGGGATCTAGGGTAGAGCCTGTGTTAGATCCTCAGAATCACTCAGAGCTTAGAGAGGGAGGGAAAATCAATCCAACACATTTTCCTGCTGCTGTTCCTTTCCAAGGGCTGCCTGCCCATCTGGGAAAGGGCAGCAAGCAGCTGCCAAGTGCAAAAGAGCAGGGGCTGTGCGTGGTTCCGATGGTCCCCATCACCTCATCGGGCTCAGCCCACCCTCTGCCCCATCCCATTACCACAAGGGAGGAGACGGGCTGGGCTCTAAGGTGGGCTGTTGCTCAAGAGAGTCTTTTCTAGCCCTCTTGCCCTGCCCTACAGGTCTCTGGGATGGGTAGGGACCCCCTAGAGCACTGAGACTCCCAACAACCTGTTTTTCTCTCACCCTACAGAGCCCAGGACAGCAGCAAAGAGCCTGCTCTGCCCACAGGAGGGCATTTTCACTGACTTTGTGACTTCCGCTTTGACTTCGTTTTCCTTGATTCCTTAACCATCTATTTATCACAAAGCCCCGAGGAACCCCTGGCAGAAAGAGCTCTGTGCCAGGACATCCACACACACCTTTCACTGCAGACACAGCCCTAAGGAATCCCCCAGATGTCTCCAGACAGGATTTTTCCTAAAGAAAAGAGGCAGTCCTGACCCTCTCACTGGCTGTTTAGCTAAACTGTTGTGCTCTCTGTCCCCTGTCTGTGCCACATTGTTCTGCAAGCTCTGCAAAAAGTCATGTAAAAACTTAGCCAACAGTGCTGTCGAGAGGAAGAGGCCAGTCTGTTTCTGATGGTGCCCAGTAATAGGACAAGGAATAACAGAAATAAGCTGGAGCATGGGAAGTTCCACCTCAGCGTGAGGAGAAACTTCTTTAATGTGAAGGTGACAGAGCCCTGGCCCAGGCTGCCCAGAGAGGGTGTAGAGTCTCCTCTGGAGACTTTCAAAACCCCCCTGGATGCAGCGTTGTGTGACCTAGAGGATCCTGCTCTGGCAGGGGGTTTGGACTGGATGATCTCTAGAGGTCCCTTCCAGCCCCTGACATTCTGTGATTCTACGAAATCTGCACTATCACAGGTCCCCGGGACCTGCTCGCACCCGCAATGGAGACAGCTTCCCAGGTGATTCCTCACTCTCACAGAACCACAGAATGATTGAGGCTGGAAAAAACCTCTAAGATCATCCAGCTCAGCCCAGGACGTAATGTCACCACAATAAGCCAGACCAGGGCACTCAGGGCCACAGCCAGGCTGCCCTTCAACACCTCCAGAGATGGGGACTCCCCCATTGCCCTGGGCAGACCAGTCCAGGCTCTGAGCACCCTTCTGTGAGGAAGGGCTTCCCAACAGCCAACCTAACCCTCTCCTGGCAGCTTCAGGCCCTGCCCTCTCCTTCTGGTGCTGGAGCCCAACTCCCAGCTGACTGCAACCTCCCTTCAGGGAGCTGTAGAGGGAGAAGGTCCCCCTCAGTCTCCTCTTCTTCAGCTCCCTCAGCCTCTCGTCATCAACCTTTCCCTCCAGTCCCTTCCCCAGCCTCGTTGCTCCTCTGGACCCACTCCAGCCCCTCAATCTCTTTTTTGAAGTGAGGAGCCCAGAGCTGCCCCCAGTACTCAAGGGGAGGCCTCCCCAGTGCCCANTCCTTGGCCCCGTTCAACTTCATCCCATTGGCCTCTGCCCATTGACCCAGCCTGTCCAGATCTCTCTGCAGCATCCTCCTCCCCTCCAGTAGATTGTCTGTGTTCCTCTCCCTCAGCTTTATGTCATCTGTGAATTTACTAAGGGGAGATTCGATCCCCCCATGCAGGTCCTCAGTAAAGATGCTGGATAGAACTGGGCTCAGCACTGGTCCCTGGGAGACACCACTGCTCATTGGCCACCAACTGGATGGGGCACCACTCACAGCCACTTTCTGTGCCCGGTCATCCAGCCAGGTTTTAACCCTCCTGTGCTGACACCCAGCTGTGGTGGCCAGGTCTGAGTCCCCAGAGAAAGAGGAAGCATCCCTCAGCCCCAGTGGGACATCCCATGTCTTGAGGGACTGCAACTTCAGCTTGGAGCAGGTGAAATGCTTCTGTGAGGGAAATATTGCTGGCGCTAAGAGAAATCAGCATTGCAGGAAATGGAACCATCAGCAACCCTGGCCAACAGTCGTGGCCAACGTAAAAGACATTTCAGTGGAGACAAAGTGTTTGAGATTTTCATTTCTGAATTCATTTGCAGTTTCTTCCTCTTCACAGGGAGTTACAGGGAAAAAGGTGGCCACGTGGAAGTTTCCATTTGGCCTCAAAATCAAAGAGTCCCCAGTGATCCCACTCCACCACACTGCTGCTCCCTGCGGCAGCCATGAAGCCCCAAAAAGCAGAGAAGTGCTGTCCCCACCACCAGCCACCATGACTCTGGGCCCCCTCACCACACACCCCAGGGAGGTACTCACTGTGCAACACCAGGGTCCGGCCCTGCACCTCGATGGACAACTTCAGCTGGCCTGGAGGAGAGGGGAGACTGTAAATGAGGCAGCACCCACCCACCGTTTGGACCCCTGCAGCTCCAAGACCTGCATGGAGCCAAACAGAATTGCAGACTCCCAGGATGACTGAGGGTGGCAAAGTCCTCTGAGCTCATCCAGCTCAGCCCAGGACCTTACATCACCCCACAGCAACCACACCAGAGCACTAAGGGCCACAACCAGGCTGTCCTTAAACACCTCCAGTACAGGGGGAGAATGACGTCCCTAGTCCTGCTGGCCACACTAGTGCTGATCCCAGCCTGGATGCCAATGGCCTTTGGTGCCATCTGGGCACCCTGCTGGCCCCTGTTCAGCCACTTGTCAGCCAGTGCTGCCAGGTCCCTCTCTGCCAGGCCGCTCTCCAGCCACTCATCCTCCAGTCTGTAGCTGCAGGGGGTTCTTGTGGCCAAAGTGGAGGACCCTGCCCTTGGCCCCGTTCAACCTCATCCCGTTGGCCTCTGCCCACTGACCCAGCCTGTCCAGATCTCTCTGCAGCATCCCTCTCCCCTCCAGCAGATCGATACTGCCCCCCAGTCTGGTGTCATCTGATCATTTGATCACCTCATCCAGGTCATCAATAAAGATGCTGGATCCACCAACCCTGGGCACAGGGACATCACTCAGGGAACCAAGGGCAGGGACAAAACAGCTTCTGCTACCATGAAAGGCACTAAATAATCCAAAATTTTAGGCTGGAAAAGACCTTTAAAATCACTGCCTGTAAGCACTACCCCAGCCTGCTTGGGTCCCCACTAACCCCTGTCCCTCACCCCACATTCCCATGGCTTTTCAACCCCTCTAGACACAGGGGTGACAGCAGGCCAAGCTGCAGAATACCCAGATGAATCCAGGGACAATAGGAGCGTTTGTGGCAGGAACAGGTCAGCGCAAGGTCAGACAGGGCTCTCCTTACTGGGAGCCCAGATCATGGCACCAACCTGCCTTCACGCACCACTGCTGCAGGATCCTTCAGGATCTGCTGCAGGAGAAGACTTCTCCCCAGGTGGATTGGCAGAGTAGCCNCCCATGTGCCCAGCCTTAAAAAACCCTTTGCTGATCGTCCCATCCATCAACAGCCTGTTATCACTCACGACATCAGACAGAGAAGACACAGCAACAAGGACCAAGGCAGTGCTGATCAGTACTTGCTTTCATGTAAGATTAAACAAGAATGGTTTCGGTCCTATGTTTTCTCAGGTGGCAAACAAGGCCAGGAGTAGTCAATCCCCAGGGAAGAGCAATGCTCAATCACCCTTCAATATCTCTGCCACAGAGCCTGGAGAGGGAGGGACCTTGGACCAAGTGGGACCCTGGCTCCCAGTGATGCAGCATCTCTGAGGAAGTACCTGACTGCTGGCACAACAGCACTGGGAGCTTGTGATTGGAGAGGTGGTGGTAGGAGACAGCCTAGAGAAATATAAACCTGACTTTGGAGCAGGTCTGGATGGAGAGGCCCCCCTGCTGCAGATGCTCTGACATACCCTGCTGTGAAGCATGACCTGCCTGTCAGGGGTACCCAGCTCCGCACCTCCAGGGCTGACAAGCCTTGCAGGGGATGTCCTGCCCATCACCATTGTGAGCAGAGCAAGAACAGTTAAGAGATGGAATACAGGATGGTTCACAGTCCTCAGCAGGTCAAAAGGGCAGATCGCAATGAGAGCACAGAAGTGTCCCTTCCGCCCCTCAATGGGGCAGAGAATAACATGGGGAAGAAAAAGAGCTCCAAGTGCCAAGATCTGATGCCTGTTGCAAATGACAGGATCCTTCTTGACTTGTTACAGGAGGACCCAGGACCTAGCACTCTCCCCTGACACTTCTGGGGAGAAGACTTCTTCCCAGGTGGATTGGCAGAGTAGCCAGAGCTCACCAGGGGGCTCAGCTATCCCACATGTGTGTCACAGCACCTGCCTGCCCAGGACAGCAGTCCAGCGAGCAACACTTCTACTCATCAGTGTCTTTGTGACTTGAGAGAAAGGGAGGACTGGGAGCACAAGGAGGAAGTGTCAGGGACAGAGCCAGGGAGCAGAACTCAGCCCAGCCAGACCATCCTCTTACAGAACTGCTCTCAGCATGGACTGTATGGGCAGACCCAACCTCATGAGCTGGTGTGCCTGGGACAGGGTCAGCTGAAACCTGGTGATAGGACAAGGGGCAACGGGTGCCAGCTGCAACAGAGGAGGTTCCATATGAATATCAGAAGAAACTTCTTAACAGGGAGGGTACCGGAGCACTGGAACAGGCTGGCCAGGGGGGTT
>VZRI01001490.1:65524-99911 GCA_013397515.1 Upupa epops
AGGCAACCTGTTCCAGTGTTCAACCCCCTCCTGCTAAAGATCTTCTTCCTAACAGCCCATTTCCATCTGCCCTTCTCTACTGTGAAACCACTGCCCCTCATCCTGTCACTCCAGACCTTTGTTAACAGCCCTTCTGCAGTCTTCTTGTAGTTCCCTTCAGGGACTGGAAGGTTGCTGCCAGATCCCCCTGGAGCCTTCTCTTCTCCAGGTTCAACAACCCCTGTTGCCTCAGCCTGTCCTCTTAGCAGAGGGACTACAGGTTCAGCAGGTCCCTAGCCTTCCTGTACTGAGGGCTCCAGAGCTGGACACAGGACTCCAGGTGAGGTCTCACCAGGGCACATGAGTGGAATCCCCTCTCTCAATCTGCTGGCCAGGCTTCTTCTGATGCAATTGGCCTTCTGGGCTGCATTTACACAGTCTGTGCCTGCCCGGCCTCTCATCCACCAGCAGAGGATTATTTCTAAAGAAATCACAAAGGAAGGAGCATCCCTTTGGCAGCTGACAAGCAGTCACCATGTGCAAACACAGCGTCCACAGCAGCAGGAGAACACACTGCTCACAGCCCACTCTAAAGCAGAGCTCAATACAAAATCCAGTTCCAAGTCTAACCTGCTGTTCCACTGCCATTCACTGTCTCCGTACCTGGAACTGCAGGTTGTGATTTCCTGCTCATCCTGCACCTGTCTGCCAGCAGTTGATTCCCAGCACTGGAAACCCAAGCAGAGACACACCCTGCACAGGACCTAGTACCTGGGAGAGCCACAGGCATAAACCCCTCCAAGCATGGGCACAGCTGCAGGACAGGAGCTCAGCAATGCCAGCCTTCTTACCTACAGTTACACACCCACTGCACCGGCCCTAAATCCACCCACAGTGCCAGACTGGCACCAAGATTCAGCAGACAGCATTCAGAATCACAGCATTTTTTAGGTTGGAAAAGACCTTCAAGCCCATCTAGTCCAACCAGCAACCCAACTACCCCTCAGCCCTATCCCTGAGCTCCAGATCTCCCCGACTGTGAAACACAGCCAGGGATGGCGATTCAACTCCCTCTCTGGGCAGCCTGTGCCAAGGCCTGAGGGCCCTTTCCAGGGAGAAATTTTTCCTCAGGGTCAACTTAACCTTCCCCTGGTAGATAGAACTTGACCCCCTTTCCTCTTGTCTTTGGGAAAGGAGACTAAAGGAGACTAACCCCCACCTCTCTCCCTCCTGTCAGGCAGTTGCAGACAGCAGTAAGATCTCCCCTTCTGCCTCCTCTCCAGACTGACCAGCCCCAGCTCTTCCTCACTAAAGTGTGATTTCAATCACTCCAAAGCAAAATACCCCACCTGCAATTGCTCTCCAGCTTACAGAACAAAACTGAATTGTTTTGTTCACCGTTTACCAACATCTGAATGGCTTTCAAATTAAAACCCAACACCTGCCTTTCACCCAACGGTGCAGGGGCAGGGGTCTATCTTACAGGGTTCAGACATTCAGAGCACGTGTGTGGGGAACTGCCTGTCCTTATGTACACTGAATCGCTGAGACCAAGGTGAGAAAGTGCTGGTGGTGCTGAGGGGCTGGTGAACAAGAAGCTGGACAGGAGTCACCAGTGAGCGCTTGCAGCCCAGAAGGGGAACTGCGTCCTGGGCTGCATCAGAAGTGTGGCCAACAGACTGAGAGGGGATTCTGCCCCTCTGCTCTGCCCTGGGGACACCTCACCTGGAGCCCTGTGTCCAGCTTTGAAGCAAGTACAGGAAGGACAAGGACCTGCNCAGCCCAACACACTCTATGATTCTTTGAAAGGAAAGGCAAGGGCCATGAGGGGTAACTCAGGACAGTGCTGGTTAATTTACTACTGATTTACAACAATGAGAGTAGTGTCACCTCATCTCTTCACAAGACCCTGGCCTTTTGGACCAAGGCCTAAACCTTTCTGCTATCTCATCTCTAACACTCTGAGAACCCTCTCACCATTCCACTATTGGCAGAAGCAACTGTTACACCAGCAAAACAAAAGGCCCTGGTGTAACCAGGCATGAGGAGGAGGCAGCCCAGTAATGAATGGGCCCTGGGGAGAAGAAAGGAAGCTTTTGTACTGGGTGTTTCAGGAAGGTGGGGGGGAAATTCTGCAGCCCAGCCTTGGCCCAGGACAGCTGGAGCTGCTTAGCTCCTGGGCTAACACATGGGACCAAGGCTACAAGAGATGGGATCAGCTGGGACTTGCGCATCATATGCATTGCTGGTGCTGAGATAGTGCCCATGGCCCTTGTGTCACAGACTACACCAGCACGAAGGAGAGGAGAGTGAGGAGAAAATGGACAGGAACTGCCCCTCATAGGAAGGATTTGGGAAACTCGGTGGGAAGGGGCCTCATCTCCCTGGAAGGGACAGCGACCCTGCTCTCTCAGAGCATTTTTCCCAAAGGGAGAAGGCATGAAAATCTATACCTTACTGACTGACTTTGACAAATGGAAAAGCTGGGTTTCCACTCCTTCAGCTCTGTTTCACTGTAGTAAAACTGTAGGGTTTACCCTGGCTGAGACAGACAAGAACATCAGTGCTCACTCCAGGGACAATCCTGACCAGAGGAAAGCAGTGTCAGACAACTGCCTGTGCAGGAGGTCCCAGTGGACACAAGACAGAGCACCTTGAGATCATCATACACAACCTCAGGGTGACCCTTTCCTTGGATACATGGAGGAGGCTGTGCTGGCCCTGACACCACTCCCCTGCTCAAAGCACATCTCACCAGTGATAGTCAGTCCATGAGGGACACCGCCTACAGCAATGATGCTTGGTCTCAGTCTTGGTTACAGAGCCAAGAGGCACCAGAAAACTCATTATTTGCCAAGTGCCAGTCCTACAGACAGACAAGAGGAATTCAGCTTCCACACTGTCCTCAGCAGTTTGACACAAGTCAGGAGCAGCAGTCCTGGCTCCCCAGCTCCAGTCCTGCTCCCCTGCAGCCTGTTTCCCAGCACACTGCACCACTGCCTGCCCAGCTCATGAAAACCAGCACGAGCTTTAAACTGCTGCTAAAAAGGTGGCAGGAAGGCGTCAGGAAGGGCACTGCAGTTCTCAGACAACTGCAGACAAGGCATCGCTCATCACAGGCAACAGCCATGACATCTGCTGCCAAATTCCCCAGTTTGCAGGGTGAGAATGCAGGGCTCCAGCCTGCAGAGCTGAGCTACCACTGCCCACAGAATCACAGAGTCCCAGACTAGTGGGGGCGGAAGGGACCTCTGCAGATCATCCAGTCTAACTGCCTGCCAGAGCAAGGTCCCCTAGAGCAGATCCCACAGGAACAGTCCAGGTGAGTTTGGGGTGTCTCCAGAGCAGAAGACTCCACTGCCATGAACTTCTCCAAGCCCAGGCTACCAACCTGCAGCAGCCTCAGAGAGAACGCAATGAGCAAAGAAGAAAAATCGTGGCTCTGCTCTGCTGGGGACACAGCTTGGGGCAGCCCCAGGCAGCAGCGCCGGCCCATGCTCACACAAGAGGCATGCCCTGGCTGTTCGGATCTGGCTGACAGATGCAGCACACCCCAGCAGCTCCAGTTTGGGTTCAGAGCTCTCTCCACCAGCAACATGGAGCAATGCATTATCTTCACTCAGTGAGGCAGAAGCGAGGGGGCTGCTGCTCAGCATTGATGCATTAGGGGAGCAGCTCTCCAGCCCGTTCCCCCAGTCACAGGCTTTGGCCACAACCTGCTGCAGCTCCCAGTGCCACAACAGTCACAGCCACGTCCCCCTGCCCCCCTCTGCCCCACGGCACTGCAACTCAACACTTACCAAACGTGGTGAGGTAGAAGGGAGCTCCCAGAGGATCAGCCTGGCGGGTGCAGAGTGAGACCCTGTGGACACCGCTGGGCTCCATGGAAGAGCACTGCTGTTTAGCCAGTAATGAGCCTCGCTGCCCGGGCTGGAAAGCCGGGCGGCCGTTAGCGCCGGGGCTCAGGGTTTCCATGGGACACCCGGCCAACCGCCACCCGCATGAATGGCTGCAGCTCCCATTGGCCACGCGGATTTGAACTGGGACCGCACCTGGCTGAGCAAACAGTCCCGAACCCTGCAGCGCAGCCACGTGTGAGGACACGGCCCCGTGTGAGGACATGGACCTCAGAGCCGCCCCAGCACCATCCCACCATCACCCCGCTGGTGAGGGCGAGCTCCCGGCAAAAGGGGGAAACCCTGCAACATTCCCTCTCCTCCGGCGTGGCAGGCTGCAGGCAGTCCCCAACGCTGCCGGCGCTGGCGGGTTTGCCGGCACACACTCAGCTCTTCAGGAAACTGCCCCACTGGAACAAGGAGGGCGAGCATCACCCACAACATTTTGGGCAAGGAAAGGCGGCACAAGAGTCTGTAGGGATGAGGCAAGGAAAGGAGGGTGGCCAGGCTGCGTCACCTGCTTGGCACTCACATGACAAGAAAAGGCAGATAACCCCTTGGGCTCATGGGATCACTCTGCAAGACCCCAGAGCAGACCTTTCCATCGTCCAGGAGCACCCATCAGCTACAGACGCTGCCACACAGCTTACTGAGAGGCACCCAGAGCAGAAGATGGGCTCTGGAAAGTGTGAAGGAGATGGCGGTTTCTCTGCAAAAGACACTCCCTAAAGGCTGGGATGTCCCAGAACACTTGTTTCCCACCTGCAGACCCACACAGTTCCTCACAGTGCAGGTCCCACAGTTGACTGATCCCCAGCAGAGCCTGGATCACTCCTACTGGGGCTTTCTGAGTATGGATGTGCCAGGTAGCTGCTGTCAGTGCTGACTCCCCAGCTGTCCCACTGCCCCTCACACACCATCCCTTACCTTTACCCTTCACATGCACACAGCTGATCCTCCTCCTGCACCTCGGTGCTGCTCTCTGCTTCCGTGGGGAGGATGGTCCAGACCCACATTGCCCCTTCCTCAGGGCTGGCAGAGGCTCCAGCAGCCAGGGGTTCTGCCCTGTCAGAGAAAAGAGCTCAAGGAGATAGCACACCAGGGACATTACAGGCTCTGCAGCACCCTGCTGCCAGGGTACATCTCCACCTAGCCCCAGCCCTCCCCATAAGACCCACACGACCAAGTCTCCTGCACATTCTGTCACAGCAGAATCCAGACCTGCATCCTAGAAGGAGTCACCCTGGCACACATCACAGCTGCAGCCCTGGCCATGGCCATTCACACTCCACGTGCCAAGGGCATCCCAGAGGCTCTGCTCAACACTGCTCTGGTTTATTTCAGACAGACAACCATCCCCATGAGGGCTCCATTAGTCCATAAACAGCTCTCCAGAGCACTAGAGATGCTGCCCTGCCGCTGCTAGCTGCTCAGGACAGCCTTGGAAAGCTCAGATCCAGCTCCCCGACACCCTCTTCCCAGAAGGCTTGAGGTTCTGTATCTGCAAAAATCCCTGCTGTACAGGTCTGCTCCCTCCTGCAGAACAAGGACTAGTGGAGAGCCCGGAGATCAAAAGCAATCCTGCAAGGAGCTGGGGATCTCCAGCACCTCACAAAAGGCAGGTGGGAGGTATAGCACTTCACCTCCTTCAAGCACCAGGATCTGTCTTGGAGGTGATAACCAGCCACTGCACAGCCAGAATCCATCCTTCACACAGCAGCACTGCAAACTAGAGCAAAGAAACTAGAGTACTCACACATGAGCTCTGGCTCTCCCAGCCGCTCTATGGCTCCCACACAGGTCGGTTCTTCTGTCCAGCAATGACCAAGCACCAGCGTCCTGCACTCAAGCAGTGATTGAGCTGCCACAAGCCCCCGACCTCGGCACCACCTTAACGGGGCGCGGGGGGAACCAGTTAAGTGTTCAAGGGAGTAAAGCTCCAGCACCAGGAATGTACAAATTAAATAGTGAGCTGGGAAGAGACAGCAATAGCAGCGCATGCAACAACTCTTTGCTGGTTCCGGACACCAAGGTACTGACTCTACCCACCTCGCCTGTTAACATTCAAACCCCTGGGCACTGACCTTAACCTGCATTTCTATTCAGGTCTCCAGCAAACTGCACAGTGGGCTGGTTGGCTGGGGAGTTAACAACCTTCTTTTAAAATTTAACACAGTGCCCCACTGTAAATTTCATCTTCCCAGCACAAGGACGAGGCTTTGGCTGTTCCATTCCAAACACGTGCTCAGACGGTTATTCCAGGCAAAAGGGGAACAGGCACAAAGAGAAAACCCACCAGGCTGAAGGTAGCTTTGAAATAAGAGCCTAAACCAGAGTGGGAATGATTAACTGTCTTCCGAGACAGCCAGCAGATACCTGCAGATCCAGAGTTTGACAAGAACATTATCTGTTTCCTTACAGGACCGGGTGCCTTTGGCATTTGTCACCCACAACTTTTGGCTGATCTCATCTCTGAGCCTCTCAAAAATCAGAGGGTCCAACCCACAGCAGTTCTTGGCCTCCTGCAGTGCTGAGAGGTTGCCAGGAGGACTCAGGGTGCCCTCAAAGGTTTAAAAGCACAGAAAGTCCTTTAGGGCAGGTGAAGGACCTGTAAGAGATCCCGTGTGAGGAGGGACCTCCTCAGCCACTCACCAGGAAAGCCTGAACAGCCTGCATGCACAACCACTTGTGCCCAGCTTCTCACAGGGCAGAGCTTCCTGAGCTCTAGAAACAGCTCATCTTGTCGCTCACTCCTTTCTGTTGCTGAAGCTAAACTGAACTGAAACTGTTTACACTGAGGTAGAGATGTGGTTAATGCTACTAACTGGTTTGGAGTGACCTTCTACATCAGCTCCATGACAGCACACGCAGCAGAGAAACAGGTGCTAGAGCCAGATCTTTTTATTTGCACTTCTTGCAGATTTTCACCTGTCCTGAACACCCTGAGGCTGCAGAAACTGCCTGGCTGTATCCCTCAACTGTGCTGGCACTGCAGCAAGAGGTGCTGGGGTGGAATCCCTTTGAAGCACAGCCATGAACCCTATTGTGGCTGGCAAAGCCTTCCCCATCCCTTACAGTGAGGAAGCTGCATCTGTAGAGGATTTGGCAACCAAAGCAACCCACGGGTTATTGTTAGGAACATGCAGGCTCTGATCCACTCTCAGAAGGCTGGAAGGAGATGCTGAATCCATAGCACTAACAGTCACAAGAGACTTCTTTTTCTTTCTCTGTTTTTTCTTTTTTCATGTTGCATGCCCAGGCTGCAGAGCGTGGGGTGGGCACACACCTACAGCACACCAACACAGTCCAGACTGGTGGAGAGTGGAAGGCACCTCTGGAGATCATCCAGTCCAACCCCCTGCCAGAGCAGGGTCTCCCAGAACAGGTTATCCAGGATGGGTCCAGGTAGGTTTCAGATGTCTCCAGAGCAACTTCTCTGGGAAGCCTGGGTCAGGGCACCGCTACCCTCAAAGCACCCTCATGCTCAGGTGAAACGTCTAGGGTTCCAGTTTGTGCCCAGTGCCCCTTGTCCTATTGCTGAGCACCACTAAGAAGAGTCTGGTCTCATTCTCCTTCCCCCACCCTTTAACTCTTGATCAACACTGATCAGAGCACCCTCCAGTCTGCTCTCCTCCAGCTAAATAGCTCCAGGTCCCTCAGCCTTTCCTTGACACAGAAATGCTTGAGTCCTCTCCTCATCTTCATAACCTCCACTTGACTCTCTGCAGTAGTTCCTTGTCCCCCTTAAAACAGGGATCTTCCAGCGAGTGGTGAGGATCACCGCTAGGATCACCTTGTCCCTTGGGTCACTGGAGCAGCTGCTGCTGCTGCAAAGCTCCTTTGTGGACATTATGGCTACCTGATGCTGCATGGGTGACAGGAAGTCTTCTGAGTCCCAGCAGCTGTTCACCTCTGTGTTAGTCTGATGCTGGCCAGGACTGGCAGAATGTTTCGGTGTTTATTTGTGACCAACTTAAGAATGAGATTTTAACTGTCTGGAGAACAAAACCCTGCTCCAAAACACACAACTGTGGTAGAGTCAGACACCCCAGGAGAAGGCTCTTCTGCTCCTGCCATGCTGTTGGGGATTAACCAGGCTTTGACGGATGGGAAATATTAACCCACTGCCCATTTCTTCTAATGCAATAAAAATAATACAATCATCAGGCTTTTTAAAAATATAATAAGACTCTTTAAAAACCTTAGTGACGCTGCTCATAAAGAAGAGAGGTTTCAATAGAGCACAAGATCTCCTGGGAATGATGATTGTGGCAACATGGATCAAAGTAATTCAGTTAAAACAGCTCCAAAAGTTATTGCCTGTCACCTGAATTGACCTGTGCAGTGCGGAACCACACGGACCTGCTGAGCTCCTCTCACCGTGCACATGGACACTGCTTTCCAGGGTTTCTCACAGGGTCTGGCACTCTTCAGTCTCTCAGTGAGCCCATTTAGCTCACTGATCTCACAGAAAACAGACTGTTCCGGCTGGCACAGCCAACTCATTTGGCCAGGGTCTGTATCGTGGGAGCTGGAGGTCAAACACCAGAAGCAGCACAACAGAAGGGGTTAAGCGGCCCTTTTTCACAGGAATCTCCTTCACCACCTCCTGAAGCCAAACTTCCAGTCTGCAAACACCAAGTAAAATAAAAGATACCAAGGTTCTCCTACAAGTCTGTGTTCAGATTAAGCTCAGCTGAAGGGAAGCTGCTGTCTTTCCCCATCTATAACTGTATGATCCCTACTCACCACTTTTGCCTGAGCATGGGAACAGGCAAGTGGTACCACAGAACTCTCAAGCTGGAATGGTCTACATAAGAATTGTTGAGTCCAGCTCCCTGCTCTAGGCAGGGCACCTAGAAATACATCATATGACTAAGAGCATCACCCAGATGCTCCTTAACTCCAACAGGCTTCAGGATGGGACCGGTTCCCCAGACAGCCCCTTCCAGTGACCAAGCACTCTCTCAAACAGTATTTTCCTGACAGAATTCAATAATATTAACACCTGAAGACACACCAATGGGTCAGACAAGGGTCCGTGTGATTCAGCAGGTCAGTTCTGGCTGCAGACAGGAGCTGATGCCTGGGGGAAAACACAAGGACAGATCAGCACAGGAGATATTTTCCCAAAATAGTTGCCCAGCTCTCAACCACTTTCAATTCAAGGACTTTCATCTGCTACAGGATCAACTTGACTTTACATTTACACCCATAGGAGGAGCTGGATCCAGTTTGGGCTGTGGCACACAAATACTTCAGCCTTAATGTGGCTACTTTAAGCCACCTGTGTGGATTAATCCGAATTCTGAATCAGTTAGCTTGATTATTGCACACAGTGATTCACAGTTCCTCTAGTCAGGAAGGCAATTCCCCTCCCTCCAAGCTGGGAGCATTCGCTTTCACGGAGTTTTATTAAAGAGCCTGAGGTTCATTTGTCCAGGTGACACAATGAACATCTGAACCTGCTGCAGAGTTCAGGCATGGAAAAACATCTCTCTGAACTGCAGCACAAACAGAAGCCAGCTCCACAGTGAAATGAACTCAAACAGACAGTACAAAAAGCAAGACAGGCTGCCCTACAGCTTCCCTTCTCAAAGTACTTTCCAAGGGGAATTAACGAAGTTAGAACTAACGCAGTGGTCAGCCCACGCAGCTGAAGACAGCTCCTGAGCTGCTACACAGGGTCTGTCCGAGCATCAATCTGGGATCAGATTGGACTTGATGATCTTTAAGGCCTTTTCCAATCTAAATGATTCAGAACTGCCCCCGGTGCCCAGGACAGGGGGAGAATGATGTCACTAGTCCTGCTGGCCACACTAGCACTGATCCAAACCAGGATGCCATTGGCCTTTGGTGCCACCTGGGCACCCTGCTGGCTCCTGTTCAGCTGGTTGTCACCCAGTCCTGCTAGGCCACTCTCCAGCCACTCATCCTCCAGTCTGTAGCTGCAGGGGGTTACTGAGGCCAACGTGTAGGACCCCGCCTTTGGCCCTGTTCAACCTCATCCCATTGACCCAGTCTGTCCAGATCTCTCTGCAGCAACTTCCTCCCCTCCAGCAGATCGACACTCCCCCCAGCTTGGTGTCATCTCATATCTGCAGTCATCTTTGCAGCAGGGAGATGGCATTATCTGTCTAAACACTCTGCAAAACGTGTTGTTCTGCAAATCAGCAGGGAAAATCCCCCCCCTCTTCAGAACACTGGGGATAAACACGGTGTGAAATAAAGTTAACAGAACAAAGTGGAGAAAGAATGGGGTTGTGCTCAGGTTACAGCAAACTGACAATCTGCTCTTACATCCTGCAGCTTCAGAGCTTTCGTATCCAAACAACTTTCTAGTCCTGTTGAGCCCCTGCATGTGAATCATGACACGTACCAAACAGTAGCCAGGCTTATTCCTGCAACCCCCGTTTTAAACCAGTACAAGATCATTGCTGGTTTTAGTTCAGGTGCAATGACTGCAACCAACAAGCTGTGGTTTTGCTAAGCCAGCTCTAGTGGAAAAGCAAAACACACAAGACAGTATTGTCCTTCTGTACCTCATAAAACCACAAATTAATACTTTAATAGATGTTTATCAAGCCTCCACTCACTGCAATTAAACACATGTACACAGCAGTGATCACAGCCCCCAGGGAAGAAAAGCCCATCCTATCAGGAAGATAAACACAAGCAAGTTTGCAGATGACCCTAAGATGAGTGACACAGGTGACACATCTGAGCAATGGGGCCATTGTCTTATCCAGAGGGATAGACAAGCCAAAGACATGGGACCATGTGAACCTCATGGCAACCAACAAGGCCATGTGCTGACCCCCCAGGATCAGCACTGGCTGGGAATGAACAGGTTGAGACAGGAGTAGACTGAAGGAGTAGACAGAGCCTGGTTAAATAGATAAGATAAAATGCTAATGTAACCTATTGTGTGCAACTACCTGGATTAACTGAATTTATAACTTCCAATTATGGTGAAAGCATGACTGGTGGAAGGCGTTTGGTGAAGATCAACATATAGTATATAAACCCAGCTATTTTGCACAATAAACGGCTTCTGATTCATCCCAATCAGTCATCCCCACCTCTGTTCAATCCGGACAGGGGTAGGACTGGAGGAGCTGCGAAGATCCTTTCAACCCAGACCAGGGTTGAAACGCCCAGCACTTGCTTACACGTGGGACAGCTTGGGCCCTACACCATTATTGGGGCCAGTGTGATCCCTGCTCCTGCTCCATCCTACCCCTTCAGGTAGCAGCCCAACACCACATGGATTTGTTCTCCGATCACCTATGGAACAACCTTGTGCTTGGACAAAGTATAAAACAGAATAAGCGGCAGCAGCTTCAGAGGGCTCCGAGACTCAGGCAGAGCCGATCCCAGCACCATCCATTATGGCTGCAGATGGACTAGTTACATTTGGTCTTTGCCTTCCTTCACACACACATGCTCACCACCTCACCTCTGCAAACCATAAAGCACCATGGAGTTCATAACCGAATGCACTAAAAACAAGCCTCGAGAGACACTGTGATGCAGCAAGGGCTTTTATTATCCAGGTACTGCGACTGGAGAAGTCATTCAGCTCCCACATAAGCCCTTCTTCAAGCCAGCTGCTCCACCAAGGTGTCCCAGCCCAGGACAACTGGAATGGACCAGGCTTTAAGGTCTCTTCCAGCCCAACCCATCCTGTGACTCTCGAGGTCCGGCCCAGCGTTGTGATCCAATGCAGCTCCCCCTGTCTCTAAAACACTCGCCTTTACCTGCAGTCCCGTCAGCACTGCCCCCCCGCCTACAGCAACGCGGCCCCTGCTGCTGGGAACCTTCACCCTCACGGGAAGAAGCGGTGATGTCGATCTTTGTTCTCAATGCAGGGCCCCGCTGCATTGAGAACAAAGAGCAGTTCTCAATGCAGAGCCCGGAGAGAGCAAGGGCCGCGTGAGCTCTGCCGAGCCCAGGGGCTCAGCCTAGGGCACTAATGCACCCCATGCCCCAATGCACCCCGTGCCGTTACCCAGCGCTAGGGGGAGGGAAAGAGGAGACAGAATCCCGGTCCCCTGCCCAGGGCTCCCCGCGCTACACCCCCTCAACACCGGCCCCACGGGCTTACAGCAACCGACCAGTCACTCGAGCATCTCCCCACTAACCNCCCCCGGTTCCTCCCCCCGTGACGCCCCGGTCTTCCTTGCAGGAGGCGCAGGATGGCGGAGAGACCGGAGGATCTGAATCTGCCCAACGCCGTCATCACCCGCATCATCAAGGAGGCGGTGGGGGACGGGAGGGGAAACCGAGGGGGCTGCGGAGGGTCCCTCGTTCCCGGCTCTGCTGTCCAGAACGCAGTCAGGTGTCCCCCTGGACCCCCAGGCGGGGACCCCGCGGCCATTTCCGCATCGCTGCAGGGAGGGTGGGAAAGGCCCGGCTGGACAAGGGGTCCCAGTGCCTTGCCGGGGCGAAATGGGCCCAGTAAGGCCCAGAGGTGAAGTTCAAAGGCTGGGGGGCTCTCCAGATGGGACCGGCTGAACCCAAGTCGCCAGAGCGGAGCAGCTGTCCTATCTCTGGAGGTGCTGCCTGGTAGTGTCCAAGGCCAGGCTGGATGGGCAGCCTGCTCTGGTGGGAGGTGTCACGGCCCATGGCAGGGGGTTGGCACCGGGTGATTCTTGAGGTGCCTTCCAACCCAAACCAGCCTGTGGTTTATTCTTTATATAATAGTCTAGAATAACTCCCAGTAGTTAATTTAATGATGCATTTGGTCTTGAGCTCTGAGGCATTGCTGAAGAGGTGATGGGTGACTGGTCTGTGTCAGGACTCTGATAGCTGTCAGATGAGCTGCCCCAGAGGCCAGAGCTGCCAGTGATCGAGATGTGACTTTGTGCCTATGGAGATGGAGGGAGCTGTCACACTGCACTGGGCTTTCAGATGGCATGAAAAGTTTTGTGAGCAGTTCCTGGTTGCACTGAGCCCTCTGAATGTCTCAGTGGAACTGACTTACGAAGCTGCCAGGCATTGAAGCCACTTACAGCAGCTGCTGATAAAAGTTGAATTTGTTTTCCAGCTTCCAGATGGAGTGAATATATCCAAAGAAGCTCGGAGTGCAATATCCAGAGCAGCAAGTGTGTTTGTGCTTTATGCAACATCATGGTAAGATTTGTTGTGTCAGGTAACCAGCACGGTTGGGTTATAACCCTACTCTCTGCTGGCTGTCCTGGACACTGATTTTCAGAGTTTCTTTCCGTACTGCCTGTTTGTATAAACAAACCAGTTTTTAATGTGGCCCGGGCTGCAGCAGTTGGGTTTGGGCTGTCCTCAGTAACACCCAGGGCTTGGCTCTGCACACAGAGATAGCCTAACGCTACTGGCGTTGTGGTTGTGCGGCTTTTTCTAGCAAAGCCATGAGCCCTCTGCTCACATGCTGTGCTGCTCACCACACAGCAGAGTTACGGCAAGCATGAGTCAGGCTTGGAGCTAGTCAGAGGATGCAGCAACATCTTTGGGATGGCTCAGGTTGTGCTGTGCCCATGGACAGTGCTCTTGGGTTAAGTCCTTGCATGGCTCTGAGAGTCTCACCTTACTGACAGTGCCCAGCCTTCTAGTCCAGTTGTAGAAAAGGTCCCTGTTAGCAGAAAAATTAGATGAAAACACTTAACAGCCAGTGGAAGCAAAAGGTGCCTTAAACTGCTCTTAGTGATTAATAAACCACTGAAAAGTTCAGGAGAGAGTGTTTGGGTTTTTGAAGTCACTTGTGACTTTCATAAACCAAACAAAATTGATGACAGTTACGCTATTCTTGTTATTTTGCTAGTGCGAACAACTTTGCGATGAAGGGGAAGAGGAAGATGCTGAACGCTGGTGACGTTCTCTCTGCTATGGAGGAAATGGAGTTTCAGCGGTTTGTCACCCCGCTGAAGGAGTCACTGGAAGGTACCATCTGTAGTTCATGTTGAGGGAGTCTAATGAGCACCAGACCCTGTTTTCCTTGAACACTGGCCAAGCAGCACTTACTTGCCCATCTCATTCTCTTTGCCCAGCAGTTTGCACTGCAGTTTGCCTGAGGAATGAACAATGTGCAGCCTAACAGGACTGGGATAACATTGTGTCACAGCTGATGAGGACTGGGAAAGTCTCAGACGCCCTCACTCCCCTGTTATGTTTATCTAAGGGAGGTGTTAGGTGCTGCCTCTAAATGTGAACAACTGTGGCCTATTCAGCATTTTTTCTGCTGAAATTTAACCTGATCTCCCATGGGGCTGCTCAGCACAGCTCACATAATGGGGTGAGTCACTGCTCTGAGCTCACTGCTCCCTTGTAGGCCTGGAGAGCATGTGAGTGTTGGACTTCAGCCACTGCACTGCTCCTGCCCTCAACTCCCACCTAGCCATTCCTCACCTTCTCTCTTTCTTAGTTTACAGGCGGGAACAGAAAGGAAAGAAAGAGGCAAGGAAAGATAAAGACAAGAAGGCAGATTCAGAGGAGCAGGATAAGAGCCGAGAGGAAGATAATGATGACGACGATGAAAGGATTGAGGAAGAAGAGCCAAATGAGGAGGAAGAGGTGGACAACTGAGTCTGCCGATAAGGCACTTGCAGGACTGGGGTTTATTGGGCAGGATACAAACACTGTAAATCAACCTTGATGTGTCCCCTGTGTTTGCAGTAGAGCTTTGTGTTCCCTGCGGGCTCTAACCTGTTGACTTATGCTGAGGCTGATCCTGAGGATTGCTCCTCCCACATGCAGTGGCCGGTAGACTGGGATGGGACAGGATGGCCCTGGCTTGGCCCTGCAAGAGAGAAAAAACCCAAACATCGGGCGCTCAGGACAGAAGCAGCCAGAAGAATTTGAAAGATTGTTGAATAAATTTAGTCAGGGCTGAAGCAAACCAATTGTTAACCCTCTGTGGTTTAGAATCTGCATGATGATGTCAAGGAGGCTTGACAACTGGACTTGAAGGCTTTTAATCCTTCATTTCTTTATGTTCTGGCTGAGCCTCCTCGTCCTGCCACAGCAGGGACAGTAAGACCATGTCTTCCACCTCAGCAGTCTACACAGTGACATCGCAAGTACATGGGGACCTCTGCTCCACTCAGCTGATTCTGGGGAGCCAGATTTGATTGGAGATCAACCAAAATCAAAAAGCTTCACAGCACTCAGGATGTAAAATCAGTACCAGAAGTGCTTGGTTTGTCTCTTTGAAGCCCTCACCATTCCCTTCTTGCAGAATTGCAGCCAGTTTACATGTGGTGGAACAGGGAAGTGGGCCTTAGGGTTTTGTCTCCTTTCCCGATTGAAATGGACTCACTGCATCAGAGGCTCCTCTTTAACCTTCAGCAGCCATTCCAGAGCTCCAGCAGGGCGATAAAGACAGGACATTCCTGCCTAGCAGGACCAGCACTGGCCTGCCGTTTATAAAGCAGCTCCTGCAGTAATGTTGGGTTGAAACCAGCTGTTTATATCCATAGTTCCCCTGTAGGTTTGTTGTTTTATAGTTGAATTGTTAGCTTCAATGCCGTGCCTTTCTCTTCTCTGAGAAAGTAGCTGTTAGAATAAGCTCATTTGGGGGGAAAAAAGCTTTATTATTTGACAGATCTTATTAAAGACTGATAAACCTAGTATCTGAGGCCTGGTGAAGGATAAAACCCACAGGTTTCAAAGCAGCATTTGTGAGGAATCTTGTGTCTCACCAAAATGTTGAAGCAGAGCTGCCCACACTAGCTGCCCTGCCAAGAGGCTTTTCTGGCCTGATGGCTTTTCACACACAAGTCCAGCTCGTGAAACCAACTGGATCAACAAAGATTTTCCACTGTCTAGTTTCTTCTGGTGTGCAGTGGGTAACATGGAAAGCCTGAGTTGCTATCTTCCTGAGATCTCCAGTAACAACCAAAAAAATGTTCTTCAAGCTCTTCTTCCTCACCTTTTCCTCTTTCCTAGTACTGCCTGGGGTGCATATTCTGGATGGGACCAGTATCTAAATAAAATCCACTTTATTTACAGACCCAGAGTCTCTTTTACTGTCAACAGTAAAAATTGTGGTTGCATCGAAGTGGGCAGCAAAGGCAGAACCAAACTTGTTTTGAAATTACTTAAGGCTGATGGAGAGAGGTGGCTGCAGCCCAGCTTTTGTGGGAGGGGTGAGAGGGAACTGCCAAGACTCAGCAGAACTGGAGATTTAGTAACTGGAAAGTAGGGTTCAGGCATTGGTGTTTGTATCCCTGGTGTGGAAGGAGCCTTTGACTCACCCTGGCTTCCAAGAGGGGCAGTAGGTTGGGGGGAAATAGGAAAGACACAGGGTCAAGGATTCTGTCCTGCATGGCCAAGGAAATGTGGGAGCTGCAGAACACAATAAACCCACTGTGTGCTGCTAGGCACCCAGCAGGGCTCCAACTTCCCCTCTTCACCTGGCAGCCCCCCAAAGCCTTGCTCCCAGGATCTCTTTAATTCCTGAATCAAATACACCCGGCAGCCCAAATCCCTGTTCTGCACCTTCACAGCATCACAAAGTCCTGCTTGATGTCTCCAGTTGCCACATTCCTTTCTCCAGCACCCGAATACCCCAAATCCGTGCTCAAGCCACCCTAGCAACCCAAATCCCTGCTCCACGTGCCAGAGCACCCCAAATCCCTGCTACACATCCTCCCACCATTCCAAATCCCTGCCCGGGTACCCCAAGCAGCCCAAATCCCTGCTCCATGCCCCCAGAACCCAAAAGCCCTGCTCCAGGTCCCCCAGGCCTCCTTCGCCCCTCCGCTCCACTCCACCCCCAACAACCCCGCCTCCCGTTTCTCGCAGCACTTGGTACCGCCCCATCCTGTTCCCGCGCTTTGTCGCGCGAGACTTCCCGCCTGCGCAGCGCGGGGAGGGGGCGGGCAGGGATATGCTAATGAGGGCGGGGCGNTTGAGCGTTGGGCCCCGACATGGGGGGCTGCTCGAAGGTGGGGGCGAGGGAAGGTCGGCTCCTGCTGCTCAGGATGGGGGGAGACGGCCTCCAGCAGCTCCAGGGAGACTGCAGTTGGCTCTGAGGAGGGAGCAGTTTGTTCCCCGAAGAGACTGTCCGACCCCAGGAGACGTGGGGTGGGGGACGGCCCCCGTGTTCGGGGGGCTTAACAGCCGTGGAGATGTGAGGTGAGAGACATAGGGGACCTGGCAGACCTGAGGGAACAGCTGTACTCGAAGGTCTCGAAGCCGTTCTCCAACCCAAAGAATCCTCTAATCTTCCACAACCTCTTGACCTTCGTTAGTGACAGTTAATTAACTCGCAGCTCCGGGGTTTCCCCGGGGAGCCGCTGTTACCGCACAGGCTGTGGTCTGTCCCCGCTCCCACCCGGGATTTGGGGAGCTTGTACGCCTGCAGGTGGGACAGTTGGGCTCTGCAGGTTGAGGCTGTGTTCGACTCCATCCCAGAACGCGGGAAGGCAGCTTCGTGTGCTGGCGGTGCTGAGGCTGACCCTGGCAGCCCCCCATGGCCCTGCGTTGGCCCTGGCTCTGGCTGTCGCCGGGATACTACCTGTCAGCTGTACTGCTGCAAGGTGTCAGTGCTTTGCTCGTAGTGCGGCTGCTTCTCACTGATGGAGCTTGGTGACACAGCCAGGTTCACACTAAGCGAATGTGCAGGTCCAGGGACTGGACCTTGAGCAGTGCTGGACTTTGAGCAGTGCTGGTGTGGAAGGGCAAAGGTGAAGCTGCTCTGTGTTGTGGGACCATTTTCTCTGGATGAGACCATGGGGATGTCCTCAAGCTGCTCCAAACTGATGTTCTGGTGTGTGCAAAGCTTTAGAAAGACAGATTTGGGCCTTGAATGTAGGAGAACAAGGTGTTTGTGCTTTGCTGGGAGCCCTGAGGGGATCTCGGTGCAACCAGAGTGTGTGCTGCAGTGTCCTGTCATAGCACTCTTGCCGTCCTTGCTCTGCATCCCCTTCCCTCACTGTAGAGCAGCTGTAGGACCTTGGTGCCCATATCTGACTGGGTGTCCTGTGTAGGTGAGGGGTGCTGGAGGCTCCTGCAGCTTCTCCCACGTGTTGAGCTGGTACACATGGCCTCAGTGGATGGGCGCTCTGTGGGGCCCACCCATCACGGCTGTTATCTCAGCTCTGCCACTCCACCAGTGCCCATCTTCTTTCCCAGCAAAGGAGCTGCTGGAGCTGAGACCTCTAGCTGTCTCATGCAGAGTCAGGTGCCTCTGCTCCCATCCCCTTCCCCCTCCCCTTCCTCCAGAGGGATTAATAGTTTAAAGCATTATTTTTGATTCTCGAAATGGGTTCAGTGAGCTCTTTGTTCTCCACCACTGCCCTCCTGGAGCCCTGCCTGAGCTGCCAATTCCAGTTTACTCAAGTGCTGTCCCCTTTCCCTGTGAGGAAGAGCTTCAGCAGCAGCTTTCCAAGACTAAAAACTCCTTGCTGAGCGATGCTGTGACTCTGCCAGTATCAGCTGCATGGTCCCCCACAAGCACCAACCCAACAGTGTTTTTACGTATCTGAGTGACTGAGAGATGCATTCTCCCTCCATCCCCAGGCAGAGGGGACTGTCAAGCCCCGCTCTGAGCGTGATGCTCCTACAAGTACCCTGTGCAAGGGGATAGCCTTGCACAGCCTGAGAACACAGCTCAGCATTAGAGTATCTGAAGAGTCTGTATTTTCCATGAGAACAGAGCCACCTTCTGCCCAGCTCTGCTGCTGACTGGTGTTGCAAACAGTAGTGTGAAACTTTCATCACTGTGAGCTGGAGAGTGCACAGAACAAAGAACCAAACTAAACCTGATCTCTGCAGGAGGGGCACTCTGGGCTGTCTGTGGGATTCACTCACAGAAGTCTTTGAAGTAGCTATGTAGTCTGTTGCTCAAGTTGTGGTTCCCAGGACTGTCACAGCTCCTCTCTGCTGTGCTGCAGCCAAACACCTTGTCATGCAACAACCCCAGCCCCTTCCGTCGTGCACTGAGGAGAAGAGGATTTAGCACTAGTGGGAATTTAAGTCTTAATGGTATGATTGCATAATTATCCCTAAATCTAAATGGTACCAAAGAAGGAAATACTGCTACAGGAAAGGTTTCACCAGTGACAGAGGTAGTGTTCTGTGTATTAGAATCATAGGATGGTCTGGGTTGGAGGGGACCTCAGAGTTCCCCTAGCCCCAACACCCTGCCATGGGCAGCAACACCTCTCACCAAACCAGGCTGCCCAGAGCCCCATCCAGCCTGGTGTGGAACACTTCCAGGGATGGAGCAGCCACAGCCTCCCTGAACAACCTGTTCTAGGTCCTCAGCACCCTAACAGGGAGGAATCGTGCCTCAGATCTGATCTAAACCTCCCTTCTTTCAGTTTGAACTCATCCCCCATGTCCTATCATTAGAGCCCCTCAGAAAAAATCTCTCTCCAGCTTTGCTGTAGGCTCCTTCCCTTCCTCACATCCACTACCAGCAGCAGCTTACAAGAATATTCTTGTTTTGGTGCTTCCAGAGTCTCCTTCCACAGCCTCCTAGGGAAGGCCCAGGATGCAGGCAGATTCCCTTCTTCACAGTGGCTACTTCCACCCAGTGCTGCGCTCCTGGCAGTGCACAACTACCACCTTCAATGCCTTCAACCTCATCTACCCCATTTTTGTCACGTGAGTGAGCCCTGGCTCCCTGGCTATGGACCCACGCCTGGCTTGGCTTAGGGGCTCCCTGAGCTATTAGATGAGTTCAGAGTCCCTGTAGACAAGACTGGGGCAGAGGCCTCTTTCTTATACCAGATCCTCACATCTGTCCCATCCACCTTCTGCAGTGACAGCCCTGATGCTGTGGAGCCGATCCCCAGCCTCCCTGGACAAGCCAGGTAAGACCCCAGCCCCAACAAACCCCACTGTGGGCGCTGCTCTGCCCCATGCCCAGGTAGGGTTGATGAGCATTAAGCCACAAGTGACACTTCCAAGCACCCTGTGTGGTCCCTGCCTTGGGGATCCCCCAGGGCAGGAGTGTTTTCCCACTAAGGGAGTGAAAAGGAATCATACTAGGAATGCTGGGAAGGTACCAGTACTGGCAGGAATGGTGCCAGGGTCTCACTTTGCTCTCCTTTGCATGTTGCATGTTGTGTGGGCATGCAGGGAAGCTGGAAGGGAATGGGCTTTTCAGCAGCAGTCAGAAAACCTGTGCAAAGACAGGGCTCTGGTCCTGTATTAGGTCTCACAGGACTGGCAGTTCTTCATCTGCTGCTGTGTTAGCAGGGTCAGAGAGGCCTCCGGGGGGTGGTCCTGGGTGGGGAGTGAGCTGGAACTGCAACAAGGACAAGAAGATAAATGATTCAAGGGCAGGGCATGCTCATCCTTTCAGAGCAGAGTGCTCATGTTGGGTAGATAACACTCCTGTAGTCCCAGATAAGGTCCCGGATTATTCCTCCCAGTGTTCAGGCAACACCTTCAGCTGCTGTGTGGTGGGGATCCTTGTGGGTGCTGGATCCCAGTCATAGACAGCAGCACCCCAGTCACAAACTTTAACTTTGCTCTTCTCAGGTATGGAGTGAACAAGCTGGAGGGGATGCTGCGCCCCCTCGTTCAGGATGGTCTGAAGTGTGTCCTCATCTTCGGGGTGCCCACCGAGGTCCACAAGGTGTGTGTGGTGGTGGCAGGGGGCCTGGGATAGCCACAGGGCCTCAGTGTGAGAGAGTGAGCAGCATGAGGCCAGGGCTCTCCTGCTCAAGCAAGAGCAGTTCAGGGTGTCTGGACATGCATGCACCCTTCTCAGCAGAGCAGGGTGGGGATGAGAGGCTGTAGTGACACCAAAAAGCTCCCGGAGCTCTTGCAGGTGGCCCTAAGACCTGCATCCACTGCTCAGAGACACTGCTCTGTTGCCCATTCATTGGTGATCCCACTGCGCTGTGTTAAGAAGTCTCATGGTTCAGAAAACGTTTCCTGGGCAGAACTGCTGCCATGCAGGAGGCAGTGGGATGCCCTCAATCACGTGTGCTGAGGTAGTTCTGTCTCACAGGATGAGAGAGGTTCTGCCGCTGATGCAGAGGACACACCTGCCATCCAGGCCATCAAGAAGATCTGCTCCTCCTTTCCAGAGCTGCTCATTGCCTGTGATGTCTGTCTGTGCCCTTACACCTCCCACGGGCACTGTGGTGAGTACACAGCCCATCTGGGGATGCTCTTGGAGCACATTTCTGCCACTGGGAATATCCAGAGCTTTGCCATTTTCTGCTGAGGAGTTCCATATGCTGGTGGGGTTTGGCCAGCTCCTGCTCCATGACTTGGCTCCCCAGTACCGGTAGAGTTGAACCTGGAAGACTTCTCCTGGGTTTGAGAGCAGGGTGTGAGGTGCTCTGGATCCTGCTTTGGTGATCTGCATCTGTATGAGTGCCTGTCTCCCCCACCTCTATCCTCCCTTCCTTGTAGAACCCACAAGTGTCCAGTCCCTGGAGGGCTGCACTGTTTGTCTCCTGCTCCTTATCCAACTCTCTTAACGCATTTCCTACTGTTGCTCAGAGCACCCATAGCTTGTCCCAAGAACCCAGTCCCAGTCCAGGGATTGAAACAATTGCCTACCCAGCCCCTCAGCTAACACCAGGTTTCTCTCACAGGGATCCTGCGTCAAGACGGCACCATCCAGAATGAGATGAGCTGCCAGCGGCTGGCAGAAGTGGCACTGGCCTATGCTAAAGCAGGTGGGGCTCTTCTGGCAGCAGTACCACAGGTTGACTCCCACAGACATGCTCCATTCTCACTCTGCTCCAGCTGGGAATGCTTTGGCTCTGAGCTGACCCTGGCAGAACTGAGGGCCCCAGGGATCATCTCCAGGCAGTCACAGCCCTGGGCACTTCCCACTGGCTCTGGTCTTTTCCTGCAGGCTGCCATATCATAGCCCCCTCAGACATGATGGATGGGCGCATTGCGGCCATAAAGAAAGCACTGATCTCCAATGACCTGGGCAACAAGGTGAGTGTGCTCAGGATCTGTGTGTGCGATTGTCCCAGTGCAGACAAGAGAGGAATGTCCATGGCTGAATGTGTGGACTGCCTGATGCCAGGCCTCTGGCAGGGCAAGGAGAACATGGACCAGAGTATAAACCAGCCATGGGAGGGAATCTCTATGGCCTGGTGCTGGCATTCTGACACTCACTGCTCCCTTCTTCTCTGCAGGTTTCGGTGATGAGCTACAGCGCCAAGTTTGCTTCCTGTTTCTATGGTCCCTTCAGGTGGGTGTGTCCCACAGCCAGGATTGTCCCCAGCCAGGGGGCTGCAACATGTCCCCACATTACTTGGAAATAGGCTTTGGCCAGAGCCAGGAGCACTGCTGACACCACACAGGTCCCTCTGGAGTGCTCTCCTCCAGTGAAATGGGGGAACCAGGAGGCTGCCTAGTAGGAAGGTCACAGTGGGTGATCCATCCCACATACTCACCTGCCTGTCTTGGGTGCTGGTGTTGAGGCAGGTAAGGAGGGAGCTGCCAGGACAGCCCTCCTTTTCCTGGCCCAAATGCCTCAGGGACTGCCCTTGTGTCATTCTGTAGCTATAGAGGAGCTGTCCTGGCCCTTATCTCCTGCCCTTTGCCTTGCCCTTCACTAGAGATGCTGCCCTGTCCAAACCTGCTTTCGGAGACCGGCGATGCTACCAGCTGCCCCCAGGTGCCAGGGGCTTGGCGATACGTGCTGTGGTGAGTGACCCAGGGTGGACAGGTCACAGGTTTACTGCTGTGGGGATTGGAAAACCTTCATGCAGTAACACTCAGCAATGTGATGGAGCTCAGGGAGAGGAAGGTCAAGGGTGTTGGGGTCAAAAGGGGGAAGGCAAGAGGCCAGCCAAACAAGCAAGAATCCTATCAGCTTGGCAGAGAGCTGGTCCCCTGTGCAAGCCTAGGGGCTGGGAGCTGTGGAGTTGGTAAATCTATACCCTGCTGTTGCTTGGGGTGCCAGGTCCAGGGACATGCAGGCACCAGCATGGTGAGAGCAGTGTCAGCTCTTGCCCATTTCAGTCTGTAGGCTCCTGTGGCCATGAACAGCTCTGCAAACCCTGCTATGATCCCTTGTGGGCAAACTGACCATCAAGTCACAACTGGAGAAAACTTTGGTGGACTTGGAGAACATCCCACTACCCCCAGCTGCTGGGGTCAAGCACATGTTCCCCTTGCAGGACCGGGATGTGCAGGAGGGAGCAGACATGCTGATGGTGAAGCCTGGAATGCCCTACCTGGACGTCGTGAGGGATGTCAAGGGTCGAGTAAGCTCGTGTAGTGCTAGCAAGGCACAGGACGGCACTGGCGGAGAAGGGGGAGGAAGACAGGTGGCACCTCCAGCACAGCCAGTCTGGGTGTCCAGACCAGAGGGGCCGTGACTGAGCTTCCTGTGCTGCGGCGGGCAGGGGGTTTGTGGGGAGTCGTCACTGTCTGACCCTGTCTCCCCCTGTCCCGCAGCACCCGACGCACCCGCTGGCCGTGTACCACGTCTCGGGGGAATTCGCCATGCTGTGGCACGGGGCACAGGCCGGCGCCTTCGCCCTCGAGGCCGCCGTCAGGGAGGCCATGACGGCCTTCAGGCGAGCAGGTGAGGGGCTGCCCCGGGTCCCCCACACTGTCCGTGTGCCCCTGCTCTGTCCCTCGGTACTCTGGGTGCCTCCTGCTCCATCCCCCATGTCCCGCTCTCTCCGCAGGGGCCGATGTCATCATCACGTACTTCACCCCGCAGCTCCTGCGGTGGCTCCGGGAGGACGCGGCGGGACGGGCCTGAGGCGGAGCCGACTGGGGCTGCCTGGGCGGGGCGGGGCTTCCGGGACGCGGGGCGTTGGGCCCGGAGCATAGTCTGTGGGCGCAGGGGGAGCGCATGTACGCCCTCGCCCCCACGAACCTCCACGGCGACACCTGGACAACCCCCGCCGCCTCACTGTCTCCCACTGACCCCCCACAGACCCNGTCATTGCGGGGAAGGCCGAGAGCGCCAGGACTCTACACAGAGTCCTCTGTCCGCCATCTCCGTTCCGGGCGCTCCCGAGGGGCTGACGCGGAGCCTGGGCACCCCTGGGGCAGAAACCGCTTAGCACCGCCTGGCCCCCTTAGAGGCCCCTGGCTCGCACCGCCCTGGTGCCGTAGGTCCCCTTTGGCGCCGGGCTGTCTGGCCTCAGGCCATGCTCAAGTTGCGCTTGTTAACGTGGGACGTGAAGGACACGCTGCTACGGCTGCGGCGGCCCGTGGGAGAGAGTTACGCGGTCGAGGCGCAGGCCCACGGGCTGCAGGTACAGCCAGAAGTGCTGGGCCGGGCCTTCCGGGAGGTGTACGCAGCCCAGGGCCGGCGCTTCCCCAACTATGGCAAAGGCCAGGGACTCAGCTCCCAGCAGTGGTGGCTTGATGTTGTGAAGGAGACCTTCAGGCTGGCGGGTGTGCATGAAGACAGACTCCTAACACTGATGGCGGAGAACCTGTACCGTGATTACTGCAGCGCCAGCAACTGGGAGCTGCTGCCTGGAGCCAGTGAAACCCTAAGCTGGTGCCAAAAGAAGGGCTTCTGCATGGGGGTTATCTCCAACTTTGATAAACGCTTGGAAGACATCTTATCCCGGTGCAACCTGCGACACCACTTTGACTTCATCCTCACTTCTGAGGCCGTGGGCTTTGCCAAACCAGACAGGCGGATCTTTGAGCAAGCTCTGCACCTCAGTGGGCTTCCCCCAGAGCAGGCAGCTCATGTCGGGGATGATTACAGGCGGGATTACAGGGCAGCACGAGCCGTAGGCATGCACAGCTTTCTGCTCTGGGCTGCCAAGCAAGGCGAGGAGCCAGAAGTGCCTCCCAAGCACATCCTGCCCACACTTAGCCACCTCCTGGCTCTTATTGAGAAGGGGTAGTTGCATCTGGGAGGAGGATCTGTGCTGCAGCAGAGCAATCAGCTGGTCCTAGTGTGAGATTTTTTTGTTGCCAGGTGGGCAGAGGAAAGGAGTGCTTTCTGTGGGGAGCAGTGTCTGCAGAGCTGGAGGGGGAGCAATGCAATAAAATGGATCTGACATTTGGTGCTGCTGCTTTTCTCTTATAGCTCTAAAATGATAATGGGAGAGGGCTGGTGGTAGTATCTTTCCCTAATGGAGCTGTGGACAGGGTCAAGCTGCACTCCAGAAGGCTTATCTTGAGGTTTAATCCCTTCCTAGTCACCCTGGGGCAAGGCTTGAGCATCTATCACCCGGTGCAAGACCATCAGCAACATGGGTTGGTCCCATCCTAGGGAAGATCTCACACAGAGCACCTAAGGGTCTAGGCCCTGCACCAAAGTGAACCCCAGCTCTGTGGCCTCTAGCACACCTTTCTCAGTGGTGAGGAGGCAGCTGCTGCAGGCAAAAGGGTCTGAAGCTAGGCAAATCCACTTAAACTTTACTGATTTGAGCAGATTTGCAAAACAGGACAAATTTTAACCAGTTAAGGAAGCACCTTTCCTGCCCTTCTCCCTCAGCTTCAGCCCAACACCTCTCCTTCCTCAATGGCCAACATCAGCTCCCAGAGTTTGCACCAGAGAATCATTTACATTGGAAGAGTCCAATCATTCCCCAGCCCTGCCAGGTAACCTCTGTACATCACACCACATCTCCATGGCTTTTGAACCCCTCCAGGGACAGGAACTCTACCACAGCCCTGGGCAACCTGGACGAGGCCTGGACAACCATTTTGGGAAAGAAACTGTTCCTCATGGCCAACCTCAACCTCCCCTGGAGCAACCTGAGGCTGTTTCCATTTTTCATTCAACTCCCCACTCCCTTTGGCAAGGTGAGGAGTGGCTCAGCTCAGGTTTCTCCTGCTCCTCGCTCCTCTGCTGTCATGGACTCCTCCACATGCAACTGCCCCTCAGGGCAGTGACAGCCCTCCTCACTGTTCCTGCTCTGGCGTAAGGCACCTTCTCCCAAAAGTGTGTCTCCTGCTGTGTTCCAGTGATGCCTCCTCCCTGCGATTTCTCTTCTAAAGCCCACTGCAAAGCTGTGTTTGACCACCGAAGCATCCAATGACCCACCTAAGGCAATCGGCAGAGCCAGGCACCACCCTGAGCTCTCACCTCAGCACAACGGATGCAGGGTTTGTGTAGTCTCAGGAGATGAAAGCTGGTGTAGAACATGGGAAGAACAGAAGCAGTCTGAGGGGAAGTCTTGTCTGAACACAGCTGTATGCAAGCCGGTAGCCCTGTCTAGACTCCCCCCATAAAGGTACCGTACAGGGTGCATACAGTCACTGTCCAGTAATGTTCTGCTCACTGGACAAGCAAAATGCTCTGGTGTGCCACAGCAAAGACAGGATAGAGTGGTTCCACAAAGGTCTCCCTATGCGAGAAGAGGATTGTGCAGGAATCAGGGTCATAAAAGAGCAGCTCACCTCCCGTGAAGTCAACCAGCACTGCAATCTCGGACGGAGACTTGATCAGCTCCACTGGCTGTGGCTGCCCAGCATGCAGGAACCTGAACTCCTTGTCATAGCGTGAGAAGACCCAGGTCACAGCATTGAAGCCCAGGCGAGCTTCGTTGGCAGACCCCTTTCGTGGCAGTGAGCCGTAGCAAACCCCCAGCTTGTAGGCACAGCTCTTCTCCACCCTGATCTTCCATGCACAGACTCCTGACTGGAAAGCTGTGGTGGCCAAAGCATTGGGCCAGTGGTCAAATCGCTCAGGACAGTCCAAGTCCCCCTTTGCTTTCTTGGGGCTGAAAGTCAGGGTTTTCTTGTCTTTTGACAGGCTGAGGTGAGGGCTGACAGTTTTCTCATCAATATGGATCTCCTGGGAGCCTGCAAAAGAAGCCACACAATGAGCAGCCATTTGGTAGCCCCCACCTGAACCATCTGAAGAAGCTGTGGCCACCAGAAACACAATCGCACCCACCCCCTCCTCACACATTGCTCCTGTGGACCCATCTGCTCCCCCGGGGCGACTACTTGCTAGGGGCTCAGACTTGGTGCCAGTACAGCAGCTTCCACAGCCTCTGCTCTCAAGCAAAGGCTAGAACACCACAGAGACCAACCAAAGGCCAGAATACATCTCTCTACCCTTGCAGTCCTGCCAAGTCTGAGAAAATGCTGCCTAACTTACTGTGACCCTGACATGAACCTACACAAAACAGAACTCAGCAAGTTTGGTTCATCTCACTCTTGGGCAAGACCCAAAGCTCAGCCAGCCTCAGTCCCTTCCCATCCCACCTTGAGTGAGCAGGACCTGATTCTCCTCCTGCAGTCAAGAGTCTGGCAAGGACTCAGGGCTGTTTGCAAAAAAACCTGCAAATCCAGTAATACAGGAATGAGGAAGAACAGAGAGGGCTGAGCAGGGGAAAACTTTTTCTTCCTCTAAAGCCCAAGGATTAATACACCTGCCCCCAGCACGCTCAGAGCAGTGAGGTGGCACCAGGCAGTAGAGATGAGCACAGTCAAGACTCCATTAGGTTTTGCTGTGATTTGAGGGGCTGCCTAGTAGGCTGCAGCAAGTCTACTCCAGTTCACAGGCTGACAGCACCCCTTGCCCTACCCTAGCCTCTTGACCCCTTCAGTGGGTCTGCAGACCAGCTCCAAGAGCTGAGTAACTGCACAAGCATTTCCCTCACTCAGTAACTTCACTGAGTGAAAAGGCTGGTGCCCAACTGACTCACCTGCTCCCAGGGACATCGTTTCTACCTGTAGGTGCCCCTCCTTGCCTTCCTCCACCCTCACTTCATTCATTTTCAGTCTTAAAACACCACAGAAACAAGGGTGGAGCAGGTGAGTCACTTGGTCCCTCAGCTCTGCTCCAAGAGCTCTGCCATATCACACCCGCTCCAGCCATTTCAGAGCCACAGGACATTGGGTTGGAAGGGACCTCAAAGATCACCTGGTCTGACCTTCCTTGGCAAAGGTCTGGATAAGCTGGCCTAGCCCAGTCAAATCTTAAGTGTCCAGTCCTGGGGATTCTACCACCACTTCCCAGGGGGGATTATTCTGGTGGTTTACTGTCCTTGTTGTGAACAATCACAAATTCCCCAGCACTACCTTGTCACCATCAGCTCTCTGCTTTTCCATGAGACTATAAAAAGGGAGCCATCCCCTTCTTTGGAGCCACCTTCAAATACTGGGACAGGGTAGGGAGGTCTCCCTAGCTGTCTTCTCCCCAGGCTTCCGCACCTGCAGCAGCCTGGCCACAGCTTTTTTTGTGTCACGGGGACCAAAACTGAACCCAGTATTCTAGGGGTGGCCTGACAAGCGCCGAGGAGGATAATGATTTCTGTAACTCTGCTCAACACACAGCACATGACAGGATGAAGCCCTTAAAGCACCAAACCTGAATGGGGTCATCTCAGAGCCTGACTCACTCCAGCATCTCCACAGACCCAGATCAGCAGCTCTCTGAGCAGCACTGAACAGAAGAACCAGCCAAGGGGTTTCCTAGGGCTGCACCTGCAGGAGACGAACTGAGGCTGAACTACGCATTTGTAGAGGGCAGAAATGGCACGAACACTCGCACGTGAAAGAGATAACAATCAGAAAGAGGAGCTGAAGCACATCCCCTTCCAGCTGAGCATATGGCCTCATCCATTTGAGGAGTTCTTTCACCAAGCAGCAACCAGACACAGCAGCAAGCCTAGCTGCCATGCTGTGCCCTCCATGGCCTGTTCTGCCTGCCTCTAGGTCGACTTTCCAGGAAGTCAAGTGCTGCTTCGAATTCACAGAAAATGGAGCAGTATGAGATTGTCTCTTCCTCTGATAGAAGAAGGGCACTAAACCTCATTCTGTGCACCACACATCTAACCACATTCAGGGATCTTTGTATGAGCCCCATGACACCCCCAGAGCTTTGCTGTGGAATTGTGATGGTGGGGGAGGGGAAGCACTAACAGAGTAATGCAGATCAGCAAATTTTCCTACACAGGTATATGTTCTGCCATGACTAAATCTGGCCTCCAGATATTCCCATATACTCTCATCAACTGGGAACTCCTATTTCTATTCTATTCCACTGGGAATTCATCTCAGCCCAAATCTGCTTTCCCTGTACCCATCGCAGTGGCCTTGTCACATTAGGGAGATGGGGGATGCCAAGTAGGGATGTGAACATCTGTCAAGTGCACACACATGAGTGGAAGCCCATTTTACTGCCACATTCCAGTTCCCAATTCCAAGCTCACTCATCTGAAATTAGAACACTCATAGCTAGATTCAAGCACCAAGGTGGAGGGCAAACCTTGTCTTTTCCCTGGGGTGCATGTTTTCACAGAGCTGCCCAACATCTTAGCCAGCTGGGATCAATTCAGCCTGTGTCAGCCCTGCAGAGGGTCCTCACCAGAACTCCAGCCTCATGACTGCTCTGCTACCCAGCAGGAGTAACATGGGTGGCCATGAGTGAAGCCAGGTGATTTACATCATCTCTTGGTTTAAGGAAGGAGCTACCAGCCCCAAAGATAAGCAATACAGAAGCCTGGATGCCAAGAGAGGACATCAAAGGAATCATATTTGGTCTTGAGAATGAAACGGAGCCTCTTTTCCTACTGATTTCCAAGTTTTTGAGAAGTTATGGGGCAAACTGTCAAGGCCAGGAATTTACTCTTTTCAAGCAAATAAACAAGACTGCTGCTAGTTAACTGCCCCGGGGGGAAGGGACCACAGAGAGAGACATAACATGTCTTCATGAAAGCTGGAGCCACTGCAGCTAATACCAGTCTCTAAGGCCACGTCCTGGATTGACAACAGACTACTGAGGTAAGCAAGGATACAGCAGGAATCCTTCGCATGGTGTGTTCAAATGTCACCCCACGAAAACCCAAATCAAACCAGAACACAGCAATAGCACCAACAGACCCACCACTAGGACTGAACACTTTGGAGTCATTCCATGCTCTTGGGAATCAAATCCATACAAAAACCTTGTGACAACAAAGAGAATCAGGGAAAGGGCTCCTGTGCCTCTTGGCAGCTTTGAACATCTGCACAGAACCCGCCCAACTCTGCTAGTGTACAGCTGCAGGGGTCTGCCAGCACTCCAACGGTTCAAACCAAAGGAAAATCAATCACAAAGGTAGAGCAACACTACAGCCTGCAATAGAAAAAAAATGATGGCTATGTCTGGAATGTGGAATACACAAGAGCAGTACAAGGCAGAAGCACTCAGCCTGAAGAGGCATCTGGGCACAGAGAACTGCTCAGCAGCATCAAGAATGAAATGAGTGAAAATCAAAAGTTGATGCAAAATCTGTGTAAAGATGTCCCCAGTGGTTGTTGACAAATGTTTTCAAATAGTGAAGGATACTGTGACCTTAGAGGAATAAAAAGTCCATTTGAAATGCTCTGATGACAGCCTGGAAGCAAGAATGAAAGCAAGTGCTCCACAGCCAGCAATGCAAGCAGATGACAGCCGGAAGAACTGTCTCTCCCTGCCTAATAGCACCAGCCCCAGCCTGGTACAGCTGTGCCCAGAGTATGTCACTGGCCTGCCAAATGCCTCCAATACTGCCTCTGCTGCACAGCAGGAGCTGGATTCCATCTCAAATATCTCTAACAAACAGCCACAATCTCAGCTTGTGATCAGAAAGTTCCTGCATTTACTCTCTTCTTCGCAGCACGCTGGGGTGTCTGACAGACACCATACGGCCAATATCACCCTCTGTTAAATCACTACCTGGCCAATGCTGAAAGTGATAAAGAGGAGTTTCTCTAACAGATTCCTATGCCCTCATCAGTTTCACCACTGTCACTGAGTGAAATGGCAAAAGAAACCCAGAAGGGTTAATACACAGAACTGATCAAAGACAGCCTCTCCAAACCTCTGTCCTCTTAGCCATAACCAACTGCTCTGAGCCCCTGTGCTGTGTCCCAAACCTTCTTCAGCTGCTACAAGCAACTAGCAGGGGCTGGGACAGCAGGGGAAGGTGAGATGGCCAGTGTCCTGGGCAGAACATAGCACCAGCGTCTGTGTTGACACAGCATCGGGATGTTTCTTTGGGCATAGCGTGAATGAGTGCCCAGGAATCCCCCTAGAGCAGGAGAGCTGAGTGGAACACTGACCAGCGACGCAGCAGAGCACAGCAGAGGCCCAGAGGCGATGCAGCAGTGGACTATGAATGCAGGTCTGATTAAAGTTTAACTTCAGGGACTCCTGGGGCTCCAAGATTCCTTCAGCCACTTCCACCCTAGCAAAGGAACGTAAGAGTTATTTCAAAATACAATGATTTACTTATCAGTGCTGGGAGGTGTTTAAGGTCATTAGGAAATACAACAGAAGCAAGAGCTGGAGCAGCTGCAAGAGGAGCATTTGCTGCACAGCATGGGTGTCTGGACAAACTCTCCTCCTAGCTGTATTTTCAGTCAGCTTTGTTTACAGGCCCTTCTGAAAGAACCTCAGTGTTTCAAACTACAATCCCAGAAGGCTGAGTCAACAGCCTCCTCACTCAGTAGGTACAGATTAAACAAGTCTGAGAGTGGCCATCAAGGTACAAAAAGAACACAGTGAACAGGCTGCAGGGAGAAAAATCAATGGATTCTTATGGACAAAGTCTCACTGTCAAAGGGGGATGCAATGGGAGGCACACCAGGACACCACATTTCACACAGCAAATACTCCTCCTCTGAGTAGCAGAGCCCAGCAAACCCAGCTATCAGCCCTGCAGCACCATGGAAAGAAAAGAAAACCCTGTAAAAACACAGCCCCAACGCTGTGGGATCAAATCAAGGGCAGCCCAATGCTACTGGTGTCAGCAAAGCTGACAGCTGTGCCAGGCTCTCCCCTCTAACAGAAGCAGTGTGGAGGCTGCGCATGCTGTTGCTCAGGGCAGTTCTGTTGCCAGTAGCACCCTGGCACACAGTACATCAGCTTTCCTCTGGACAGTCCCACCTGGATTGTCTCATCTCCCAGGAGCCTGGTGTAGGTTTCCTAAGATGCTGGAGAAGGTGTTCTGTAAGCCAGGGCCAGCATATGTGGCAATGCCATCAGGGAGATACTGCACACAAAGTATTCCTGTGTGCCAAGACCTGAGCAACAGTGCAGCAGGTGAAGCAGAGACAAGAGGCTGTGCTGGCATTACTGTGCCCTGTCCTTGTCCTCCATAAGAGCAGCAGGAGGGAGGACAGAGAGGTTGCTGCTGCAGCCTGAGCAATGGCATGCTGCTTACGGTGGGAGTTAGGATTAGGGAGGATGCCACAAGCTTAGAGCAGAGATCAGGGAAAGGACCAGGAGCAGCCAGGTACTAACCTCTCGAAGATCTCTCTTTCTGCATGCTGGGGACAAAGAGAAAAATTCATCACTGTTGAATTCCCCACAGATAAAACCCCAAATGCAGGCCATGGCACAGCAAACTCAGGGCCCAGTGTTCTCCTTCCTGACCCAAAAAAACCACTGCACACCCCTGTGCTGGCCCTGGGGAGCAGGGAGAGCATCCAACAGCCATTTTTGCCTCAGCTGCAGCATTTTCCACTCCCTGACTCAGAAAATGCATGAGAATGGCTAAGGGTGACAGATGTTCTACATCTAGTGACAGGTAATGTCTGCTGCATCAGCAGGACCAGGTGACTGGGTGACAAATAGTTCAAGGGCATGGGAGCATCTGGACAGAGCCTGCCATCACTGCTGTGAGAGCTACATCGTCTAACACGAGGGAAGCATGGGAGAGCCAAGACAGGTGGAAAGTCTCAGACTCACCAAGAACCAGCTCTGATTCTTTCCTCTCTGGCAGACACCAGCCTGCCTGCATCTGAGAGCTCTTGTGGTGCACCCTGCCCAGTGTGAGAACACCAACCCTGAGGTTCCCCCTCCTCACTCACACATTAGGACATGCTGACAGAACATCCTGTGCTCACAGCAAACCACCCCCAAAGCTTTCAGTAAGGGTTGAAGCTGCAGAGAAGAGCTGCAGGTGCTCCCAAGGGTCATGTTCTCATTAGGAGACTAGAAAACTGGTGGCACAATTGACTGCTGTAGGAGCAGCTCTCAATCTCTAACTATCTTAAGTTGGCAGATTCAAGCCAAGAGCTCGGACAGAGATTTTAGCCTACTTGGTTCTGAACCTCATTGCAAGCAAAAGCAGAACTGAGCAGAGCACATGCTCCAGGAACCACCCCACAGGGACTGATCAGGACTCCCAAGAATTTCCTTGAGCCAGGCCTGCAAACATAAGTTCTGTCCAACCTGTCCTACTTCCTGCCAGCACAAGCAGCTGAACACCACATCTAACCCACCATTAAAAATTCTAAGTGACTTTTGGGCTGGCTGATCCCAGTACAAGGAGCAGAACTCACCACCAAGCCCTGGTCATCCAGGTTGGTGATCACATCCACCAGGTAGGTCCTGAGGGCAGCCAGCTTCTGCAGAGCCTCGGTCCAGTGCACCTGCTGGGTCAGGATACTCTGGTGTGCCCGCTCCTCTTCACTGTGCACCTTCTCCAGCAACTGCTGCTCTTCATTTTCACATACATTCCCCACAAAGATCAGCCTCTGGATTACCAGCTCCCTTGCTGCGTTGGCTGCGTTCTGACAGAGCAAGGGGAGAGGAGAAACATCAGCCTTGCTTCAGCCCCACGAAGAGCAGGAGCTTTCTGTGCGCTCAGCTGTTACAACTGACCTGTTACCTGAGCGCAAGTCACAGTCATCATCATGATGTAAGCAGAAGTAAATGGGACCACTAGTTCCAAACCTGCCTGCTGCATCCTCACCTAACCCTTGTACCTAAGTGATAACCTGTAAGGGACCAGAGTTCCATATGGCAGTAGACTCTCCTGGATTCACTGTTACTGAGAAACAGCCACCACAAGAACTGCCTTTTGTCCTTGGTCACAGTGAAACACCAGAAACATTCAGCATCATGAAGACTGGTCCCACGGGGTGTGTGATGGCTGCACACCAACACCAAGGCTTTTATCATCTGTGCACATTAGGCAGACAGAGTGGGAATCACAAGTATGCCCTGGACCAAGCTTTAGGGTAAGAAGTGGACAACCTCTGCAGACCAGCAAGCCCTTCAGGAGTGGAGCTTAGCATTGCTGGGAACAGAGAGCATGTGAGCACATGGGTCCAGCTGTGCTCCACACTGTGCTGGGAGTAAGGCCGGGACCTACCAGCACGCCCTGGTCCTTGGCCGGCAACACCTGCTCCACGTGCCGGGCGATGGCCGCGCTCTGTAGCTGAAGCTGCTCACAGCGGTCCACGATCTTGTTCTGGGACACAGAGTGTGGGCTGGTCAGTGGCCAGACCTCGATGGGGCAATGGCAACCCCGAGACCCCTCCAGCTAGCCCCACATCTTCAGGGGTTCTTGTGCACACCCCCACCCTCATACAGCCCCACACCCTGCCAGGCACCCCACAGAAAGCCCCTTCCCACAGGGAACCCCTTACACAGCCCCGCATTCTGCCAGGAGCCCAGACGGTCCCCGTTCCCGCGGGGAAGCCTCACGTGGGCAGTCATCCCACGAGACCCCCATGGTCTTCACAGACAGCCCCATCCGCTCGGGTGGCTCCTTCCCCGGCCCCACACCCCACCCGGAGGCCCACGGAGAGTCCCTCACACAGCGCCGGACTCCAACAAGAACCCCTCCCCCTCGCCGCACCGGGGCGCCGACGCCCCAGCCCCACACGTGGCCCCTCTCGCCCCAGCGCCC
>VZRI01001490.1:99954-144697 GCA_013397515.1 Upupa epops
GACGGCGGGACGGGGCGGCCCCAGTGAGTGCGGTTCCTGAGGCAGGGCCGGGCCTGGCGCCCGGGCTGGGCTGCCCCGGGGCTGTGGGGCTGCCCACGCGGACCTGCATCGCTGCCGCGGTGTCGCACTCAGCCGCAGGGACTCAGGGCTGCCCCCGTGCCTTCCCCAAAGCCAGTCGATCGTCCCCCTTCAAAGGGGTGTTTGCCACCCCATGAAAACGCATCGGGGGCTGTGCGGGGCAGGATTTCCCTCCGTCATGGGATCGGTCTTTCTACAGCGCCCGAGCCGTCTGTTTAAAATCACTGAGTAAAAGCGGGTTGGGTTCCCGATCTGTGATCCCTAAAGAGAGAGGCAGGAGGAGAGGAGACCCCCAGAGGGAAACTCCGTCTCGACGAAATAAAGTTCAGTCCTCATCAGCTGCTGCAGGACCCCCAGACACCAAAAGGCTTCGTGATGGACTGGTCCATAGAGAACGCCGTGGCCCAGGCACAGGACCATGGTGATGGGAACTTGACGGAGCATGAACCCTCGGATGAACACCCATCCTGTGTGCAGCTGCTGCTGTCGCCTGGGTTCAGAGCAAACAGCTTCTGCAGCAGGAGCACAGACACTAGAGAAACCTCCTGCAGCCTCCCACAGTCACTGGCAGCTCTGGGCTGTGTTTGTGCTGAGGTGCAGGTGTGCCCTGGTTAAACACAGCAGTGGGGAAGGTGAGCCATCACCAGCATTAAAAATCCTGATTGTACCTTTAGTTTGTGCCTAGATCTTGTCCTGTCGGAGAAACTGCTCCTGGAATTCTGCCGTCAAAGAAAATTCACGGTTGTTTCCAGTAGCAAGTTGGTCTTGTCTAGCCTGGGACTGGAGTCTGGACATAGGAGCTGCTGTTCCCTAAGTGTTCTCAACCTGCAGAAAGACCATCCCAAGCTTCACATTAACTCAGACTGGTCCAGGTGAGTTTGGTCTCCTGTGACTGCAGTTGTATTGGTGTGAAGATACAGTCCCACCAGGCTCCTGCATGATCTTCAGTCTGAAGGTGTTTGCACTCACCAGTCTAGAGAATGGTGTCTCTGAGAAATAGGGAAGTCAGGAGCAGGAACAGGAGTATGAGGAGGTGTAGAGCTTTAGAAGAATTCTAGGCAGTAGCTCCAACGTTATCGTGGCCTCACCAAGATCAGGTATCTTCAGAGCTCAGCTGTAGCCTCACCTCTGCTTGAAGCGAAAGGTCTGACTAGGGAGGTGCAGGTGTCCTCTAGTGAGCTTTTTCATCTTATTCTAAGTGAAGTGAAGATGTGGATAACATACTACTAGCACCTTATCCGCTCTATATGAGAAGTAAACACCTCTTTGGATTCCCAGTGATGCTCTTCTCCCTCACCCACAGGTCACAGCCCAACAGCAGGTCTGTGAGGTGCTGATGTGATGCTCACTGCTGACAGCCATAGTGGACCTGTGCTCCTTGGCAGGGCCATGGAGAAACTGCAGAGCAAACTCAGCTTCCACACCTCCAGATACAGGTAAAACAACCCCAGATGGTCACAGCTTAAAGTAATAAACCAGTTGAGAGAGTGAATGAGAGCAGGGAACAAAGAATCCAGCAAGCAGGTGGGTTTGCTTGCTTTATTGTATGGATGAATCAGGTTTTCCTTTCTGATCCTCAGTTTAAAGCCTGCTCAGCTCCTTTGGGGAGCTGAAATTTCAGCTGGCACTGAGAACATCAGTGTGACCGGTACTTGTGTTCTGCAATGGCTGAGGTGAAGCTCTGCCAGCTAACAGCTCCAGGGGTAACTGTTTGGCCCAAGTATCCAAATGGCTTCACTGGCAAGATGAAACAACCGGCTCTGTGGCAGCAGGGAGGGCTGCAGTCACTGCCTGGGTTGGCAGCAGGGAAGCTCCAAGTGCCTCGCAAGGTTGGTGTCAGAGTGAAGGAGAGTAGCAGAGCCCAAAAGGCAAAAAACCCAGCAAAAGGTGAAGTAGCAGCTGCTAAGATCAACACTTCTTCTTTGCACCAGCATGGAATGAGTAAACATCTAACTGCTTAGCAGCTCCAGAGCTGGAATAGGTCGATTACATCTCACCTGGTCTGGGAGATGCATTTGCCCGTTCGAAGCTTCTCTTCAGCTTTCGAAAGGCAGATGTTGTCCCTCTCCAGCCCAGCCGGTGGTGCCATCTCCCACGGCTTGGTCTCGTTGGAGGCAGCACCTTGACTTCTCCTAACATCGAAGCTCCCACTGTGTCTCGCTGCTGCAGGGCTGATGGCTCGAGCAGCTCAACAGCACAGCCATGGGCACAGCGACACTATCACTGCTGTGGCTGCTCTCCACCCTGACCTGTACGTCTGGAGGAAGGGATAAGGTGAGGCCCCCCCGCCCTAGTGCACAAAGCCCAGTCACAGGCAGGAAAAGGTACAGACCGGTTGGGAAAATACCGCGTAAAGGTGGTAAAGCAGGAATGGTAACAGCTTCGGCTGTTTCTGAATTTAGAAAGATGAGCTCAGGTCGACGGCAAACACCAAAGCACAGTGAATCAAATAGAAGAAATTTTTGGTGCTGAGAGCCTGGCCCAGGCTGCCCAGAGAGGTGGGAGATGCCCCATCCCTGGAACCATCCCAGGTCAAGTGTGACCTTGGGACTCTGAGCAGCCTGCTGTGGTTGGGGATGGCCCTGCCCACTGGAGGGGTGGCACTGGAAGAGCTTTACAGGTCCCTTCAACCCATCCCAGTCTGTTATTTTATAAATTTTATGACCTCTCAGATCACAAATGCTTTCACCCAAACCTGGAATCACCAGGCTGGCCCTTGTTACCTGACAGTACAGAGGCTCTGAGAACAGTTCTAGCTACTGTAGGCACTTTAAACCAGAACTGCAAGCTTGTGTGCAGGGATCTTGGCAGAGCATCACTGAGAACTCACATAAGCTTTCTTCACCCACTCCCCTGCTGCTGCTGCTGATTTTCTGTCCCTGCTCCTCTGCAGATGGTGGCTGTTTGCAGCTGGAGATCTGGGGCTGTGCTACAGCAGTTCATTGGGCATTAGCAGGAGGTCACCAAGGTGAGCAGAAGTTGAGTGTGGTGGGGTCACCTGTACTGTTACCTGTCAGGAACTGGGAGACAAGGAGTGATGGAGTGACAGTTTGTCATCCAGAGAGTGTTCCCTTTGCACTGTCAGGAAGAGGGATGGGGTGTCAGGGTGCACTGGGTTTTTCCCAAGGCCCCAGGTAACACTTTGTGGTCCAGGGAAGCAGCATGGAGTCGTTGCTCCCAGACCACACGGGGCTCTAGGAGGCTGGGATGTATGACTGTGTAGATTCACTGTCTTGAGGTGTTGTTCTGCTGGACTCACTGTTATCCTGCAGGTCAGTGATGCCCAGGAGCAGACGGGCTTTAATTTTCCTGCTGGCAGCCTGATTACAAACCCAAACACACTGCTGGCAAAGCAGACATGCAAAGGTGTCTATCCATGTACATGAGGACAGCCTCCATGGCCCCCTCTGCACTGAGGGTACTGGAGGGATGAAGGGGTCTTCATTCATCCCAGTGCTTGAGGCAGCTGTGCATTGGGCTCAGGTGGGTTTTCAGGGAAGTTTTTCCTATAACATTTGTGTTAGAGAGAAATGTGTTACAACACCCACAGAACCCAGCTCCCTGGTTCTGAGAGGACGTGGGTCCCCTCACTGCCCAGCGTTTCCCCATGATCTGCACAGCCATGGGGTGGGATGCAGCGATCACCTGGGGGCTGAGCCCTTTTCCCTGCCCCACTACATCAGGATTTACCTGTGGCCAGGATCAGGCAGAGCAGAAAGAAGCAGGAACTGCAGCTCAAGCTCCAGGCAGCGTGATGTGTGCACACCCAGCACGGCCAAAGCAGACTTTTGTGGCCAGGTTCTCCCCAGTCACATTTCTGCACATCTTTGGCTCTGACAGGGCTGCAGGATCATCATGTCCTCCCCACACAGAGCTGAGCTGGTTGGGAGTCCAACCACCTTCTTGTCCTTGGCAGGTCACCTCTGCCCTTGACTCAGAGTCTTCAGCACATCCCGGGACAAGATAGTGATGATGTGGGAGCTGCATGGGACTGTGGGCTAAGCCAGCATTTCCCAGGGCATGACCTGGTTGTTACTGGTCTGGCTGTCTGTGAGCCCAGGTGAGTGAAACATTTTCCCATGCCACAGAGATTTCCTGACAGCTCTTCCTGACACATTTTTCATGCTAACTTGTGGTTTCAGATGCCTCTCAGCTGTGCACGGAGTCACGAGACAACACCGTGTGCAAGTGGGACACAGAGACTGAAGAGTGTCTGGGCAGAGCCACCAGCTCCAGGAACCTGGTTGGAGCTGCTGGTTGCTTGTGTGCCCTCATGGTCTTTAGCTGCCTGCTCGGTTATTTCACATGTGAAGCCATGTAGAATGCATTTCCTCTGAGCTTCATGATACCAGAAGTCCTTCAGGCACTGTGCAGGTTGCCTCTGCACCTGGGGTTACTCTGTTCCTCAGGTAACAGCAAATTCAGGAGCACAAAGACACCAAGACACCCTTGGTGATTGATTAATGCTCTGACTCTGAGCTGCTGGGAAGCTAATTGTGTGGCCGGGGCTGCATTCTGTTCTGCACAGGCCTCACATGGGAGCTGCGGTGGGCACCGTCTTCTGATGTTGGTGGTACTTCAGTTCCTGTGGTTCAGTGTCCTGATGAGCTGCTGGCACCTTGCTGCCAGCACACGACACCTAGTAGCTGTGCTGTGGTTGAACTGGTAAGGGAGCAACATTGTGGGAATCCCAGAATGATTGAGGCTGGAAAAGCCCTCTGAGCTCATTCAGCCCAGCCCAGGACCTAACATCACCCCATCAGCCAGACCAGGGATTAAGGGCCATAGCCAGGCTGTCCTTCAACACCTCCAGACACAGGGACCACCAATGCTTTGGGAAGTCCAGTCCAGGCTCTAATCACCCTTTCCATGAGGAAGGGCTTCTTAACAACCAACCTAGCCCTCCCCTGGCAGCTTCAAGCTCTGCCCTCTCATCCTAGCACTAGTTGCCTGGGAGAAGAGCCTGACCACCACCTGATTGCAAACTCCCTTCAGGGAGTTGTAGAGAAGAAGAAGATCCCCACTGAGTCTTCTCCAGGTTAAACATCCCCAGCTCCCTTAGCCTCTCCTCTTAACACATCCCATGTTTCCTGCTCACAACTCAGAGAAGGAGAGAGATGGGGGTCGGGGACTGTGTTCTGACAGCAGACACCAGCCTGGGCTGCACACAGAGATGTACTCCTGCTCCTCCTTTCCTCTCCACAGGTCACACATCTCTGCTGGGTTCCTGGGGAGCCTTACGTCATCCAGACCTCAGAGGATAAAACAATCAGGTAAATTTAACATGTGACCACAGAGAAGAGAGGTAAAGCCTGCAACATCCAAGGTATCCCAAGATGCCAGTGTGCCAGGTTTGGGCTGTTAGTCATCCCACCTGGACTCCCCTACCTTGCTTACCTGGGTCTTGGAGCCTGCTGGTCTCTTGCCAGGGGAGGTCAGTCTGGGGACGGTGGCTGTGAGCAGCATGGGTAGCAACCGCAGGTAAAAAGGGGACTTTTGCTAAAAGAAACTCCAACCTTCTCAGCCCAGCTGCTCTGGCAAAAGATTGATCTGGAGCTGGGCCTGCAGGGAGGAAGGTGGGGGCCTGTCTCATGGGGGATGGCAGCAAGGGCAAAGCAGGAGGGCACTGCAAGAGCACAGAGGATGCATCAGAATGCCCTTTTCCCACTCATGTTCCATGCAGGATCTGGGACAGCCAGGTGCTGCAGGTGGCACACACGTTTCCAGCCAAGCAGCACATCCAGATGTACTGTGACATGAGCCAGGGTGGGCGGTTCTGCCTGAGCAGCAGCAGTGGTTGTGCTAGTGAGGGTGGAGAGGCCACTGTGAGTTCCCTGGGCAGCCCGGTCTGCTTTTTCTGTTTGTTTTTTTTTCTCTTGTATTGTGTGGTTGCTTCTGGCAGAGGGCAGTGGGCAGCAGAGAGGTGCTCTGAGAATCTGCTCACTCCCACTGGATGGGCCTTGCACTGGTGTCATCAGCCAGGAACAGAACTTGGTGTTTTCCTGCTTGTCCCTTTGCCGAGTCTTCTGCTCATAGTGTCTGAGCAGATCGTCTTCCTCAGAAAGCTCTGGGATTGTTTCAGTAACAGCATCAGGGAGTAAGGGAGTATGAGGTAAGGGTCCCCTCACTCAAGGCGTTTCCCAACTAGGTTTCAAGTTCTCAGCCCTGTGTGTGGACATCAAGAGGACTAGACCATTGCATCCCATCCCATCACAAAGAGAGTGGGGCTGGGGACGGGGCATGTGTCAGCCCATCAGCTCAAGGGAGTGGGCACATGCTCACACTGTCACTCATAGTGAAGATCCTTTTGGGTTGAGCCAGAGCAGAGACAAAAGCAGACGTTGTACTCTGAGGACTGTCATCCTTCTTTGTGACCCATGCTGGTAAGTGCCAGTAGCAGAGCTCAAGCTCTAAGCACAGCCTGTTCCCTTGCAGCTGTGGGACCTGCAGCAGATGAGGCGCCAAGTCCGTGAATAGAAAGGGCATTTCCAAACCACCATCCTCCTTCCCTGGGCCCATCTCCTGCCCCCAGTGTTGCCACGGCCTCCTTGTACAACTGCACAGTGAAGGTCTGGGACCAAGACACTGGAGGTGGGGGGCCCTGCCCATTGGTGTGCCTCACCCTGGGTCAGGTTCCTTTTTTTCCGTCTCCTTGTGGTGATGGGCACAGGGCCCAAAGCTGGGATTTACTGTAACCCAGCGGCAGGGCAGGGTGCAGCTGTGCCCGAGGGAACTGAGGCTTCTCCTTGCCCTCCAGCGTTGGTGTTGGGTGTCTAACACTGGAGATGATGGGTGTCCTTCCTCAACTAGAAGGAAGCAACAAGATGGCTTTTAAAGATCTGCGTGAGTTCAGCAGTGAAAGAGCAAATGATACAAAGCAGACTGGAGAAACTCCAGGCTTTCCTCAGTGGAGTGGGCAGCTGTACAGAATGAGTTTGCTGGAAGACAGGAGTCTGCTCAGCAGCTGCCTTCAGTTTGATGGTCCTCTTGAAGGGGAACCACTGGCATTTTGGGATTATCCCTGATTGAGGCCGAGTCCTCTGCTGCCTGGAGACAAGGGTAGTTCACCTGCCCAGCCCTTCCGTAGCAAGCTCGCTAGCAACAAGGCAGCAACCTCCTGGGAAGCAGCATTAGTTGCTCCCCAGGGCTGAGCACTTCTCCAAATACATTTAATATCACATGAAAATAGAAACCTGATGATCTCCCACAGAAGAGCTCGTCATCCTTCCACTCTGTGCCTGTGCACACCACAGTGGCCGTGGGGTTGGCAGCAGCTTTGTATTGATCCTATTGCCTTCACTACTGGTGACCTCAACTGCCTTAATTCAGCGGGGCTGGGCAGGGTGTGAAGGCACCACAGGAAACAGCTGCAGTGGGTCTGTGCCCAATGCAGCACCACCAGCAGCTCAGAGTGGGGTTGGGGTCTTTACAAACTCAAGTGTTGGGGTTTTGTAATCAGTCACAAACAGAAGGGCTACTGTAATGCTGAATGTTACAGATCTTATTTCTCTTTCCCTTTTGGGTGCTTTTCAAAGCTGTGAGTTGAGGGCAGCACAGGCCCTAGGAAGTTTTCTGGCCCATAAGCAATTTAGGAGGAAATGGCCCAGTGGCAATTCCTCTAGCCATGCAGCTCAGCTCAGTGGGGTCTGTCCATCCTTCCCTGCCATCTCTCCATGGCAGGCACAGAGCCCAACATCAGCCTGGATCCCCGGGCTGGGCAGACAGATCCCCACAGGACATAAGAGGGGTGGACAGTCTCTCTTCCAGAGATCCTGACTCCTTTGGATGTGGGGATCCGGGATGGCAAGAAGCACATCACCCACTGCAGGGAGCAGGTTGGTTGGTGACTTCTTTCATCTCATCAAACCAAGCATCTCATCTCTAGTGACTGACCTCTTTCCTCCCCAGCCTGGATCAGGGCCACTGGCTTCACTGGCCACCTGCAACAGCTCCACATTGCTCTGTGCCAGTTTTAACTCAGGACCTCATGTACTCCAGGTGAGCAACAGAGCAGATCTGGCACTGCAGGAGGTAGCTGTGCTCTGACTGTGTTCTGGCAGATGGCCCTGCAGTGGAACACAAGTCCTAGAGGAGCTGTGATATATGACCAGTGGCACAGGGGGAGGTACTGGTTTTGTGTGGTGGGAGGCACTGGAGCCACAGTGTCACATGCAGCCACATGTCCTGGCTCACAATTACAAACACTTCTGTGTGAGCCTGGATTTTCCCCAGAGGAAACTGCTTGCGCCTGGCCTGTGGCAGACACCAGTGTACTACCTGGAAACTCAATGTTCTGCCCGAGAAAGTCACGCGGGAGGAGGTCTGCTGGTTTGGGGTTTTTTTCTAAAAACACTGTGCTTCCCCCAAGGAAAATGGAGAGCTGCTCTCCAGCTGGCAACAGGGAGATGAATGGGTTTGCTCTGCTCTCTTGAAGGTTTTCACAGCAGATACACACAGACAGGCACAACACACTGTGTTAGGAAGTACTTCCTCCTCTGCTCAGTCAGACCTAGAGGTAGGTTCCAAACAGGTTTTGATTTTCCAGAACATCAAACTTGCAAAATCTCAATTCAAAGAATAAACACCAAATAAGAAACTCCCCCCGGCATCAGACCACAACAGCCCTGCACTGAAACTTCAGATAGTCTTGGGTAAGACCCAGCAGACACAGATCCAGGAGATTCCCCCATGGAAAAACCAGCTCATGGGACCAGTCAAGGACTGAGGACATGAGTGGCTACCAGTGGCTCCTGCAACACTATGAGGCTTCCTGTCATCTCCAGCCTGGAGAAACCCTGTGAGCCTGGCTTGAAAGGGAGGCTGGACGCAGATGGACTGTCTCCAAACTGAAGCCTGAAGGGACATCTGCAGTATGAATGTCCTAAGCCGTGGAAAAACCTCAGGCAAGGTGTTACCCCAAACAAACCCTGGGAAACACAGGAGCTTCAGAAGCACCTCCAGCCAAGTCCAGTCCTAACACAGGCTATAAAAGCCAACTCCTTTGTTGTGTTTACTATATAAAAAAAGCAAGGCTTAGTTGAAAGCCACTAACGTCCCCACTGCTAGCAGCATCTCTCAGCTACTCTGCCATCCACAGCTTGAAGGTCCTGTCATAGGAGCAGGTGGCTATCAGCTGCCCGTCCAGGGAGATGTCTAGTCCCATCACCTTTCCCTCGTGCCCAGCCAGTGTTTTCAAAGGAGACCAGCCAGGATGAGTCCAGATCTTTGCGGTGTTGTCGTACGCACCCGTCAGCAGGAAGTTACCGTGATTGGCTGCAGAGGATGGTGAGAAAAAGGGAGAAGTGAGATTTGCAAAGAAAACCATGACAAATCTTGGCCTTTCTGATCTGAAGATGTGCTCCTGAGTGACCCTAGTCCCTGCCACTTCTGCTCAGGAGGGGCAGGGATGAGGAAGGTCAGGCAGGAGGTCCTTACGTTCAAACTTCACGCCAGTCACCAGGTTCTGATGGGCAGGGATGGTGTAGATGCACTTGCGCTGGCGGAGGTCCCACACCTTGCACGTATTGTCACCACTGCCAGTCGCCACATGGTACCTGCCAGAGGACAGAAGAACACCACATCATTGGGAACTAGGGTTTCTCCTGAGAGCTCCGACTTAAACCACACAAATTCTTTTCTTACCCATTTGGGGAGAAGTTGATCCCATAGATCTCCTTCAGATGGCCTTCTAGAAACATGATGCAGCGTCCCGTCCGCAAATCCCACACCCGGCCAAAGGCATCCAGTCCACTATGGAGAGAAAACTCACACGTTATCCCAGAGCCCTCTGCTACTGCCAGCGTGTGCACAGCCCCTCTAGAAGGAATTGCTGGGGCCTCTTGGTGTCAGCTGGTGACAAAACTTCGATGGTATTTCGTGGCCAGTCCTGACCCAAACTCACCCTGTGCCAGCCAGGGAGCCATCCGTGTGAAAGGCAATGTCATAGACACCTTTGCTGTGCCCCTCCTGGTGGAGAATCTCCTCCTGAGCCTCCAAGTCCCACAGGCGCCACGAGTGATCGTAGCTGTGAAAAAGAGTGTTTGAACACTGGGAGTATCTACAGGGAAAACAATGGGGTCTTTCACCAACGCTGTGGGCATTTCATTTCCCACTGGAGGCCAACAGGGTCTCAACAAGAGAGGAAGGAAAAGTAATCCCAGTAACTTAGGATCACTGACTGGTTTGAGTTGGAAGGGATCTCATAGATCATCCATTTCCAGTGCCCTGCCATGGGCAGGGACCCCTCCCACTAGAGAGCCCCATCCCACCTGGCCTTGAACACTTCCAGGGATGGGGCTTCTACACCCTCTCTGGGCAACCTGAGCCAGGCTCTCACCACCCTTACAGTGAACAATTTCTTTCCAATATCTGATCAAAATCTCTCAGATTGAAACCATTACCCCTTGCCCTACCACTATGTTTCCCGATGAAAGTCCTTTCACAGCTTTCCAGTAGCCCCCTTTAAGCACTTGAAAGGCTGCACTAAGGTCTCTTGACCTTCTCCAGACCAAACAACCCCAACTCTCCCAGCTGGTCCCATAGAAGAGATTCTGTAGTCCTGTGATAGTTTTCATGGCCTCCTCCACACTGTTATTTACACTGCAACAACCCAGCTGTTGCCAAGAATGGCCAACCCTTGCCCAGCTATGGTCCTCTGCTGGAGGGCAAGCAGTGATACCCCTTGGGCTCACAGATAAGAGCCAATCACCAGGTCTCATACCAGGTAGTACCCAGGAACCTGCCGGACGGGTGCCACATCACACGTGCCACTCTCATGCTGTGGCCTTCGATATCTGCCACTGGTTCATCACTGGAAAACAGAACCAAGAATCACTGGTCAGAGGGAGCTGGCCCTAGCCAGGCCTTTGCAAACAGTACAGGCAGGGTACAGCGAGTATTTCCCACAGCTTCAGGCAGCAGGTCAGCAGTCTGCAGCAGCAGACCTGAACAGCTTTTAGTTCCTTTCCAAGACAGTGACAGCAGAGTCGGGCTGTCTCTTTGCAAGGGTGTTATGAAGTAATAAGAGGTGGTGGCTCTCAGATAAGGATGAGCTACAGAGGATCCCAGAGCTGCCTGAGGTGCCCCACAGAGCTCCCCTTCCCAAACACAGCCCACACTAGAGCTCTGTGTTACACCATCCTTTCCTGAGGTACTGCACCACCTTCCACAGCTGAGCAGTGCCAGAGCCACCCATTTTTATTACTGGCTGAAGCTTTTCTGCAGGGCCATGTACTGGGTTAGTCCCTCTCTGAACAGCAGGTGGTGTTTCAAAAGCTCACTTTTCATATCCCAGAGCGTGAATTTTCTTGTAACAGAAAGGTTGAATGAAACCATCCCCAAATCCCCCAGCCGTGACCCAAAGCAGCTCACCAACATGCAACATTTTCCAACTAGACTCTTCAGGTTATTTCCCCTCACTTTGTTCCCTAATCTGAGTGATCTTCTCCTGCTGAATAAGGTAGCACATTCCAGGGCAGGAACAGTTGGACGTGCAGGAGGATGGAAAAACCCAATGTTCAGTTACACCAAATAAACCCCAGGCTGCTGCTGTGCAGGCCTGGTATTGTTCTGACCTTTCAAGGCTCCAGAGTTTGACAGAGCCATCGGCCGCACACGAGGCCAGGCTAACGTCCTTCTTGTCCAGGGAGACAGTGGCTTTGGGATGGAAGACGACTGCTCCCACATTGGTGCTGTGTCCTGAAGAGGAGATAAAAATTCATCATCTGCCAAGTGAACTCTGCCAGTTCTTCAGAAAAACTCTGTTATGAAGTAGGCAGGTCCCAGCAAACACTTGCCCTGTGTCCTCCCATACTGGGTGAAGATGCATCATGAAATGTCTATCCTGAAACAGCTCAACCACACACCGAGCAGTGCTCACAGGACTGTGGCAAATGTGTGCTGTGTAACCCTCAAGTCACAGTGGAAAGTCAGCACCTAGATTCATCCTCATGTCTGTGTTTAAAGAACCTCCCTGGTGGTTAAGTGACTTGTCCAGAAATGTTGGTAATAACCAAAAAACTCCAACCAGGTCTTGAAATATACTGCAACACCTTTCAGGAACAGCAAACTTGGGTCTTAGCTCCAAGAGAAAGGCTAGGGATTCGTCTTGATTACCTGGCACATGCCTGTGCTCTGCGAGCCTAAGCAATGTTCTTGTTACAGTAAAATCTGCCCTCTCTGGGCACGCACGATGTTTTAGGTCACAAAGTCATTTAGATATGGAAACTCAACCCAGACTGAAAGGGAACAACTGAGCCAGGAGTCACTCTACCTCGTAAGGTGTGAACAAGGTTGCAGTCAGGCACAGACCAGAGCTTGCACAGTCCGCTCCTGTTGAAGACAAGAAATCGGCATCAGTGCCAACAGCAGCATGAGAGCTAACACTTTACTGGAACACTGCCTGGCACAGCGGGTCTGCAAAGGCCAAAACACCACAATGATTCTGTGAGTCTGTGTAACATTCTGGGCAACAGGAACTAATGGACTAGGCCCTATAATGAATCCTAGAATCATCCTGGTTGGAAAAGGTCTTTCACTTAATCAAGTCCAACCATTCCCCGAGCCCTGCCAGGTCCCCACTAACTCCTACCCCTCACCCCACATCTCCATGGCTTTTCAATTTCTCCAGGTATGGGGATTCCACCACACCCTGGGCAGTTCCTTCCTTTAAGGGAAGAAACCACTCCTCATGTTCAACTAAAGTTCCCATGGAGCAACTTGAGGCTGTTACCTCTTGTCCTGTTGTTTGTTCCTGGGGAAAATAGACCAACCCCCACCTCACTCCAACCTTCTGTCAGGGAGTTGTTGAGAGTGAGAAGGTCTCCGAGCCTCCTCTGCTCCAGGCTGAACTCTACAGTTCCTTCAGCCACTCCCCTCAGAGCACTTGAACTTCAGACCCTTCTCCAGCTCTGCTGCCCTTCTCTGCACACACTCCAGCTCCTAAATAAGTTTCTGGGAGTGAGGGGCTCCAACCTGAACCCAGGATTCAAGGTGGGGCCCCCCTAGTGCCCAGTACAGAGGAGCAATCACTTCACATGAAATGAACAAAGGTCAGAGTAGAAAGAAAAAGTATTTCTGAACTGTGACGATTCACAAGCCTCTAGCACCAGCCCCGGCCTTCACTCCTGCTGTGCTCTCCCAGCCCCTACAGCAAGGGCTGTAGAAGAACTCACCAGCAGGCTGTAGCAAGGAGTTTGGAACTGGGGCTGAAGTGGCAGTAGGACAGCGGACGATCATCTCCAATCTGACTGCAAAAGTTATTCAAGGACTGTAAACAAGTACAAAGAAAACAATAAATGAGTAACAATCTAAGGAAAGCCCCAGGTGGAGACAAGGTGAAGAGGGCCTATGTAGGCAGTAAGAGGCAGAGGCCTCTGGAAAGTGACTTTCAAAGGCCAACAATGCCCGAGCTGAGACAGGCTGACTGAGTACTTAATGCAGCCCCGGGGCACAGCTTCCCACCAGCCAGCCACCTGCAGTGCTGCCACTAGTAACCCCACAGACCAGATCTGCAACTGTCATTTGGACAAAGAACTTAGTGCAGTTTTGGCCTCTTTCTACAAGTTCGTGAATACCACCAGAGTCGGGCAGGCAGCGTTGTGCCCTTAGGGCACATGCAAATCCTCTGGGTGTAAACAGGATTAGAGTGGCTCTGTGATGAGCACTGAACCTCTCTGCTGGGTTAAGCTTGAGTCTTACTGCCTGTGTTCTGAAAGGGCATCTCAGAGTCATCTCAAACATTTTCTGCATTACTATGCTGGTTATTGTTTCTCTTGGGTTTAGCACTAGTGACCACTGGGCAGCAGAGGAAAGCGAGCAGCCCATTCCTGGCCAGCTAAACCCAGGCCAAAGCCTGCAATGAAATCCTTCAGCTTCAAGTGCAAGAGTCAGGGCAACACAGAGATGTCTCTTCAATCCATTGGCATGTGAAGGGAGAACTCAAAATCATCTCTCTGAGTACCTGAAGAAGGAACTCAGCTATGCTTTATGCATGCCACAGGGAGAGAGAGGAAGCAAAGCAGAGAAATAAGTGCATGGGGAGAGCAGCCAAGCACTTTCTGACCTCTTCAGGGTATCAGCAATAAGTTGCTGATCTGCTGCCAAACCTACTCGCAGGGATTTGTGCAGCTCCTGTCTCTGTGATGTTCTGGTTGCCTCCGGGATCTCTTTTAGCAGCCGGGCTTCTTCCAGCCGTTTCGCTGCCCTGTGAAAGGAGGAGTAACAAGCCCCTACATTTTCCTTGTCCTGCTTGAAATAGGTCTTCCCTCTTCTTCCCTCAAACTGTGCTAGAGTCAGTTGCTGAGAACTCAAGCTCCAAGTTCACCTGATGTGCCTGCTACTTCCCTTTGATCCTAAATTCCCTGCCCGCAAAACTCACAATCCCTTCCTTTGTGCCAGCTATCCTTACCTGGGGAGTGAGTAGTTGGCAAGCCACAGCCTCGCAGTTTTCAGACTCCGCGGTCCTTCATGGTACCAGGTTTGCTGATACTGGATAGAAAAGATCAAAACCAGAGAAACCTCACCTAGGCTCCTCTTAGAGCCTGAGTGCCACCACAGCTTCTGCTCTTAGTTCTTGCCCTCTTACAGCCTTTTTTTAAGCACATTTTGCTTAACTGAAAGTTAGAAGGGGTTAAGAAAGACAACTCAAAACTGTCTGCCCTACAGATTGAATGCCAAGATGCTGCCCTTTCAGTCTAGAATATTCCAGGTGAACACCAACCCATTTCACTTACAGATCCTCCTTCCCTATCCATAACCCAGGAAAAAGAAAAGCGCTGAGCTACAAAAATCATCCTTCTTACAGCACTCCCCAAAAATACTATGGAAAAAATGGACTCTGGACTTCAGAAGAGTGGACTTTGGCCTCTTCAGGGATCTAGCTGGTAGAGTGCAGTGGCCTGGGAGACTCGAGAGGAACTGTCACAGAGCCAGGGACAGGGAAGCCAAAGCCCAGACACAACTGAATACTGCCAGGAACATTAAGGGAAACAAGAAGAGCTTTTACAGGTGAGTCAGTGACAAAAAGAAAGCTAGGGAAGGTGTCAGCCTCCTCCAGAAGGAAATGGGTGACCCTGTTAGCTGGGATGTGGAGATGGCTGAGGTGCTCAGTGACTTCTTTGCCTCAGTCTTCACTGGCAGGAACTCAAACCACAGCACCCAAGTCATGGAAGTGAAAGGCTGGGATGGAAGAGCCTGATCTTGAAAGCATGACATAAAACCCAAGACTGACCAAATCCAAGAGTCCTGATCATAGCAGAGACAATCAAAGTTGGCTATCTGAAAGGGTCTCACCCCACCGAGAGACTGCAACCGACTGTTACCTCTTCTTTGGATTTTTTAGACCTGTCGTCATCCTTCCTTGTCTTTTTCAATGCATCTGTGCCAACTACTGAGAGGATGTTCCTTAATCTGGAAAAAAAACACAGTAACTGTTTTCATTTAGGGAATGCTCTGCTAACCTGACAGATAACCCCTGTCAGTCAGTGCTCACTCTCACTGCTCCATAACAACGCACTATGGCCTGCAGCACTCACTGCAACCCAGAAGCAAGGGAAATGTCAGAAATGTGATAAACCAAGAGCTCCGCTTCTGCAGCACTTGGGATAGATACAGCACCTCTCCCTACGTTCCGCAGGGCCTTCTCCAAAGAGGGTGATGGGCTCCCCAAGTGCCCGCAAACACGCTTTCACTTCCGAGTCATCAGTGGAGACATTGATCTGCCGGGCTCGCTTCCTGCGCTCAAACTCTGCCAGCACCTCTGCCTGCCGCTCGCTCATGTGGTCCTCAAGATCAAATACTTCACCTGAACATTGAAAACAATGGTTGAACAAAAGAACCCCGACAAATGGGAAGATCAAAACAAAAGCCAACAGCCCAAACAGCAACCTAGCTTGTTTACAGCCTGGCTTTTTCACTTTAACTGGCCTTTTTACTTTACTTACACACAAAGCTGACCAGAGACTTTTGAGTGTCCCATTCCAGAGCAAGATAAGAGGGAAAAGAAAGCAGTTGAACACCTTACCGCTGCTTATGTTGATGTTGCCAGCCTCAAGTGCAGCTTTCATTCCTTCCTTTCCCAGCAGCCCCGATTCTCCTTTGGCTAGCCGCTCCCTTTCCTTCTCTTCCAGGCTGCCATAAAAGATGGGGGCTCTCTTGGCCGGGGGAGCATCACTCTCCTCAGCAGGTTTGCTCTTTGTGGCCTGGAAGGCAAAACTGTAAGTGTGTGTTGGCTCTCAAAGAGAAAAGCAACAGCCTGGCTGTGCAAGAAATCACTGCTCTGCTGGAGAAGAAACATGCACCTCATGAAGGGGCTTTGACAAGGTACGGGAGCTGCTACCTTCGTGCATGTTTTGCAGCCCTCTGAACTGCTCCACTGTAACCGCTGGCACAGGGAGACCTCCACACACCGGAGCCTAAACACATCAGGGCCTCCCCGCCACGGCAAAACCACAGCCCCCAAAGCAAACTCTTGTGGGCTGGGGCCTCCTCGCCGCTCCGGGCTGGTAAGCGGACCCGCACCCCCATCCCTACGGCATGCACCCACCTCCGTCGGCGCGGGGGCACGAACGGGAGGGCGAGCGCCGCCGCGCGCCGCTGGTGCCCGCGCGGAAGCCATAGCACGCGTGAACGACGAGACCGGACCCGACGAAACGGAATGAGGCACCACCAACCACCTCAGAGCAACTTCCGGGAGCGAGGGGCATGCCGGGAGATCTGGAGCACGGAGCTCTGCGCGGGGCACGCCGGGAAGCGCTGTGCCCGCTAGCGGCAGGACGCGCGGAGCATGCCGGGAGGTGTGGCGCAAGGAGCGGAGCGCACTGCTTGCCGGGAGGCGCGGTGCACTCCGGGAAGGGTGGCCTGGGGCGGTGGCAGTAGCGGGAGTGGAGGCGGCGGTTCGCGATGCTGCGGCGGAAGCCGACGCGGCTGGAGCTGAAGCTGGATGATATCGAGGAGTTCGAGAGCATCCGGAAGGACCTGGAGGTGCGAGCGGGGCCGCCGCAGAGCGGGTTGTAGCAGCCCGGCTCCGGCGCGGTCTGATGCGGCCCCTTTGCCCAGCAGAGCCGCAAGAAGCAGCGGGACGAGGCGGAGGCAGTGGCGGCCGGTGAGGAGGAGGCATCGACCATCGCGCTGGGCAGCGACTATAAGAGCCGGGAGCAGCTGATCAATGACCGCATCGGCTACAAACCGCAGCCCAAAGCCGGCGGGCGCGCCGCTCACTTCGGCACCTTCGAGTTCTAAAGGCGGAACGCGGGCCGCCCCCAGCTCCCGTTCTGCTCTGATTTGGTTTCCTTTTGTCTTAATTTTTGGGTTTTTTTAAGTTTGGTTAACACGCCCGTGAACGTCCCCGGCCAGGTGTTTTGTTTTAAATAAACATGTGGGTTTTTTTAAAGACAAAACCACACGCTCTTTTTCTGGCTGCAGAGGACACGCAGGCAGGGCTGCGAACAGCTGCGCATTTCCTTTGCCTGCGTGTACCGAGAGGAGATAAAACACCGCCTCTGTGGGAGGATCTTTTGACTTAGTAATATCCAGTGTATTCACTACAACATGCAGCCCTGCAAGTTGGTGACCCCACTAAGGAGAAAACACTGGAGTGTCTGACCAGTGTTTTACAGACCTATGTGAACACGTACCAGGGGTGTTTGGACTGAGTGTAGCAGATAGCACTGGTTACAGATGCTGCTGTGTGCTTCCCTGACAAAGACCCCTCACATCTGCTAAAATCACCCTGTTTCAAATGTTTCACAGAAGTGCCCTTGTGTAGTCAGGCTGGATGGCGCTCTGAGCAACCTGCTATGTTTAACGATGCCCCTGCTCAGTGCTGGGGGCCTTGGACTGGATGAGCTTTAAAGGCCCTTCTGTCACAGCTGGGCACACGTGGATACAGTAGAACATACTGAACGTGGAACCACATCCTGCATTTTCTGACTGAGTGGTTTTTCCTTTACACCTGCCCCTTGCACTCCGTTTCAGCCCTGGGGAGTGTGTCACCCCAGCTGTCCTGGTCTGTCACCCTGAGATGGGGTTACAGGCAGCTACCCATGGTGTTTGTTGCTTGGCTCAAAGGTCAGTTTCCTTGCAGAGGGTGTCACACTAAAGTAGATCAGTCTCTGACAGACTAGCCAGCATACACTCGGTGGTCCAGGGCAGAGCTACCTTTCCAGTCCATCACCACAGAATCACAGAATCAGTTTGGTTGGAAGAGGCCTTTTGAGTCTGTTGTTCCCCAGCCCTGCCAGGTCCCCACCAACCCTTGTCCCTCACCCTACATCTCCATGGCTTTGCAACCCCTCCAGGCATGGGGACTTAACTGCTTCCCTTGGCAGCCTGGGCCAGGCCTAGGTAACACTCACAGGGAAGAAATTTCTCCTCAACCTCCCCTGCTGCAACTTGAGGCCATCTCCTCCTGTCCTGTCAATTGTTCCTTGGGATATCAGGCCAACCCCTACCTTGCTCCAACCTCCTGAATTTCAGGGAGTTGTGGAGAGCAAGTCTCTCCTAACATCCTCTCTCCAGTTCCCTCAGCCACTCTTCATAGTGCAGGTGTTCCAGCTCCATTGCCCTTCTCTGGACCTGCTCCAGCCCCTCAACATCCTGGCAGAGAGGGGCCCAGAACTGAACCCAGGATTTCAGGTGGGGCCTCCCCAGTGCCTGTTACTAGGGGATGATCCCCACGCTGTTCCTGCTGTCTACACTAGTGCGGATACAGGATACCACTAGCCTTGGCCACCTGGACACACACTGGCTCGTCTTGAGCTGCTATTGATTAACCCCCCAAGGGTTCTTTTCCCCAGCCAGTTTCCAGTTTCCTCAGCCTGGAGTATTGCAGAAAGATGGGGTGATCAAGGGGCAGGACCCAGCACTTGGCCTTGTTAAACCTCATTTTGCTCTTCAGGTGTTCCCAGAAGGCCCCAGGTCTGACAGGGAAACATCTTGGCAGGTTCCCTCCTTGGGAAGGAGACTACAATCTTCACTGGATACAGCCAGTTTCTGTGCTCCGGGGGGTCTCCTTGGTCCTGTGCACTGAAACTCTCATCCTTTGATTTGTCTCATTATAGGGAAAGGCAGTCTAGGGATACACTAACTCCTCTTTTCCACAGCTTTCTCCACTGCAAAATGTAACTGGGACTGAAACGGCCACCTGCCCATCAGTGATGCCTGCACTGCCCTTCAGCAGCTGCAGGGCTTGGTGCTGCTGGCAGAGTGGGCCCAGAGGACACTGCCAGCCCCAAGATAAACACTTGGCTCCTGCTGCTGTCTCACCTGTCACCACATGTGCAGGGGAGTTGTGCTGGAGAGGCTGAAGCTGCTGGGCACTGAAGACTTTTGCCAGTAAAAACAAGCACTCACTCTGGGAGCCGCTCTCCAAACCAGGCTCCACATCAGCCGCACACAGGGTTGTTTCCAAAACAGTCCCCCAGCCCAGTAAAATGCAATCTATTTTATTGGTTAATTATGTACAGGAGATTGTTGATATTCACAGTAACATCAGACAGGTTAACTCCACAAAGAGCAAGAGTAAAACCAAAACCGACAGTCTGCTGTAAACAAAATGAGACATCCTGCTGGACTGAGGGGGGCTGGCTCCAGCCAAACTGAAAAGGCACTCAGAGGAGAACAGGGATTCCACCTGCTGAACAGAGCCCGGGTGAGCCAGAGGCACAGCGTGTGGAGACCAACTCTCAGAATACAAAGGTAGGCGCAGGACACTGCATTCCAGGCATGCTACACGTGCGTTGACAGAAGAACTGCATTTACTCAAATTTCATAATCGTTAGTCCTTACCTCCCTTCAAGCACTGCACAATGTTGAGTTTAGTGTTACCAGGACAATTCCCAGTCTGGCCAGCAGACAGGCTGGGACTGCACAGAGAGCCACCCGCAGAAATGATCAGCATGAGGCTGGTTTTTGCTAAGGTGTTGGCAGAGCCAACAGCAGCCCAAGCCAAGACTACAACAGCTGGTGGCTCCTGGTGGACCAGGGGAGGGTGGGACACAGGGAGGCAGGTGGTTGCTCTAGATTGTCAACACCAGACCAAAGGAAAGCAAGGCCAGAGCTGGCAGGGAGGGAGACACAGGCTGGAACAGCCCTTCCTCAGCTATGCCTGGCTGCTTCAGTGAGCTCAGAAGGACTGAGAACTCTGCCTTGTTCTGAACTTTCTGCTGTCAGTGCCACCTCACTTTGCACACACTGGAGAGAGCTGTGCATCCTTTCTTGTGTGAGCACAGGCAGGAGGTGACCCTTTGAGGACAAAGGGATTCGTCCTTGGGGAGAAACAGTTTCAAGGGCACAGATGCTACACACAGAATGAAGCAGAACTAACCAGAGAACCAATTCCTATTGTAAAAGCTGCAGCTGCTGCCTGATCTCCATCCACCTCTGACGAATCGTAAAACACAAGTGGTCACTTGGCCACAAGGAGGTGGCTGCAAGGGGACAGCAAGAAGATCAGGCCCCACAGCAGTTGTGTTCTCAAGAAGATGCAGCAAAGGTTTATGAAGTAACTGGTGTGTTGTCACACAAAGCCACTCTGGCTGTACCCTACATCCAGACGTCCATGAAAGTCCTGCTCACTCAAAAGAAACCCATGGGAAGAGCTTTGGGAACCACAGCTCTGATCTTCTGGGATTATCCCCTGTGGTGTAACGTTCTCAACACTACCTCAACTGCCTCCAGCACTGAAGTGCTTCTGTTTTCTCTGCCTAACATGATGATTTCCTTGCAGCGCTCTCACAGGGAGTGGAAGGGGCTGTTCTCTGCTCTCACACCCTGTTTCAGTGTGTCCTGCAGTCTGTTACACACCTGACTTCCAAAGACCAGAGAACTTTTCCTGTCTCTTATCAGGAAGCACCTCCATTTTTTCCATGAAAATAACTGTGCCTCTCTCACCATGATGCAGATTTCCTATGGAAAGGAACTCCTCAGAAACCTGAATCTGCTTTTAACTCCTCTCCTTCTATTCTGTGTTTGCATAACCAAGATGTCCAAAGAATCAGTTGGCACCAGCCCCACACAGCTTCCATGGAGCTATTCACGACCCTTGCAGCAGCAGTAACAGATTACCTGCTGCCTTTTAGAGGGTGCTACAGAGAGGGGGGCTCTGTGCTTCTGTAACAGCATCAAGCACAGTGAAGAACCCACATATGCAGGGATGGGTCTCACCACACAGGGCTTAGAGGCTAAAGAAATGCAGCACCTCTTCACGACAAATGGAGACTCCATCATTGCGCCTGCTCAGTTCCACAGTCCTGGGGAGGAGCAGTGGTTTAACAACAAAGCGCTAAACCCAAATTGTTCCCTAGGGACATTGAGCAACCTGGTCCTAGTGGGAAGTGTCCCTGTCCGTGGCAGGGAGATTGGAACTAGGTCCAACTAGGACCTTTAAGGTCCTTCCCAACTCAGACCACTCTATGATTGCAGGAAACCCAAAGCATGTTCTAGGCATCACAAAGGCAGGCAAGGTGGTTCTGCCCATCTTGACTTCACAGCACTGAGTGGGAAGGTCTTTCCTGGCAACCACCAGTACAAAGCAGAGTCCTCTGTGTCAGGAACACTCTCATCAGCCCAAGCTTCTCCAGATTTCACCAGAGAAGAGACTGCTGCTGCAGTCCTGTCTTTTCGTTCATCTCCTCCTCAAATCTCTCCTTTTCAGGACATAGGTGTTCCTTCCTTTATCTCAGTCAAGGAATGGTCTCTTCAGACACTTAAACATTCCATGTCATGAAATCCCTATTCAGCTCTCACCTTGTTCACACAACTCATTTTAGCAAACCCGAAGTTCAGCTCTAGGTCCACCCTGGTGCAGTGCAGTCCGGTGTCAACGAGGGTTCAATGGTTTCTTTAAAATCTGTTTGCACTGTAAGTACCAAACTGGTGTCCTGCATCTGCTCCATGTATTTCCACAAGCAGCCAAACACAAATGTCACCACCTGAAGCCGAGTGAAGCTGCTGGATACATCAGAGATGAATAACCCGCACGATGCACCGTCAGGCTTGGAGGACCGGCTCATCCAGGCCCCCTGCAGCATGTGGGTCGCATACTTAGGTTGAAGGACACCCTTGCTAGGACACTCCCGAGTGTGTCCAACGCGCAGCACCAAATATTCTTCAGAAGCTGAGCCCTTCTGCATCAGAAGGCATCACTGGCCCCAGAGCCACAGCACCAGGCGGCTCTCCCCTGGCTTTATGAAATTGAAATGAAATACAAGTCACATTAAGATCACCATTCGCGCACATAGGCTCCACTGGCAACTCTGATCTTTATCTACTGCTCATAAAACCCTCGCAGCTGAGCATTTACAACTGAAAAAATCAAACGCTTTGTCTTTTGGTTTGCCGCTTTGTTTGTTTCCAGAGAATCATTTCTACATTTCTGTCAGCCAACTAGTTTCAATCATGGCATAATCTACAAATTAAGCAAATTCTAGCCAAGAATGGCTCCCATGGGATCCTCAAGAGTCAACCCTGCTGCTAGCCTGCAGCAAATGGTACAGCATCCCCCAGCTTCCCACTTCCCTACACCCCAGCTTGGACCTTGTGGTGAACTCCAGTTGATCTTTAGATTGTTTCTTCAGCTTAGGAATGATCCAGTCCTTGTGATGGCTGCGCTTCTGGAGAGCAGTGGGGTGGAGAGGCTTCTGGGCAGCATCTGCTGCTAATGGCAGTGCTCTGTGATGTCCACGACAACCGCCTTCTTCCAGCTGAAGAAGAAATAGCCCGTTCCTGCCCCTGCCGCCACAGCTATGCAGAGGTACCCGTTGTATGTCATGAAGATCAGCATGAGGAAATAACTGACCACGACTTGGATGATGTGCAGGACAGTCTGCAGGAGGTGAGGGAAGCTCAGCATCTGCTGTCTGAGAACACAAACCCCAAAGAACAGTCAGCATCCATGAGACACAGCAGGAAAATGCACAACCCCCAAGAGAGAGCTGAGCTCTTTGGCTGATGGGGTGCCAAGGTGGGCATGAAACAGCAGCAAAGAGAACAACTGAGGCTGGACACAGGCACCTGTCACTTGTAACTGTGCTCTTCCCCACAGAGCTGACTGGTCACAGCACTCGCTGGGAAGACAAAACTTTTAGCTGAGAAACAGCCTTTTGCAAGCTCACGGTGCCCCCACTTTCATGGGCAGAACAGCTCCTTTTCCAAATAGAGGTGCCGACTACCCAGCAACAGAAGGGTCCCAAGTATTTTCTGTCAGGGTTGCTGGCTTTAACAGCCCAGTTCTGTTCCCCTCCAAATGTTTCTGTTACTAAGCTTATGTGACTCCTTGCCACTGCCCCTCTAGGGGGTGGCCAAGTGACTCAATCATAGTGTCCTCTAGTGTCCCAGTCTGGAGTCAAAACACTTGCAGAGAGTTACACTGGCTGCATAAAGTGTTTTCTGTCCCAGTTTGCACCTTTGTCAGCTGCTGAGCACATCTGTCTTAGAAGGAGGTGAAATCCTTACCCAACAGTTTTGTGCGTCTCCATCAGGATGGTACCGTTGGGCCCTGGCACTGGCATGGAGTTGTAGCGAATGCTGACTTGGGATTTACGGAGCAGGCATTCTCGGGCAATCTTAAGGCCTTCATAAAACATGGCCAGGAAGAAGACAGCCACAAAAGCACCAGCCATCTCTGACGAGAGAGGAAAAGCATGACTGTGTGCAGCAACAGGCGTTTCTTTCCAAACACATAGGAAGATGGCATTGCGAGATTCCCCCGAGGCAGCACACTGTACACAGGGCTGGGCACCATGTGCTCTCCTGTATGGAGGGTGACACTGTGCTTCACTCACAGGGTAATCTGACTGTCACTCACATGGTGTCACCAGCCATCACTTCTGCTAGCACAGCCAGCCACAGGCTAGATCCCCTTTTATTTACCCCAGAGATCCGTTTAGAACAGAGTTGATGCAATGGACGTACTTTTACCACAAACAGCAGGGTAATTCCCGAAACATTTATCACCTATGAAGCTTTGGTTTGGACTGGACAAGACAGTTTTACTAACCTCCAGGAGTATTGATTATGAGTCCAGAAAACAGCAATGGCACATTCTCATAGCTGAAGTGGAAAGTCATTGCCTGCCCAAAACATAAAAACATCAAGATGAACCTGAACAGCTCCCCCTGAGAGGTAGCTCACAACAGCACTTAGCAAAGGAGTTGTGTTATGACAAAAACTTGACGGGTTCCAGCTGCCCACCACACACACTCAGAGAAACACTTCAGTAGCTCTAGTGTAACACACAAGTGAGAGGCAGGGCTTGAGACCCTCAGGGTTCCACTTCCAGTGGGCAGCAATCTAAGGCAGTGCCTTGAGGCAGTAGTAACCCTCATAGTAACTGTAACAAAAAAGTGCCTTCTCCTTACTTTTGGAGCTCCTTGTCTCCCTAGCATCAGCAGTCAGGGATTGGGGATGTCTGTGGAGGCCTCCTCACGACTACTCACGGGAACGTCCTTTTCCCTCCCTTGAGCTCATTACAGGTAAGGGCTGGTAGAGCTGAATCCCCTGGTCCCACCCTGCACCCTGACACCAAACTGGTGTCTCTCTACAATATCCTATGGGAAATAGTGGCCTAAACACAGGTAAAACAAGGAGATTTATAGGAAAAGCAGGGCCACAACTTCCCCCCATGTGAAAACACAGGCTCCTGAATGTGCACAGTGAATGCTGTGGGGAGACATCAGTGTTTCCCAAGCCAGCTGGAGCTCACTGCATCTTCCCATGCACCTTGCTTTAGATGGTGCAGTTCAGCACATCCTGAGCACAGTTGCAAGCACTGTTTTCATGTGAGGTCTCACTAAGCCATTCATTAATTATTATTTATAATTATTTATAATTAATTATTAATTAATCCAGCAGGACAAATTAAGGTTATCTGCTGCTGATTTCAGCATCCCTAAGAATCAGCAGACATTCAAGACCCCCAGAGCAGCAATTACTATAAAACAGAGAACTTTTTAGTGATCACTTCTGTTTCTCTTTTGAATTTAACGTTTTTACATTTTAAACAAAACCAAAAAAAAGCACAAATCAAAGAGCTTTACAGCCTGGTTCCACAAATCACAGCTGAAACAGAGCCTGGGACTTGGTGTGTGTGAGGAATGCAAATGCACATGCGCAAAATGGGTTGTCTGCTAGCTAAGATACTGTATGTATTGACTGCTTTCTCAAGTGCAATGTTGATCCAAAATCTTGTGCAATTAATCACAGGTTTCCATTGCAGGGTGAGGCAGTGCTCTGAAACTATCCATTGGAGACAAGAGCACTTGACACTTGTAAAGAAACAACACCGATCTGGTAAGCAACAGGTCAGGGAATGTTAGATATTAAGAGCTTCACAGGGACATAAGTGACAATGCTGGGGTGAAAGCTCCACCAACACCACTGGGCTTTGTACTGGGCCCAGTTCACAGAGGGGAAGGTTGGTTTAGTCCTCCCTTCTCCTGCTGCGATACTGTTTGCAAGGTAAGTAGAAGCAGTGATGCTGGATTCCTTCTTCAGAGCACAGAGCAGTCAGGCAAACTTTAACTGAAGACTTGTAAAGCACACTCCTGACCTTGTCTCCCTTCCAAATGGAAATGCAAATGAGGAATGCAAATCCTCTCCTTTCAAAGTTTATGATCATGGTGGAATAATCTGAAACTCACTCCAGAAGTATTTAGAAAAGGGAGAAAAAACTGACCAAGTCCCTAGAACTGGCTAGGGTCATCTCCATGGGAACTCAGCCAGGATCTCTACACAGCTCTAGTAATACCAGTGTGCACAAGTCTGAGCTTGTTTCAGTCAAAATCAGCTAAAGCAGCAGGGTTCAGGACCAGCACAGCCTTAGCGGCAGCACAGCAGGACTTCGCTCCCCAAACCCACTACATACTTAAGGTTCAGGAGAAAAGGACTCAGAGGCTGGTTGCCTGCTGGTCAGAACAATCCACTAGACTCATGACCAACCCCCTTAGTGCCAGTTAAGGCTTTTACTAGCACTAACAGCTTGGAGAACCCCATCCATCTCCATTCCTTGCAGGAAAACACTTTCTTTGCATTTCTGCCTTTAGCTGGCTGGAGAGCAAACACCAGGCTGGTTGTTAGAAAGGTTTTTGCTACAAAAGTCAATTTTGCCTAATGATCTTGAGCTCTGAAATATGCTGTGTGCTGCCTACTGCCTCACACAACTCTTAAGTTCCAGAAGAGCTAAGTTTAATGTCTGATTCTCTTTAAGATGACAAGTTACTCTGAACTGCTGATGAGGAAAAGCTAACGAATGATGACTTTTCCACTCACCATCATGTCGGATCCATGACCATGTGCCGGGGCTGCTGTTGAGTGGTGGTGTTCAGGAGGATGTGTGGCAGGCAATATGGAGCTGTTCATGTGAGAGTGAGACATCCTTATGACAGAGACACTCAAAAGGCACCTAGAAAAGGAAGACCCTGAAAAGCAATTGAACAGTGTAATCAGCAGCTCTTGCCTAAACAGAATATGGTTTCTCTACTGCTACTACAAGAGAAAATACTCCAAGTCACTGAGAACTAGAACTACTGTCTCTCTATAAACTTCTGGAGCATCCTCATAGTCCTCCACCCTGACCACTGAGGACACTCAGCAGGCTGAGCATTTAAAGGAGGTGTGTCCCTCTGCATTTTACATCACCGTATCACTGCACCATCCTAAACACCCCTGCCAGAAAGGCAGCCTAATCTGATTGAGGACAAGCACTCAGCACAAAGGAACACGTCTGTCAGAAAAAGGAAAAACAAAGAGTCTCTGCAATTGCAGTGGTGCAAGAGGCAAGCCCTGCTTGAAACTGCATACAGTGGAGATAACGCTCCTCCTCTTAATTGACAGCTCTGCATTTTATTGGGAACATATCTAACCAAGAAATTACGTTACGAGGTACAAGGCCTCTTAGTAGGCAAAGGTCTGCAATGGCCACAGGCAATCCAGTTTAATTTCCATGAGCTTTGCTTTGTCACATCTCCCTTTAATCACATTATTCTCCATAAGAGAAACACTCACAAGGCTGCCGGCCCCAAAGCCATCATCTGCTCGCTGCAAATGAGGTATGTCTGGACACACCACAGCAAACAGAAAAACACACCTTGTGGGGAGATGTGGACCTGGCTTCTGCACCCTGCACCTAGCACTGCCTGCGGTGGAGTCAGCAACAGCTCCTGGTGTGAAACAAGAAATTATCAGGTAGGGATTTAGTTGTCTCTAACAAGAGTGCTTCCAACCAGGGAAAAAGAGCTTTTTAAGCTAAGAGACAGCATGGTGCTTGAACAGAGAGAATGAATCGATTCAGGTCAGGAAGGGGAAATGAAACTATAGAAGTTTTCTGAACTGAGAGCAGCGTTAGCCAAGATAACCCCAAATGGCTACCAGGGACCAGGAGAGCTGGATGACTCGGTGACAGTGGCTCTGTGACACAGACCTGCAGAGCACCAATGGTCGGCCAACTCAGAGGCTCTGCAGTGAAATTCAAAAGAGCAGTGAGAGAAATGAAAGATGTAGGGAAGCATGAAACTAGGGAGAACTCAAGAGAAAGAATTAATATCCTCTGCAAATTACAACCCTGACATGAAATAACATCTGGAAGTACCTGTCTGCACCCCAAGCCAGCCGGTACAAACCACAGCAGCACTGCACAGCTCAGGTATATTCTGCATCTCCGTGCAGATGATGTTCACACACAATCTCTTAGATTCACAATCCCTGCCCTGGGGAGTGCCCCTGTAATACAATGGAACAGCACAGCATTTACGCAGAACGTGTCCCCTGCCTGCCATCCTGTTGGTATTGGCTAGTTCACCCATGATTTGTGCTTAACTATTACAACCAGAAAAACAGCTCAGAAAAGTGTTTGGAGGGAGGGAAAAAAGACTAAAAAAAGACACTAAGGAGCAGCTCACCTGCCACAGCAAAGCTTCACTCAGGCTGCCCACGGTGGGACTGTCACAGCACAGCCCTGCAGGTTACACCGCTCCCAGGCTGAAGCACTAGAACGGAAGAAGTCCCACACTACAAACCCTGGGGGAAAAGGGTCCCTCTGCCAAGACACACAAAGTTCAGCAGGGAAGGAAGAGGAACAGCCGAAGTGCTTTGCACCAGGGGATCAAAGAGAAATGTGCCACGGTAGGAATAAAGTCACATAATATCCTCCCCCACAGTCAGTATCCCATCTCCTTCTCCTTTCACTTCACTGACAGGGTGCTTTGGCTCTGCATGCAGCATTCACACCTGTAACTGCTCTCCAATTTGATTCTTTAATCATTTTAGGATCTGATGCTCCTGCCAAATCCTGCAGGTTCCAGTACAATCCACAGAAGCCCTGGCTGTTCACTGCATTAAAAACTCCCTCTGTGGTTGGGCTGTCTCCAGCTTCTCACCAATGTAGTACCACTGGTGTTCAGAAAGGGACAAACAGGGGATGTGGTCCTGAGATCTTCACAGTGCGGTACCAAACAAGGTCCAGTGCTCACAAGGGGCTGTGTGCGGAAGCACAGGGTCTGGGGACATGTTACAAAGCATGCTCCACGTTCCTTTTTCCCCTCCCCCTGCTATGTGAGAGCTCCAATGCCAAATCCAATCCTGGTTCTGGAAAGGACAGGATATTTATGGGAAAATAACCTAGACAGAGCCACTTCTGCTGTCTTTCGTGTTAGTGAGAGTAACCAACAGAAAGACACATTTCTGTTTAAGTCTCTTCCAGTGGACACCCCAGCATAATCAGCCTTTGAGTTACCTTACCACTTCAGAGATGTTCACTTGTGCCTTGGGGTAAAACCAGTGTCTGGGGCAGCAGCAAGACAACGGCTGTGTAATATTCCAAGCTGCAAATCTCTAGTTGTTTTGCATAGACTCTTAAGGAAAAAGCCAGCCAGCTCAGAGCGCTGTGTATCCCGAAAAGAAGAGCACTGGTTTTAATGTGTGACTCTATACCTGAGGAAAAACAACACCCTCACACCTAAACTTGTAGTACTGCAAATTCTTTAAATCTGTCATGGAATCATTAAGGTTGGAAGAGACCTCCAAGATCATCCAGTCCAACCATCAACCCAACCCTACCTTGCCCACCAAACCCTGTTCCCCAAGGGCACAGCTACTCATTTTCTAAACCCCTCCAGGCATGGTGACTCCACCACCTCCCTCAACAGCCTAAAATAGGTTACACAAACCCTTCATCAGCAGGTATTTCTATGTGAATGGGTTACTTAGTGTCTGACTGCTGCCTGCCTCACATGTTTGCAGAGGGAGAAGGAAGCATAGGATTCCCAAGCACACCCTGGAGAGGGGTTCTGGGACAGACTGGAGCTGCAGGAGGCTCTGGTGTTTGCCCACCTGGTGGTACCTGCCTCTGTGCTCATGGTTAGGAGAAACACACACACACACAAAGGTTTTCTTGTACTGTGCAGTAGCCTACCGTGTAAGAAAACAAACAGGGTGGGACTGGAGAGAGGAATGAGGAAATTCTTTGCAGGGCTCGTTTATTTGCCTCTTGCCCCAGGTCAGAGAGGCCACTGCTGCCGTTTCAGTCCCCTCAAATCCACAAGGAAAATGGGAAGACTCACTGCTGCACACAGGACTATTCTCACTCAGAGCCATTTTGGAGCAGAACTGACCTCAGCAGGTCTGTGCAGACACAGGTTTCTCTCCCTTTGCAGTGCCACCCAGGCAGCTCAGCAAACCAAGCAGGGTCAGGAAGATGGGCAGCCAAGAACAGGGACTGGCAAACAGCAATTTGCTCAAGTTCAACGTTAGGACTTACTTGCACCATCCTCCAATGCGCTAGCAGAGCTGTCTCATCTCACACACACACGGAAGCCATGTGGGCAGGAGATAGAGGGATCTGCTGCCAGTGCAGGACAGAAACAACGGGAACCCAGGCCACACTAGGTGACGTGCCAGTCCTCCCTCTCCAGCAGGTCTCTGCTGTGACTGCCATTACATGCTCCATCACAGCTTCCCAAGACACTGCATCTGCCCCGTTAACCCAGAATCCTGACATTCCACGGTAAAACATTTCTTCCTGTGGTAAACAGCCTTCCAAGTACCCAGGGGAGATCGACCTTTCCATGCAGAAACATGGGACATGCAGAAACAAGGCTATGGGCAGGATCTGCTGAGCTTCCAGAAAGTTCTTTACACATCAACTCAGTCTGAAACACTGGGTGCAAACAGCTGCCTCAGATTCAAATTCCAAAGAAATAAAGCCCCTTTCCCAATCAGAAACCCACCAGCGTTAACAACAGAGCCCAAAATCAACTCCCATTACAGCAGCAATCTCTTCCCCTCAAAACAGTGCCCAACCATGCCCAGGCCTGTTGTCAGAAATCAAGAAATAAAACTAATTCCACTGGCTCTGCCCAAAAGGAGCCTTAAACTCAACTCTTCATGAAGCCTCCTTCACACTTGTTGTTCACCAGAGGTGGTGGAAAGCTGTCTAGCCACAGGCAACAGCACAGAAGCCTCCAGACTCATGTCTCAAGAAACTGGAGGAATCCTTACCTCGAGGTTCCCCACCATTGCTTCTAGTAGCAAGAAAAGGTTCAGGAGGTCCCTCTCCTGCTCTGCAGAAGTGAAAAAACCCTGGTAAGATTTACTAAGAATTCAAAGGAAGGATTCTGATAGAAATCCACAGGCAGAGGATTAAAAATAGCAAGAAATGTGATGATCTCTTCCTTGCACACCACACATGCTGTAGTCCTGCGTGGCACAAAGCAACGCTACTCATAAAACACAGCAGTCATGGGAAAGGCAACCTAATGCTGTCAGTGCTCTCCTCAGAGCAGTCCCCCTGGCAGGCAGTTTGAGCTCTGCTGGCTCTGAACTTGTGGTCCTACACCCAATCTTTTTTTTTTCCTCTCTTCCTTTTTCTTCCCAAGAGCTGTAAATGGAGGTGGGAGGGGAAGCCAGAGCCTGCAGACACTACAGCTCTGTTCACTGCCTCTAATTGCGGTCTCCACTGAATGCTCTGAGCATCATGAGACTTAAGAGCTGTTCCTGGTTTATTCCATTTTCTGGGCAAACTTGACAGCTTTAACTGCTTCCTTTCCAAATGGGTGACTCTTCCAGGATCCCAGGCTTAGCTCTAGAGCTACCTAGAGCTGAGGGACAGACCAGTAGTGCCTGTTCAGATTGCACAAGTGTCTAGCTGTGGCAGGCAGAGCCCCCCTGGGTCAGGCTATACAGGCACAACCAAAGACACAGAGAACAAATGGATGGTCCTTCAGCAGTATCCCAGAATATGTTACAGATACATAGGATCCTTCTGCAATGCCCAAGTTCCCCTCTTAGCTCTCCTGAGCAGCTCCAGCCACATCACATGGAGCTCAGACCACAGGGGCTCATCTCTTAACTGCACACCTCCCCTTTTCCCTTGCACGACTCAGAAAGCAGCAACTCTTGGTGCTATATTAAGAACAAAAAGGGATGGTCTGAAGGTCACATCAGGCCCGTGTGGCTTGGCCTGGTTCCGTGACACCAACTTAGAGTCACGACCAACAACCTTTAGCAAAGTTTCAGCTCAACACACTAAAGGGGTCCAGCTAAAGAGCAAGAGACAGAAGGGAAAGGGCTTGGGAAAGAAGCCCAAATACTTTTTGAAAGTTGTCAAGCTTTTATTTTCTGGGGTTTGTCCATGACCAGAGAAGCCTGCAAATCAATTCAACTCCAGATCAGTGGAGTCAAACAGGAAAACAGTGTGACAGGAGCGCATTCTGCCTCCTCACCTGTAAGCTAAGCTGTTCATAGGGGCCTGTTTCAGAAGCTTTTGAAGCTACTCTGGAGGGTGTCCAGCTTGAGATGCCGAAGGGTGAAGCAGACAGAGCGGAGAATGACAAGCCAATGAAGCTAGAGGGCTAGAGACAGCATCTTGTGTTCAGCCTGGACAGCCTGTGACATGCATCGATGGAAGCAGCAAGCAGGGACACAGTGACCAGCCCTTGGGCAATGATCAAGCACAGTACCAGCAGAATGACCCCTTAAAAACAACCCCCAGGGTTCTTGGTTTTTCATGACAAGGGAAAAATACACAGGGAAACTGATGCTCTGTCATCACCTCCATCGAGGATGGCAGGCTGGAACCATTACAGCAGTTGTGGAAGCCGAAGGCAGAGAACACAAGGAATCAAACCCACTGTGCTCTTCACGACCCAGGCTCGTATTGGATGGTATCAGCTCAGGCTGAGATAGATCCTGAGCCCAACCTCAACAACAGGATGTAGGGAGAGAGTGGAGCTTCCAGCAACCCACACAGGGATGTTTGGGGTGAAGGATTAAAGCAGAGTTCAGTTCAGGTTCTCTGCCACACAGCCGGATCACACAGTTGGGGCCAATAATGATGCCCTGCGAGTACAAGCCCCTCCTTGAAGCCTGAAGGCACTTGCTGGGGGGTGGTGTGATCACAGAGAGCCCTGCCAATCAGAGTCACAGGGCTCCTTTCCCATGCTTATCTGAGCTGCAAAGCTCTTGTCTTCAGGGCTTCTGGCTGCCACTGTTTTCTGATTTTATTCTTACCAAATCCTTGTGTTTTGTTGCCATACTCCTCACTGGCACCAATACATTGGTTTGTCCCTCTCATTCCAGGCTGCTCTGTCCTCAGCAGACAGGCTGTACCCTCCACATGGAGCTATCACAATGAAAAATTACTGTGTTTAAAAAGTGGTCCCATCTCAGACCGTGAATTCCAGTGGAGGTGCTGGCTCACACAGGCTTCCTGCAGCTGGACATTTGGCAGCTTGGTGCAGTTACATACATCCACTAACTTGTAACTAAAATGAAGATTAGAAGAGGTTGAGAAAGTATCTGCATCACTTCAACCTTGAGGTCCCACACTTTGCTCTGAACTGAAGCGATGCTCAGCTATAGAATCGCGGCAGACCTAGGCCAAGCTGACGGCAGTCTGGTAGAGCCCCTGCTTCTGGAGCAGGTGCCAGAACTGTTCCTCCCTGCATGGCTGCAATCACATCCCCTTTGATGGCGCTTATTTTCATAGCAGACTTGTCTGGTCACCTGCTCTTTAAGACCCTGCTGGATTCGCTTCCACAGCAGGGGACAGTCATTCCTAAGCTCCCAGTTTTTCAGATTCCTCAGGAAACCTCTGAATCTTTCAACAAGAAAAAAATCCCAAACAAGTAAAGACGGACTGTTCTCTGCAGGACAAAGGAGCACAGTTCGTGAAGCAGAGCTTCATGTCTTTGCTGAGAGGCCAAATGAAGTGAAAGGCAGTAGAAAACAGTCCGGCAGAGCAGGACACCTATGACTGTCAGATTGATCACACAGAGGAGAGACTGAGAAATGCTGGCAAGCCAGGAGTACAGATGGAGAAAACAGCAAGTTAGGCAAGTGAGCAACAGACTCAGCCACACTGAAACCTCAGGAGATGGAAAAGCCAAGTACGAAGGACACTCCTGAGGAGCATCTGAGGAGCCCTGGCCAATGCTTTCCTGACTGTCACCTCATTTCTGTCAGAAAAGCCCAATACACAGCCCAGGCTGTTGCACATGGAACACACACAGAGCTCTGCACTCTTTTGATCCTGACAGCAGGTCCCAAACTCCAGCAAGCTGCACCCTGGCAAATAGACGTGATGATTGTTGTAGTTCCCTTCAAACTGTACCCTGTCCTGTCCTGCCCTAGAACAGCTCCTGCACTGTGCTGACCACCTCTCAATCCTTGCCTCACTAGGGCTTGCATGATTACTTCTACAACAGACACATCAATCTTTAGCAAAAGGTGACAGAACAACACTGCTGCTCCTTCGTTTGTCTCTTTTCCTCACGAATTACAGATCAGCAGTGAAGGGAGACTACATCAGCACTGGAACCAGCAGGAACCTCCCTCATCTACAGGAGGATCCTGGGCACATTCCCACACAGACTGGAGAACATTAAAGTTTTCCTTTAAAAGAACTGCTTGAAGAGCACTCCATGCCTCTAGCTCTTGAGCAATATCACAGAATCATAGTCATCAAGCTTAGAAAAGACATTCAAGATCATCAGTTCCAGCTGTACACCCTACAATCCCCCAAGCACTACCCCATCTCCTGAAACACCCTGGCTGCCACCCTCTCCCTGAGCAGCCTGTTCCAAGGCTGTTCCCCCACTCTTGCTGGGAAAACGATCCAATCTGAACCTCCTCTGGCAAAACCTGACCACATTTCCTCTGGCTCTATTTTTAGTTCCTGGGGAGAAGAGGCCAACCACTGCCTCACTCCAACCTCCCTTCAGGCAGCTATAGAGAGCAATGAGGTCTCCCCTCAGTTTCCTGTTCTCCAGGCTGAGCAGCCCCAGCTCCCTCAGTCTCTCCCCATCAGAACTGTTCTCCAGATCCCTAACCAGCCCAGTTTCCCTTCTCTACCCCCTCTCCAATGTCCTTCCTGTACTGCAGTACCCAAAACTGCCCGCAGTACTCGAGGTGCAGCCTCACCAAGACTGAATAGGATCACCTCCTTGGTCCTACTGGCCACACATAATGCAGCCCAGTGCTTGCCTCTGTCACCAAAGTTTGAGGGAGTTGTTCTGGGGTGATGGCCAGGTGCTTAAAGCTGTCATGAAGCTGAAGACAGCTGGTGAACTGCATGCATGGCTTTTGCCCACACAGGGCTCAGCCAGGTAGGACCCAGAAAATAAGTTCTGGAGAAAGAGCTGTCAGAAATGTTGTGAAGTGCCTTAATGTGCCAGCATGAACCAGCTCTCTGATAAAACACAAGTACTTTCAACCCAAGAGAGCCCCAATGCAGGCAAAGTCCCCAGTGGAACGCTTCTGGAGGATGTGGGCATATCCCATCTTTGGTCATCTTTGACAACCTCAGCCACAAGAGACTGTTACACACTGGGTAAATCACAAGTACAGTTCCAGGAACAAAGCACAGCTCACCTGGCCTAGAGCCACCCGTCTGCTGGCCAGGAGCAGGTGGCCAGGAACAGACACATCAAACACAAGTTGGATTTTTTACTGCAAATAAATACCAGTAAACACTGCAGTCAGTGTTCAGCAAGGTGAGACGCTACATCAGCAGACAATGAACTCGGTTGTCAAGACAGTACAGATGAAAGGGAGATTAGCTATAAGTTTGCCTGTTCACCTCTGAGTGCCACAACACTTCCCTCTCTCTCACACTACTGCTCCAGGTCCAGCAGAACAGAGCCCAGCTCTAGCCAGCAATTCTTGCTGAGCACAGAAAAGAGGAACGTGCAGTTGCTGTTCTGGGTGCCAAAGCCAGTACAGACCAGTTCTGCAGCAGGCCAGCAATTCTGCACTCAAACGGAGCCATGTGCCACGCTCGCCCCATCACAAGCACATCTCCTGTTCTGCACAGATGCAGCATTTTCTCCTCCACATTTTCATTTTGCTGTTTCTCCCACCACTCGCCTTCTGGATCCTGCAGTTGCTCTGTGCTGTCTGTTTTCTTTCTCTCTCTCTAGCCTCAGGAGGCAGATGTCCCCTATTCTGACACCCAAGAGCCCGACAGCTCCCAAAGCTGAGGAGCTGTACAGAGTGGACTCACCTGGAGAGAACTGCATGGCACTGGAGATGCCAAAACGGAGAGACAATGCTACATTACGAGCTCTCTATATAACATCCAAAGGGCAGGCCAGACTCCAAGGTTCCTTACAGGAAGGAACACAGAGCTAGTTTTAACAAGTTTGCATCAAAGGAGATTCCCAGGAGGCTCCCACAGAAGAACCTCTCCAGCCTTCCCAGTGCACGTCGTGCAAGAGAGCAGCCTGGCAGGGCACTTCATCACAGCTTCATCCCTCCTGCTCAGATCATCAAGGGTATGAGACAGCAGTCAGTCACACATACATGTCACAAAATACGCATCATCCAGCATCCAGGGAGGAGGAGCCCAAAGGCCTCCCCTTCCTCCCAGGACCGTGTTGTGTTTCAACAGAGATAAGGCAGAATGGTTTAAACCCCAGTGTGTTTATAGGCCTTGCCAGAATGGCAGAAGAGCCAAGTCCAGTTTGCTTACCATGCATAACATCCAGACAGAAAACACCCAAGGGTTCTCTCCCTAAAAACTGCTTAGCTATCCCTTGTCAGCTGAAGCTGCACAACGGTGCTTCTTACTGGTAGAGGGAAACAGCCAAGCAGTGGGGAAGAGGAGGCAGAAGCAGAGTGTTGTGTGACCCATGTTTTTCCAAGATTATGCAACATCCTGAATAAACAGACATTTCCTTATCCTCTGGGTTAGTTTCTGCAGAGATGTTACACAAACGAGCAAGGAACAGAAAATGTGAACCACACGGTCAGGAAAGAGTCATCCCACTGCCTTGCCACATGCCAAGGAACAAGTGGGACAGAGTCCTGAGCCTTGAAGTACTCTTCAAAAACTTCTTCACTGGAAGCAATTAATGTTTGGAGCTATATCTCAGAGAGCTTCTGCTTCCTTAGAAAACACAGGGCTAGCAATAGATTTCTCTTCCTATTTTCCATACCATAATTCAGACCAGCTTCTCACATGTGTTCTTCTACCTTCTTCTACTCTACAACAGACTTCTCAGAAATTAGAACTTAAAATCTATGAATGAAAACATAATTGTTGTGCACAAGATTTGCTGTGATGGTCTGTAATCTCTCATCCTGGTTCCTGCAGCCCCCTGAACCACCAGTACATATGGGAAGAAGCTAGAACATGGCACACCATGGGGTGTCTCTCTCCGGAGTTGTTTTATTTGGGACCATTCATCAGTCACACATAGGAGCATTCCATCTGGAAGGAAAACTAGATATGAGACATGGCCCTGCCCACAACTTCACGCCTACAAACCATTGCTATGTGGTCCGCTGGAGGGGCACACATGCCAGGCTGAACTGCATGAACAGCTCTGCTCAGATTTATGTTACATGTTGCCTAATAGCATTAAGCCCTTTAAAACTCTAAAACCATCTCAAAAGTCACAAAACAAAACCAGAAATCAGCAAGTGCAATCCCAGGGAAGCAATCAGCAGCAGCAAAAATGGAGTGTGACTCAGCGGGCCTGAGAAACACATTATCTAGCCTTTAATACAGGTGCAAAATCAGCGATGCTACCAGGCAACACCATAAATACCCTTGTCTCACACAGATAAAACTCATGTCCAGAGTAACAGACTGGATGGCATCAGTTTAAGACAGGATTGTAAAAGGAAGCCTAAAGTCCAGCAACAGAGATGGTTCAGAAGATTCTCAGATACCCACATCTCACGCTACTTGCTCATGTCACTGCCAGAGGACCTGTAATCATGACTTTGACTTTTAGTCACAGAACTGCTGAGGTTTAGGAGACCTCCTGAGATCACCTTCCCTGCTGAAGCAGTCTCAGCTTGAGCAGGCTGCCCAGGCAGCTTCATGTAGGCCAATAAGCTGCACACACCGAGGACTTGGAGGCTTTCACAGAGACCATGAGGAGCTGCTCATGAACGGATCCAGATACAGATTCTTTACCTGAGTTAAAAAGCTTCTGTGTTTGAGCATCCTTTGGCAGAGAAACCTTCCCTACTGTGAACTTGGGCAGTGCCCAAGACACAACAGGGCAGCAGTAACAAATAGAGTTCGCAGTGGTAACAACCTTCCCATGGACACATACCTGCATTTGCAGAAAACAAACTCATTTTCTCCTTTGGGCTGTTTCTCATCACCATAACCAGACTCAGCCCAGAAGAGGCAGCATTTGTACAAGTTCTGAAGCAGCTCTCAGGTACTTGTCAAGAATTTGGACATGAAAACCATCCTTCAGTTAAGTCTGAGGAATGCACTCCCTATGTCAACATGACACACTTGTTTAAGGGATTCTTACTTTTCAGGGATCTGTACTTTTCTCCATGTGCAGCACTGCCATGGACTCAGCACAGAGAAACCTTCACTGAGCATCAGCTTCCAGAACATGGGAAAGCTCCTTTAAGTAACAATCCCACTAGCACATTTCACTCCTTTCTTTTCATATTTAAGAAGCAGTTCCTCTCCAATTACTCCTCAGATGTGTGTCCATGTGCAGATGAAGCACTGTAAGGTGGCTGGTCCACCATTCACTTTCCATCACTCACAGACTTTCCAGTCTGTGCCAGACATACTTGCAACAGCCATGTGCTCTTACAGGAATAGACTGGGATTTCCAAATCCTGTTCTGCCGTATCAGGGTCACCTTCTAAACAGAGGCTTTTCACTGAAGGCTGACTTTTATTACATTTTGCTTTCCCTGCTTGCAGAAGGGAAGTGAGTGCACATCCAGTTCAATTCGCTTTGCATCACCTTGTGTGACTCTCATCACAACAAAAGCTTCTACCACAGCCAAGAACCAAATCCTTTTGTGTTTCCACTGTGCAAAGCAGCTGCTGTTTTGAGAAGCCTGAAGCTGTTTATGAGCAAAAGGCAAGGTACAACACAGGTCACCATCAACAAAACCCATTCTTTCATTACGCCCAGGAAGTCAATCTGTTTTTGCAGAGGGCTGAGACTGAAGTATCCATCACCAGAGGCACTTCCCTACTCTGCTGCCTGATCTCGGGTAACAGCAAGAGAATGGAACATGTGACACACAAACAGCTTCCAGGCAATAACACACATACTTGTAGGAGTTCAGAGGACAAATTCATAGCCCTAGCCCATAGCAGATAGTGCCTCTACATTTTCACTTTCGGAAAAACAAAAATACCATCTTACCTTTACTTTTTGTCAACTTAGCAAGGCAAGAGATCTCCTGTGGCATGAAGAAGGAAAAGGCAATAAAATCAAGCCATTCTCTGTGAAGGAACTTGCCTTGGGAAGATCCTGGCCTCCTGACAACCCTCGGGACAGAACAACCTCTAGGGCAGGGAAAGTTTGAACAAACTGCAATCAACAAACTTTGGTATTTTAATTATGAGCAACTCTCCGGGAAGAAGCTTAAACCACTGCCCTTCTAATCCAGCTTTCAAACCCCTAACTGGCACAGAGCTGTTAACCCAAAGCAGGAATGATTCAGCACTAAAACAGCTGAGAGCTTACTGTTCCAGAGACAGATTTTCCATCTACACCTCCATGCAAGCAGTCTTCTCCCAACAGGCAGCGAGTATGAGACAGATCAAAGTTTGTCAACTGTCAGAGTGCTGACAAGCAGAATGTGTATCACTACCTGCATCAAAGGCTAATCATTAACTACTGCTCAGATTCTGTTATAATCACTTTTACTCTGCTTTAGGCCCATTTATTGCCCAACCTGACCCATTACTTGCAATACAATCAGTGGAAATTACTTCATTTCAGCTCCTCCTAGATGTGCAAAGAAGGGATAAGGGCTGAAGCAGGAGGGGTTTCTGCTATGTTCAACTCAGGGTGAAACCATCCCTCACAAAATATGCCTGTTGTTACAGCCCAAGTATTCTTATGGCCCAAGATAAATACTGCTTGGACTATGCAACCTACTGAAGACATAAACCAGCCGTGTTAGAACTGTGACTATGGTGGTGCTTACACAAGGATACATGCAACAGCTACAGTAACTCCTGAAAGATTCTTCAGATCTTTGCACAAGTGCAAACTCCCTGACCATATCGAATGTGGTGCAGAGATCACTTCCAAACACAGTCTTAAACTTTCTCTGTCAAAAGTTTTCATGTTTTCTGGCTGTCGTTATGAAGCAAATTTTGTTTTGTTTAGTATCTACCCCATTATGAAGAAATGTAACTTAGCCAGTTTTTAAGATCTTGGGGGAGCAGGAAAATGTAACAAGGCAGGTATGTGATGAACTGCAGAAACTCTTCAACAACGGGCACGAGAACAAGACTGTCAGGGTAGCTGGCTCTCAGGCTGGAAAGTTAGTACCAGCGCCTGCTATGGAAGGAAAAATGTGAAGACAAAAAGTGCAAGAAGTGCATGGGCACTCTTCTCTCTGCTGCAATGATCTGATTGCAGAGGCAGTGGTTTCAATATCAAAAGCAAGAGACACAAAACAAGATCAACTGGCAAGCAGAGTGTGTTACAGTTGGACTTGATGGTCTTAAAAGTCTTTTCCAACCTAAATGATTCTACTATCCTACTATCACAATGTTTCAGAAAGTTTTCCTTCAGCAATTCAGCAAATTAAGGAGAGTCATGCTGCTGCCAGAAGATTTTTTTTAAGCTACTACATCTTACCAAAGAAGTAAAGTCAGAGTGTATTAGGCTTCATTGTCCGTAGCATTGGATATCCAACAGACACTAGTCTGTTTAGAGCTTGTATGAAGAGAGTGGCAAAACCATGGCTGGACAAGCATAGCCAAACCTCCAGCAGCAAGATGAGAGCAGCTATAAAAGTCTCATCTTCCTTTTCAACTGTTTAGGCTTCAGGTTGCCAGGACTTGCAGCACACCCCTCCTGCACACTCCAGCTTTACCTGACACCACCTTAACCATGAAGGTTCAGTAGGTCCCTGTGACATAACATCCCAAGGTAATGAAGTGCACCAGAGCCAACAGTAACTTGATTTGGATAAAATTTCCCTGGCAGAGAACCCAGAGATCATGACTCAGTCTCTTGTCAAATCCATTAGCCAGGATCAAAAGAGTGTGAACTAAGAAAACCACACCAACACTGTGGGCTGCATTTTACTTCCCTGGTATTCTGAGGTTGGGTGTGTTCCTAAGGAGCTTGTGCTTCTACTTCCCTTATCACTTTGATGTACAAGGGTTGAGTTACCATATCGGAAATGCCCTCCCATAGAGCCCTACACTGCCAGCAGCCACTGTGGTCACTTCCCGAGTGGTCACTGTAGTCACCTGCCTGCTGAGAGCACTGCCTTTGAGCCTGTGCCACGCTTGTGAGTGTTTGTCTTTCCCAAGTAAAGGATACAAGCTGGAAAATGCAGTCAAGCTGTGACAATGCATCATCAAGTCTCTCTAATGCAATATCTTTGAGAGCAGGAAAAGTTCACTGAGGCAATGACTGATTAACGGGATCCCTGGCTCTGGGAACAGCCTCTTTCTGTACTCAACAGGGAGGAACCCAGCCAGGCGCTGTGGAGGGCTGCTGAGCTGTGCTAAGGCCAGGAGCTTGGCCCATGCTAGGACAGGATGGAGCTACTCCTGTTGCCCCTTACCATGTATGTTCACCACTGGAAAGAAGTTAGACAAGAAGCAAGTTGTATCACAGGGGTGAAAGTGTGAAAGTCTCCATCAGGAGGTGGAAACCTCTCCAAAGCCAGTTTCCCAAGCTCTCATTAGCTGGCTGCTAACAAGCATCAGCTTGTAGGATCAGAAAGTACACTGCCTCCAGGAGGTGGCCTGAAGGTGCTTTCTAATCCTACAATCCAAGTCCGTTTCAATTAACTCTAACATGAAAAAATACCCTGCATGTGTATTTACCACACACACTCCTTCCTCCAACAAGAGACACATTAAGAATTTCAAAAAGAAAAAAGCCAAGACCATCAGAGTTCCACTGATTCTCATTATCCCAAAGATCAGCTAAACATATCACAAAGCTCTGCTTCAAACACATGCACCTTCAGAGGAATGAGATCTGGATCCCTGATAACTAATGAGCTTGTGTGAGAAATGAAGGCCTTTTCAAAGCCAGGTAGCTCTCATGAAGTCTCAGGAGGGAACCTGGGGGCACTCACTGCTCATTTCACATCAGAACAGGTGTCTCATTTTCCATCTTTTCCTAGTTTTCTGCCAGCTTCTCAGGCTTCATACCAGAGTGTGCTGAGCATGCCCTGTGAACACAAAATGCTCAATCACCACATTTCAGCTCACAATCCAGAGGTACAATGGTCAGCTGTGTTAGTATTGGCTGTACTCATGTATAAATATTAAAGGGATCAGATTATCTGAGCATACAACTTTTAAACAGACTACAAATGGGATGGTACCACCACTGTGAAATTTTCTAATATTCCATACAGGCATAGTGAAAGGCCAAAATGTTGAGATGTTTCACACACAGGCAATTCTTCTGTCTAGCAGTCACAACTGTTTGAGCACCAGTGGAAATCACAGGACTTCTGCAGATATGAACTGGTGAGACAGAGGGAAGATGTTGTAACACCTTCATAGGAAAGAGGACATTAAAGGCTGTAGAAATGGAGAAGGAAGATCAAAAAAGAGGTATTTCATCAAAGCCTCCTGCTTCCAGACTGGCTTCAAACCCAGACAATTCTAGGTCCAGGACCAGCAAGTGAAAGGCTTTAGAAATTTAATTTGTTGTGCAATAAAACTGGAGTTTAACTTGTTTCCAAAAGCTAGCCCCATTATTCTCTGCATTATCGTATCACAGCCCTCAGGCTAATGAAAAAATCATTGGTTCTCTGGAACTTGATTTGGAACATATTCAGAAAATTTGATTGAAACAAAAGGCATGTAGGATTGGATTTTCCAGAGGGAAGCAATGTAAACAAAACCGAGTTTCTTTCATCCTTCCCTAAGAAAAAGTTGCTAAGACTCCTAGTGTTTTCCTGGCAGGGACTTGGAGCAGTTCACAATGGCAACTTGCTTCAGTTTAACTTCAGAAAATCCTGAGGCAGATTACTGCTAACTTCCAGGGTAGAGAGTGCAGATCAGTACAGAGCATGGTCCTGGGGGGTAGAGGAATCTTTATAGCAAAGACAAAAACCACAACAGTTCAAAGACAAAAAGATTGCTATTCTCAGAATCTGTTACAGACCTGTGTTCTCAATGCCATCCCCTCTCCAGTGCCAAGCTTTTGCCTGGGGAAAGTGTTGCACTAATCCAAAACTTGAAGTGTGCCAAGGGACAGGAAAGAGAAGAATCCTAGCAAATCTCTTCGTGAAAAGGTAAAAAAACCCAAACCCAGAAAACACAAACCGCCTGCAAGTCAGTGTGTTGCAGGGACTACACCTCTGAAACGAAATAAAGCACAAACGTGACTTGGGAAGATCACCGACCTCCTCCTCTCTACTGGCAGAAATTACTCCAATTACCAGCCTAGTTTAAAAATGACTACAAAATGAAAACAACTCCTTGTAACTTCCAGCTGCCAGCAAAATCTCAGTACAAAAGAGCCACACAACGTTTCCCAGTTCCCAGCACTCCAGCTCGTTTTGTTCTTTTAAACTTGGGGTTTTTTTTTTAGAGGGGTAGGGTAGAACAAGATAAAACCTGCCTACAGCAGAAACGTCTGTGTTCGTAGCAAAAAGTACTGCTTTAATTTTGTCTTGTGCAGCAGGGCAGCCATCAGCTTCACCAACACACCCACAGTTACAAAGCCAATGTGCACTTCAATAGCAGTATTTAAATACTGACCTTTTACTTCCAGCGTCTCCTTTTAAACGGTGGATGGGATAAAAGAAATGCATAATCCAGAGCTTCATGAGAGCTTCAGGAAACATGACGTGGTTAACTGCATTAATTGGGGACTATTAAATGGAACGCACTTCCCTATGGGATCACAAATTGTTACTCACGAAAAAGTACTGCAATAGGTTCAGTTACGTCAGGCCCAGGCAGAGGCAAGCTAAGATCAAACAGATTAAAGGTAACTTTAATAAACACTTGTGAGCGGCATTAAATCCACCTTTGCACAAAATGCCAAAGTCAAGCATTCTGACACTTGAAATTTGAGTGCAGACAGGGAAAATTGGTCTGTGTCTGGGAATTAAGGCAGAGCCACTGTGAACTCCAATGCAGAAGAGGGCTCTGAACAAGGCTTTGAATAAAACGGGGGCTAAGATAGGGGTTAGCCGCTGCTTGTGATCCCTGCTGCAACCAGCTACCTACCCCACTGATTTCAGGACTTTAATGCACTGACTCCCCACAGGGGTTCTCAGCTAGGAGGTTGTTCACAGGATGGAAATCCTTGATTGTGCCAGAACTGTGCGGGTTTTCCTTCCAAGTTGAATTTTGTACTAAGAAAAAAGCTGGGTACAGGTGAAACTTTTACCTAAAAACCCCCTAATTTCAGGTACAACACCAGAACTTTGCCACACAGAGCTCTACTGCAGGAAAAAACTGACTGTCCTGACTGCTGACTTGGTAGAAATATAGAAGGTGGCAAAGGAACAAACTCTCTCTTCATCCCATGTGAAGTTCAGGCCCATATGCCAGATCAAGACAGGAACAACCTGTTCCTATTCAGAATTACAGCAGATTATGGTATGTATATCTACTGTGTGTGCACTGAGCTCTTGGGTTGGAGTGTTTTTAACAGAAACAGGGCTTTCCACCCTTGGACAGTTTCATTCTAAAACAAGCACATATTCTGCAGTACAAAAGCTGCTTGATGCTCCTGTGTGTGTACTGGTAAACCACTGGTATTCCAATCATAGAATCATAGAATCATCAGGGATCAAAAGGGACCTCAAAAGATCATCCAGTCCAATCGCCCTGCCACAGAAGGACACTCGACCAGGTCCAGATGGGTTTAAAACGTTCTCCAGAAAAGGAGATTCCAGAACCCCCCCCCAGGCAGCCCCCTGCAACACGTCATCTCCCTCACTGGGAAGAAGTTATAGAATCAGTCAGGGTTGGAAGGGACCACAGGATCACCCAGTTCCAACCCCCCTGCCATGGGCAGGGACACCCCACCCTAGATCAGGCTGACCAGAGCCTCTTCCAGCCCAGCCTTAAACACCTCCAGGGACGGTGCCCCAACCACCTCCCTGGGCAACCCATTCCAGGCTATCCCCACTCTCACGGTGAAGAACTTCCTCCTCACATCAAGTCTAAATCTCCCCATCTCCAGCTTTGCTCCATTCCCCCTAGTCCTGTCACTACCTGAGATCCT
>VZRI01001490.1:147342-207233 GCA_013397515.1 Upupa epops
TTCACCGCTTAGTGCATTTTCTGCTCATAGAATCCCAAAGCCCCAGACTGGTGGAGTGGGAAGGGACCTCTACAGATCATCCAGTGCAAACCGTCTGCTAGAGCTGGATCTCCCAGAGAGTGGTCCAGGTGGCTTTGGGGTGTCTCCAGAGCAGAAGTCTCCACAACCAATCTGGACAGCCTGGGCCAGGACTCTGCCACCCTCATCGTGATGAAGTTATTCTTTAAGTTAAGCTGGAGCCTTCAGGGTTCCAATTTTTGCCCTGTGCCCTTGGGCAACACTGGGAGAGCCTGGTCCCATCATCCTGNGAGGAGGGCCGCTCGGGACACACAGACTTCATTTCACCGCTTAGTGCATTTTCTGCTCATAGAATCCCAAAGCCCCAGACTGGTGGAGTGGGAAGGGACCTCTACAGATCATCCAGTGCAAACCGTCTGCTAGAGCTGGATCTCCCAGAGAGTGGTCCAGGTGGCTTTGGGGTGTCTCCAGAGCAGAAGTCTCCACAACCAATCTGGACAGCCTGGGCCAGGACTCTGCCACCCTCATCGTGATGAAGTTATTCTTTAAGTTAAGCTGGAGCCTTCAGGGTTCCAATTTTTGCCCTGTGCCCTTGGGCAACACTGGGAGAGCCTGGTCCCATCATCCTGATACTTACCCTTTGGCTATTTAGGAGTCTGGAGTCACCCCACAACACTAAGCATTGATGAAATTCCCCCCTCAGTCTCCTCTCCAGGCTGAAGAGCCCATTGTGTCTTGGCCTCTCCTCACGAGGAAAATGCTCCAGCATTTTTTGTACATCGTATGATTTGCTGCCACATGAAGGCTCCTCAGCAGCTGTGCCCACTCCTCTCTCCTCTTGCTGCTGCTTAACAAGTCTTGCAAACTAATCCTCTTCTCTTTATTTCAGTTGGCAATTTTTTTACAGCATCTCATGTGAAATGCTGCAGGTCCACTAACAGTGCTTCTGTCCTCCATGGATGCTGCTCTCTAATTTGAATTATTTGCTTGTGCCATCCTACCAGGAGAGCTTGAATGGGCTTAAAGCAGTAGAACTGCACACAGTTTGTAGGAACCACCTACAACAGCACTAGACTGCCCTTAGGAGAGCCTCTGCTATCCAGAAACTTGCTGGAGAATGTTTCCCAGATGTTCCAAGCAGAAAAGTTGTGTGTGGTGCCTTCTCCATTGCCACATAGCTTTTCCAAATTGTAACAACCAGCTGTTTCATGGGAGAGTACTACTAGTTGTGGCTTTGAAGTAGGTTCTTTTTCAGTGTGGTTGCAGTACGTACTTGTTCCTTACAGCAGCTTTTGACTAAATGAAACACAGTTGCACCACTTCCACAGCTTCTTCAGATAGAAGTTCTGCTTATTAAAAATTAAGTGACCAGTTAGGATAGAGCTGCTTAACACACATCCCTTTGTTTATTTCAAACACTTTATATTTGATAGAACTTACTAATAATGATGTTTGTTAACTATAAGGCTCAGGTTAAATAAGGTTAAATAGTTTCTTTTGCTTTCTAGTGCTAGATTGGCTTCTCTCTTTGGGCTGGATCAAACAGTCTCAAGCCATGGAAATGAATTTTTCCAGTACACTGCACCAAAACAGCCTAAGAAGGGTCAAACAGCAGCTGGTAAGTGGGCTTCAGCATGGAGAAATCCAACTTAGCAGTGTGTATCTGGCAGAGTAATGGCCTTTTTAAGAGGAGCAGTGCATTTACCTTTCTTGAATAATTATAGTTCTCTAGTACCCTCCCTACTCTGATTACTCTCTTAGCCTTTGTCTTTGGAACATCGTTCTTTGGTTTTAATCTTCTGGAGTTATTTTTTCCTTGAGGAAGGGGTTGTGCTGTGCTACTATCACTGGCCAGCACTTGTGGTGGTTCTGTCTCACTGACAGCTCTTTCTGCTTTTCATTCTTCAGCAAGCCCAGCAACCCAGAAGGCTCCTGCAACCCCAGCAGCTTCAGCAGCACCATCAGTGTTTGTGGCTACCGCAGTTCATGCGTATCGATAGTAAGTGCAGCAGGTCATAGGCTTCCTCGTGACCTGTTAGAGCCTCTGTCTTTGTGAGCTTAGGACCAAACCAGAAAGTGAAGATATTTTTGGATGAATGGGAAGAGACTGTCACTCGTTGTCCGTGTAGTAGAAATGCTGTGAGTTGATGCATGTTTCCGCTCAAAAGAAGTTTCAGTTACTGTGCTGCAGTTGTCAGAGAAACAGGAAGTTCTGGATTTGGCCTTTACAAGGACCTGCATCTTGTGCTGTTCACAGCTGTCAGGTGCTTATGTCTCAGACATTCCCTCATGGAGAACTGAGGCACAAGCCCAGGGTAACATCAATAAAATTCTCTGTTTGAGCACTTTTACAAGCTGCCATTGTGTAAAAACTAATTTGCCCTTGATCTATGGAAAGAACAGTTCTCAAATCAAACCCCATAATGCACTCTGTAAGCAAGGAGGGAAGTTAAAATGTTTTTAAGCTAAGAAAGGCTGCCTAATACTTTCAGCATGAGAACAGGGACCTGAATAAAAACCTCAGCAGAAGTAGAGCGAAATCTGAGGCGGGGTGGTTCTGAAGTTGAATATCTTGCTTGTCTTCCAGTACAAATGGGCAGTATTTGAAGCAAGGCAAGTATGGAGCAGCTGTAGTGGGGAGCCATGCTACTAAAGAGGTAAGAAACACTTCATTCTAATGTTTTCATGGTAAGAGAGTACATTGGTATGAGCTTACCAGAATGTCTTTGATGCTGGAGGTTTTGGTTCTGCTGGTTATGCCTTCCCTGCCTTGCTGGGTTTTCTTACAGCTCAGTCCTTTACGTTGGTGACATCTTTATTTTCTGCAGTACACGAGTTTTTTAAGATTTCTTACAACTCATGCCTGAAATTTTCACCTTGTTTCAGACACTGGGCTTGTAGTTTTTCTGTAAGTGATTGTGATGCTTATTTAGAAAGGGTTTGATCACTGGCTCCCTGCATCTGGAAATTTTTGCCCAATAGTTGAACAGCATGGAAATGCTTTGGTTAAGCTCTCTTGTTTTGGTGTCAAAAGCAGTCTGTGTGCTGTGTCATGTTTCATGTATCAAAGGGTTCATCTTACTACACAGTAACTGAAAAATGTGGAGTTACTTAATGCATCTTGCTTACTGCAAAGTAATTAGATTGAATTGCTCGATTGCTGTTGCTGAATACAGCCTGGCTGTTTGCAGGGGGTCTGAGTAGGTGTTAGAAAAATGTATTTGTGCAGTGAAAAATGCTTCAAAGTGTGTTTGACAAATAAACACTGTAGCCTGGGGCTCAGAATTTGACCAAGAACTTTAGAATTGAAGATGTTTTGAATTCCTGCTTTTTGTTCTTTTTTTTTTCTTGCCCAATTGTGGAATCCAGTACAGGATCCTCCTTTACATCACGCAGCAGCAACAGATCACATCTGCAAGGATTCATCCAGGCTTCATACTCACGGTAAGGCTGTGGACTAGAGAAGCACTTGGTGGTCTGTGGTGCTTACAGCTAACAGAAGTTGACTGAAATCCTGTCTGGAGTTTTTATCTGTAACCTTTGAGATCAAACGTCTGACTGACCCAGCAGGAGGTGTCACAGTGGCTGGGAATGCAGTTCCATGCCTCCTCTTTGGGTGTGTTGTTGCACAAGAGACTGTCACATCTGCCTGTACAGAGCACCCCAGCACTAGATTTCACAATGTGAATCCTAAGCTGTAGGAGGGGTGTTGTTACCTCTCATCACAGAGGAGCTGTTGTGAGTTCTGCAGTCCTAGAGTGGACAGAAGTGGAACAAAATCCCTTTTGCTCAATTTATAGTTAAGTGACTACAAAAATTTGACTGGGCAAGCAGAAGAAAATGATAGACAGGGAAATGCTTTCTCTCAGAAACCTGACACTCAGCGTTTTCCGGCTGACAAGAACAACTGGGAGCGTTGTATATTCTAAAATGGGATCTCTCAGGAAGTTTCTACAGAAAGTTGGAGTTCTGCTTTCCTGCTCTTAGCTTGTCAAAGTAATCTGACGGTTCTCAGCTTGGCTTAGAGAAATCAGAAACTGTGAAATAACAGAATTTCAGTCAAAGTCTCTGCCCGGGATGCTAGCTTGCTCTTCAGTGCATTCTGAAAAATGAATGGGTGATGCAGTCAGCTTCTAGTGACATGGATTTTTAGAAGTGAGGAAAGATTGACTCCCTCCATTGATTTTACACATCTAAATGTATTCAATACCTACAAAAAAGATGACTTGCACTGAAAAATCTCAATCTGTATCACAGAGCATAGCTTCAGAGAAGCTTATGAAAGCTGTGGCATCGATGAAAAGCCTAATGTTTGCTCAAGTATTTGAGTTACAATAATTATTCTATGATAATGTGACTTAGAAGCTGTTTCGAGCTTCATATAGTAACACAGCAGGGTTCTTCCTCTGTCTCTGCTAATTTGAGTAGCTGTTATATGAAGCTTTTCTTGGATATGGGTTTTTTTAGGTTTTGTTTTAGCTGAAGGCATCTTTTCATGACTTAACATGAGACTGATTTCCTTTCCCACAGATTCAGCCCAACAATTACAGCACATTCTATGATGATCAGAGGCAGAACTGGTCCATCATGTTTGAGTCAGAAAAGACAGCTATGGATTTCAGCAAGCAGGTAACTCTGCATGCAGAGGTATTACTTGCCACCTTGTTTAGAACAGCAGTGAATCAAGATGTTATCTCCTAGAGCACCTTACTGCTGAAAGGTTCTAAGTCAGAGTTGTACTTCATCACTGAAGTTTACTATTTTCTGTGTGACTGTGCTCGAGGCAGATCTGTGATGAACCTGGCTGAGTTTGTTCCTTAGACAGAGGTCTCTGAGGCAGGGATTCTGTTTCTTCTGGAGGGATTTTTGATTCTCAGGTACTGTAAGACTGATGGCTCTGTAGAGCAGAGGGTATTTACTTAGCAAAACTGAGCACAGGGAAGTGCTTTGTAAGTGCACCACTAACCTGGGCCCGATCAGAATAGTGACGGTCTATAATAAGTTCTAGTGGAACTTGCTGCTCTGTTCTAATGCCTTTTTCTTCTGCAGGTATGCATTGCCAAGTACAACAGCTCCTCAGCACTCGATTCGGTCCTCTACCAGGACCTCCTTCTTGGAGAAGGGCAGGGAGCAGAAGTAGGAGATTCTCTGGAGATTGCCTATACGAGTTGGCTGTTTCAAAACAATGGGCTTGGAGAGGTAAAGACACTTCCGCTATCCCCAACAGTGACTGAGAGCAATACTCCCCAGGTAGAACCTGCCACATGTAGTACAGTGTTGGTGCTGATGTCCATGGCATTTTATCAGGCACTTGTGGCACCATAAGGTCATGTGAGATTCCTAGAGAATAATAAGGGGCTCCATTGCTGTTCAGCAGAAGTAAATGAAATGCTTTTACCTTCCTTAGGCACTCTCACATAGTAATATTAATTAAAGTGATGGAAAGAGACAGTGAAGTGCTCCTAGGGAAGTGAGGAAGGCCTTGTCTGGCACAAAGTACATCTCCAAATACTAGAAGAATGATATTGCTTTTACATCCTTTACAGCCCTGGCCAGCCCAGTTTGCTAACAGGCAAAAGACATGGTTTGATGTTTCAAAACATAACCTGTAAAACTCTTTGATGGCCCTGCTGTGTGGGGAATTCATGTCAAAGGGGTTTGCATTTGCATCCATCTGCAGCTGAGTCTTTTTGCTGTAGTAAAAGGCTTTCAGGTTTTCATCTTTAAGGGATTTTTTTGGTGTTTTGGTCCGGCCTGCTTCTCTCCAGCTGCTGGTGGTACGGGGAAGAGCTTGCTTCTAATCCCCTGAGAGAAGCCTTACACTTTAATTTAATGTACAAAACTTGTAGGCCGTTGCATGCTGCGTGATGTAAGCCTGTCGTGGAGTGCTTTACTTGGCCCAATGTGGTTTTGACCTTCAAGGTCAAAACAGTTTTAAAGTCTGGGTCTTGTTCACTTCAAAAAATTGTACTGTGGAGTACAGTAGAAGCTGCAGTTACTTTCTCTCTTACATCTGAGAATTCATTTTGGAAGTAGAATAGGAAGTAACACAAAAAAGACTGCAGGAGTTTATGGGATGTGTAAAGGTGTGTTCGGAATCTTGAGGGGGGAGATCCATGTAATTTGTGTGGGTTTTTTCTTCAATTCTTTAGGTGTTTGACTCAAATGTTACCAAAGACAAGCTGTTGCGGCTGAAGCTGGGGTCTGGAAAGGTCATCAAGGTAGAACTCCCAATAATTTATAATGATCGAAGTCTTAGAGCTTTGAATTACTGACGATTCATGCATGCTATTTATGTTCCATGTTTTATTTGATAGGAAACATTTCTGGAACAGTAACTCACTCAAACCTTTTCTTCTTAGTTTGCACAGTGTAGCTTATTGTCCTTTACAGTGACAGTGTTACAAAGATGTTGCTCTGTTTGGAAAAGGAAGCTTCCTGTTTTCAAGAGCTGTTTTTTTCAGAGTCTTTGTTTTTCTGGAAGAGATTTAATTCATTTCTTTGGTCTCAGAAAGATTTCACTTGGAGAAGAGCTTTTAATTCCTCTCTGCAAATTGTGCCTCTGATGCAGAGCATCAGACAGCTCTGGTAGAACATCCACGAGAAAGGCATGGGGAGGGTAGAGACAATGGATGAGTTTTAGATGGTCCAGTAAAAGCAAATGCTACTACCTAGTGTGGTTTTGCTCTCCCTAAGTCATGTTGTCAGGGCTTTGACTGTGTTTGACTGTGTCATAACTTTGTGGTCCAGGTGGTGTGATATTCCCTATTTTGTTACTCAACAAGATCAGGTTGTGAATTGGAGATGCTTTTGATCATCACTGCGGATAGAGAAAGTCACTTCAATTACCTGAGTAATTAATTTATGACCCCTTAATTGTCTGATATTGAACTCCAGTTAAATGTTGAAGTCCATTTGATGGCTTAAATTGCTCTAGTTTGTAAATCAGCTTTGCTTCGCCTGTTTTCTGTGGGTTCTTTGTAAATCTAACCATAACAAAAAGTAGCACTTCAGAAGTCATATCTCAGTGATGTGGAGTTCAGAGTGTTGCTGTGATCTGTGTTAGCTGCTTAAGTTCTGGTGTTTCAAAACTGGAACCAGAGATGTGGAAGCCTTCAGCCTTCATGTTAGAGATTGTTGAACCTGATTGTATTAGGAAACAGTTGGGGGCTGCATTTTTATTTAGTGTTGCAGTTATAATTCATTGTAAGACAAAGGTTTAGTACTGCAGATGGAAAATATGAGATTCTTGTAAAATCCTATTTAACGTTGCTAATCAAACTGCTTGCTTTTCTGTCCTGTCTCTGAAAACCAAAGGGCTGGGAGGAAGGAATGATGGGGATGAAGAAAGGAGGACGAAGGTATATCATTATTCCTCCAGCATGGGCCTATGGTGCTCAGGGAGCGGCTGGCCATGTACCTCCAGGCTCTACTTTAGTTTTTGAGGTGGAGGTTAAGCGGGTGAGTGTCTTCTGTTGTTTATTTTCTGGCTGTGGGGTGGCTGTGTCTGTCTGCAAGGTGAAAACCTTTTGGCATGAGAACTACAGTGCAAACTGTTAGAAACCAAATGGCTCAGGAAGATACATATCTTTAATATAAAAAACCAAACAACTCACCAAAAGCAGAACAAAACTCTAAGCCCCCAACTTCCCTCTAGGCTGTTGACCGAGATGTGCCTGGTACAGCTGTCTTGGGATCTTTCATGGTTTTATTTGTGAGTTACTTGGGAAAAAAATGCTCAGTGAGGAATGCCAGGATGTGAAGATTCCACTTCACTAGTTATGAATGGGTTGTCTGCTTCACCTTGAAATGTATGAACTTCACAAAAAAAGTAGCCATCAAGAATAAGTTAGTTGCTGAAAGCATTAGTGGGGAACCCAGTGAAACATTTTCCATGTGCTTTTTAAAGGTCAAGTTGGTAAAGGAATGCTCTGGTTTGGATGGACACAGTGTTAGTTCAAGGGATTCTCCTGCACCGTCTTCAGTACTCAATTCAGACGGCTTTTCTGCAGACACTGGTCTACTCCCCCCATCCACAATACCTCCAAAGCCTGGGTAAGAACCAGCATGTTGCTCTATTAAAAGGTGTCAGTGTTCGTGAATACATGGCCTGATGCTGCACAAACAAGTGCTTGGCAAGCGTGAGTAATCCTCTGTGTGCCAGTATAGTACCATCCATGTGGCAGAAGAGCAAGACTGCAGGAAGCATTCTGCTTGAAAGCTGACCCTTGGGGTTAAAGAAGTTGAAATGGGCACAGTGGTACCAGATTGTGGCCTTTACAACAATCGACAAAAATCATCCTTTTGTCTTCAGCTGTTGTACAGCCATGGAACATGCTCCTAGTAATCTTCTGAAAGCTGCAAGGAATGTTGTAAAGAATATTCCCAAAGAAGGCAAAAGCTCACGATCTAAGAAAATAGTACCTGAAGAGGCTCAAGGAATGCTGGAGAGGGGCTTTTTCTGAGGGACTCCGGAGCTAGGACAAAGAGGATGGTTTCAAGCTAAAAGAAGGAAGATTGAGCTGAGATCTGAGGCAGAAATTCCTCCCTATGAGGGTGCTGAGGCCCTGGAACGGGTTGCCCAGGGAAGCTGTGGTTGCTCCAACCCTGGCAAAGTCCAAGGCCAGGTTGGATGGGGCTCTGAGCATCCTGGTCTGGTAAGCAGTGTCCCTGCAGGAGGTTGGAACTAGGAGATCTCTGAGCTCCCTTCCAATGTAAACCATTCTGTGATTGATGTTTTTCCTAAGAGAGGTGAATTTGTGTCACTATTTAGACTACTGAATCCTGAATTTCATTGTAATTAATCTCATACAGCAGACATGTGGTTTGGTTTTGCAGAGAGCCAGCTGTTCGGGCCAAGTCAAACTCCATCAGTGAACAACTAGCAGTAAGTAGTGGGTTTTTACCTAATTAATCTGAAACCTTAAGTAGGGAAGTTTGGCTAATGTCACCTCTGCATTGGTACTGCTGAAGATAGAGTGAGCATCACACAAGCAAGATTCTCTTAAATGTTCACCTTCCTAACAGCAGATCAGGGTGTTGTCTTTGGAGGGGTTAGCAGCACATGAGGAACTGCATTTCCAGTTCCTACGTGAAAATGCAGTTACCTTGAGCATGTGGGCACTCACAAGGCTCCATTTAAAATGGATGACAGTAATTAGGACATTAGTTGTAAGTTACTTTATACAGCTGATGAGAAGAGTTTTCATGTGCTTCAGGACAGAAAAAAATACTAAGTAGGTTCTTTAACACCTTTTCTTCTTGTTATTGTAGGGATAGATTTTCTGTGCAATGACATCGGTGTCATTACAGAAGGAGAGTCTATCAACTGAGCCAGATGACTACACACACAGTTCTGTGTGGTTTATTTGTGAATAAACACTCTGACTTGTGTGCTTTAAAATCAGTTTTTCAGAGTCATTGAACAATTGAGGGAATCAGAATTAAGTCAGTTATTTAAAAGAGTCTAATCCTGGCAAATGGCTCTGGAGTCTGGGCTGAGGTGCAACAGAGGAGTAACTGCAGACATTTATTTTAGAATCCTGATGTAACAAAAGCAAAGCTGATTTCTCGGATGGCTAAGATGGGACAGCCGATGCTGCCCTTCCTTCCTGGGACAACAGGCAGTCAGCTGGACTCCAGTGACTCAGAAATAGAGGTACATCATCATTGCACAAATGTGACTTCTGGGATGTTTTTCCTGCAGTGTGAGTTTCTTAGAGCGAGCTCCACAGTAGCAGCTGTCCCTTTGCACAGGGAAAACAAACCTTTCTATGGCAAAAAGGTTTACAGGACCTCTATCCCTATCTAGTGAATTAGGTTCATCGGGTAACACCTTGGCTGAAGGCTGTTTTCTCATTCCTTAGCATTCTTTCTAATACGCAGAAATATTTTTAGGATCCAAATACACTGAAAGGGACAGTGCAGCCGGTGGCTTCATCTTCCATGAGACCACCACAGCCAGCTCACATGGTGCTGCCCACAGTGTCAACACAAGGTACTGTGCTGGTGAGGCTGGGATTGGTCTAGTGGGATTTCTCTTGGGTGGGTTAACGCATAGAGCGCAGAGCTGAAGTCTTTGGGATAAATTTTTGTCACCTTGTGCAAGTTTTGCTGGTTGATGAAGTGCACAAGGTGCTCTGTCATCACATGTGCTAGGGTAGCACTGAGCTTTCTAGGATGTGATTTTAGAGCTGTTACAAGTCCTTTTCCAGAGAACAGATTATTTTTGTTTGCTTGAAGATGGTGGAAATCAGCATGAAGGGTGACAGCTCTGGAGTGGGCTTGACTTGTCTTCCTGTGATGGAGCAGTCATGTCAGCTGATAAGTCAGCTGAGCAGTCTTTATAGTCAATTGAATAACATCTGGTGTCAGCAAACCTCAGAGCTTCTTCTGTTTGAATGAAAAGATGTCTCAGTGTAGCAAGAAGTGGAATTGCCATGGAAGGCTCCTCTTTTCACTGGCCTGACTGGCTGTAATTTTCATAAGGCTGCAGGCAAGGCTTGTGGTTAAATCATTGTCCAGTTAGTCAATTGGGTTTTGGCCATTTCACACCAGATGAGTTAAATTCTTTCTGGGTATTTTGTGATGTGCTGAATTGCTTCCTTTTTATTTCAGTACCTCAAGCATCTGGTTCTGCACCCCCAGTATCTTCTGCTGCTTTAATACCTGCAACAATCCCACCCCATTCAGCTGTGCCTGGAGGAGGACAAGGCTTTCAGGTACCAAAACAAAATGGAGAATGTTGGCACCCCTGGCCTTTCTCACGAGTCTTATTGACCTTTGCTTTGCTGGAAGCAGGGGCTGTACAGCATTGTGCAAGGCTGGTATCCTAGCTGTTGCCTTGTTGGTATTTTCAGGTGGCCATCACATACCTCCTAGATTGTAATCACAAAGGGCTCATGTTCTGCTTGCTAATTGCTTCTTAAAGTTGAGCTAAGGATTAACCAGATTTTGATTAGTATCTGCTTTGGTATGACATAAACTTCCAAGTACTTGTAGAGTAGGTGAAAACAAAAGCATTTAGGTTGACATTTTTCTTGGTCACGTTCAGGTTTTTCCCATGAGAGTTCATTTGCACATTTTGCGTGTTTGTGGCTCATGGGTTTTCATCTAGCAGAAGATTAATCCCTTTAAAAGCTTCGGGGTGCTGCAGTGCAGTGATGCAATCTGCCTGCTGACCAGGAAACTTTGGAGACTTAATGAACAGTATATTTTGCACATCAGATAGTGAAGACTCGTGTACAAAAGCAAAGTACAAATACTTATGTGAAGCCTAAAAGTAGGTTTTTTACTGTCTGTTCTCTGTAATTATTTTCACTTAACCTATTTTCTGGAGCTCTTGGAAATCAGTGGACTGTGCTGTATGGACAAACTCACTGTTTTGAAAGAGTCCAGGCAGAGAAAGAGCTTATTTAATAATCACTACAAACAGTATGAATGAAAAGAAAAAGTCAACTAAACACAAACCCAGAACCAGTGTGTTCTCGTATTTTTTGGGCTTGGCATGTGCCTTGTGTTTTGAATGAGGAAGGTGTGGCAAGAAACAAGGCAGAGCAGTGGGCAGTAGTAGTCAGAAAAACCTAGTTGCTGTTTCAGGGTGAAGTTTTAAGCTGTCAGTGATTTGGATGTCACCTTTTGAAAATTTCACTCTGATGTCCTGAATTATTCCAGACATTTGGTGCCAGTTGTACTGTAATTTATTTCTTCTTTGACTCAGTAAATATGTGCAGGTGAGTTACTCACAGCATTTTGTGTGTTCTGCAGTCCCATTAGCTCCCCCTGAGCAGTGAAGCCATACTCAAGTTGTGTTGCACTGTTGAGCCCTTTCTAGGAGTAGCCTTGTTTCCAGTTCACTGTTAACTGCCGAGTGAGTCGTTCACACACTGACCTTTACCCCTCAGAAATACAGGGTAAAATGTTTTGGCTACTGAAGTGGTTAATTTGTTAAACCGTGGCAATTAGAACACTTGCCTAAACCTTGAAAGAAATGTGGCTTTGGCTTTTTTTACCCTTTACTGTGATTGTTGTAATTTGTCTTCCTTCGGATTTTCTTTACAAATATCACCCATGTCCTGGGCTTTGAAATTACATGAAAAGCACTTCAATCTGTGTGTGTGGTGGAGGGCAACATCAAAACATCCTGTAATCTGTTGATCTTGCTCCTCAAGGCATATCCAGGAATGGCGTTCGCTTACCCCCCGACTGCTGCCTCGGCTTCTCAGCTCCAGTCTGTAGGACAGATGTATCCCACGCCTTACCAAGGTATGTTTAAAAAATCATGTGCTCTTCAAAGAGCTGCAGTAAATGATTTCTGATGGTGATTATATATGGTAGCATGCACATACCTACCTGTCCTGTCCATAATGACTTACTGATGCACTAATTCATATCTTTAACAGCAAAGAGTGGTAGTAAATAAATAGGTGCTTTTGCTTACCTTAAAGAACTTTGTGTGCTCTGAAAGAGGATGGAATCTCTAACTGTATTCCCAAAGCAGTTTATTACTGAAGGTATTTTATAGCTGGTTCTTCCAGTTAGAAATATAACTGATATTAAACAGTTATTAGCCAGGGAAAGAGTTTTTATGTACATGTGCTGTTACCAAGTAAGGTTATAGCCCAGAAAAAGAGATGCAACCTAGGGAAGACTAAAGGCTGGTCAGATAGTTCCTGTAGATTAAAGCTTTTGAGTACAGCTATACATTTCTCAGAGCGCATCTGTTTTCAGTTCAGAGTTTCAGAAGCCAACCTCGGTTCTTGTTTGATTGTACTTTATTGCTGTTCTAGTGTGTGTGGGAGCTTCACTGCTGTTGACTCAAGTGCTGTTAGGAATCTCGTGCAGTCAGAAATCTGACTGGTGTTATTTGGGAAATGCCCACATTATTAGTTTTCCAAATATCATGCCCCTTTTATTTCTGGGAAGAGAGTAGCTGTCCTAGCTGCAGGCTTCACACTGGTTTTGTTGTGTCTGTCATTTTCCCCTTGAGACTCTAGCTCTCTTTCCATTCCAGCAGCTGGGGATGTCACTTCCTTTTTGATGACAGAGGCTCGGCAGCATAACACTGAGATCCGCATGGCTGTTAGCAAAGTAGTCGATAAAATGGATCATCTGGCTGCTAAGGTAATGTATGGCAGAGACAGGCTGGTTAACCTGGTCACTGCTGCTCACATGACAGGGTGTCATCTGAGGAGCTGGCTCTGTTGAAATGCCCACATGAAGTCTGTGAGTGAGGTACCAGCTTAGTGTCAATCCCAGTGCTACTGGCCCTTGAAATGGTAGCATTTCAGCTACTATGAACAAGCTCAGCCTGAACCTCATTAATGTCTATAAATCCATGAAGGCTGGGTGTCAAAAAGGCAGGGACAACCTCTCTTCCCTTGTGTCCTGGCACGGGGCAGTGGATTCCTGCTCGAGCACAAGACATTTCACCTCACCATGAGGAAGAACTTCTTTACTGTGAGGGTTACAGAGCCCTGGAATAGGCTCCCCAGAGAGGTTGTGGTGTCTTTTTCTTGGGAGACTTAAGACCTATCTGGATGCATTTCTGAGTGATCTGCCCTAGTTTTGCTCCTCTGGCATGGAGGTTGGACTCAATGAGCTTTGGAGGTCCCTCCCAATCCCTGACAGCCTGTGATACTGTGAAGATGTGGTCTTTTTCTGTCTTAAATAGCTGGTGTGTTAAGTTCAGAGAGAATAGCTGCCCTTCAGGGGGTGTCATAGGTGACAGTGTAGTGTATGCCCTCCAGCTGATCAGGTGGAGCAGTGAAATGGATTATTGCTAATGCCTGACCCTGCACCCTTATATGCCTTTCATCTGGTTAAGAATGTCTTCTCTCTGCAGGTGGAGGAGCTGAAGAAACAAAACACTGCTAACAGCTCACTACTGCCTGGTATCTCCTCTGTCACGATGGAAGCCTCCATGATCATGGCCAATATCCAACGCATAATCCAGGTGAGCACAGCCAGCCTTATTTGATGACTTCCATAAGGAACTGGACCCCACTGGGTTATTCACAATGAGAACAGCTGTACTGCCAGGTCCCAGAAGTCTGTCCAGCCATGGGTGCTATTTTTGTTGGCCAAAACCCCCTGCCTAGGTAGGATGATTTCCAGCCCTCTTCTCCTCAGCAGTTTGTACTTTGGGGACTTTCTGAGCCAGAGCTGATGCCATAGACCTTGGCGATAGGTTCATGTGAGAGACAGTCAGCTAGTTCTTAAGCTGTTACGGATTTAACCCACAGACTCCTGAGAAAGGAGTTTCAGAGCTCAAGTACCATGTTGCAAGAACCACCTGCTTCTGTTTATCACTACGTAGTCTTATGCTTTGTAGTTTTCCTAGGCAGCAGCCTTATAGTCCTGGGGTTTGTGGGTGAAAACAAGACGCACTCTTATCTAGGATATAGTTTGGCCACTGCTGTCCTGTGTCAGGATTCCTGCTACCTATGGGGTCACACCGCCTGTGGTTCTAGGACTTGTAGGTGACAAGTCTCTCCACTGCTGCATCTGTGCAAAAGTTTAGGTACTGCCACCAGGAACTGGAATTAAGATGAATATTGGGCTGTGCTTTAGGAGAATGAGAGACTGAAGCAAGAGATATTTGAGAAGAGCAGCCGAATTGAGGAGCAGAACAAGAAGATCAGTGAGTTGATAGAGCGCAATCAAAGGTAAGGAGCAGGAGGTTGGAGCCTCTCTGCATTTGCAAGCACTTCCTAGCTTACATTTGCTTGGCCATAACCAGGAGTGATGTCCTTTAGGATAAATTTTTTTAAATGTGATTTTTAATTTTAAAAATAGTTTGGAAATAAAAATTTCCAACTATTAAAACCTTCAAATAGTTTTGAAATAGTCTAACTTTTCTTAAGGCATTAAAAGGGGGGGAGGGCTCCTCCTCTCCCTTTGTAGGCCATGCCTCCAGACACGTCGTTTCCAGCAAGCATGAATGTGTAAAGGGGTGAACAAACTCCCTTTTCTAGCTGAGCCCTTTCCTCCAAGTCAGGGATTTACATCAGTGCTCATGTGTTCTTCCCCTGTTCGCAGATATGTGGAACAGAGTAATTTGCTGATGGAGCAGAGGAACCATTCACTGCAAACCAAAAATGAAAACACCCAGGCAAGAGTATTACATGCGGAACAGGAGAAGGTAATGATGACCCTCAGCTGGACCCCTCAGCCCTCCAACTGCAGCCAGGAAAGGGGCTGCTTGTTGCACTAAAATGTGCTGAAGCTGTGCAAATGAAGGCTGAAATCAGTTCTCTTACAACTGCAGCCTGAAATTCTGTCATGGCTTTCATGACAGAAGCAGCACAGAGGGTATAAATGTAGATTCTTACTTTGCCAAAGCTGTAATATTCCTGTGTTACAGGAACGTGCCTTGTTTATTGTTTAACTGGCCAACCTGTTGGGGAGCTGTGTGCATTGAATGTACTTTGCTTATTTAGTTGCCTAAGAAAAGCTTTCTTCCTTTTGTTTAACCAACAGAGAGCTAATGTTGCTATGTAAAAATTCAGCTTCCTAACAGTTTCTTAGAGGCACTTCTGTATTTCTTTAAGACTAATCAAAAGCTGTTTGTTTCTGCTGTGCTTTTGTGAAAAGGGCTGTTGAGAAAGAGCTTCCAAACCAGTTAAATGCTCTCCTGCATGGCTGCATGTTCTGCGTGTAACACCTGTTCATGGCAGCCTGGCCTGGCTGTGCTGGCTCTGTGGCGCACAATGTATTCTGTGCTTTCTCGAGCACAGGCTACCTAAATGACACCAAGTTCAGCCCCATACAGTGCTTCTCTGGTGAGCTCTACCTCTCTAGCTCAGATGTGAGAGCTCTGCACACTCTGCATGGCAGCCAGCTGTCATGTGAGAGGAAAATGGCAGAACCTGCACCTTTCCAAGATGTGGAGTGATACCTGGCAATGAATTTGTACTGGTGTGAGAGCACCTGGGAGAAGTAGGTGTCTCTTGCCACCCAAACCTATAGGTGTGAGAGAGTCTAACCAAGAACAAGTCAGATTGAAATACTAAGCCCTTTGAAATACTGTGCCCATTGTGAAGGTAGGCACAGCATGCCGCTTGTGTAGCAGGGGAGCCTCCTTGAGAAGTATCACATAGAATCATCAGGAATCTTTTGCAGCCTCACTTCCCTAGGACTCTTATGTGATCTGCCCCAGGGATAGCACTATCAAGCGGTCAAACTTCAGGCTGCATGACAGAAGCTTAACTTGGAGATTTCCCTCAGTTTTGTTCTCACTTGCTCCGTGCCTGGCTGCAGTTGCTGAGATCACTACGGACAGGTGGAATCGGGGAAGAGAATTTAAAGCCATTTTATCTATGCTTTACATAAACGGGGACTTGTGAGACAGGCCAGGCAGCCGTGCTAACGGAGATGATTAGGAACTTGCTGCTTTAGAGCTATTAATCCATGACAGTGGCAGAGCATGCCACAGCCTTAGATGAAGGCTTCCTGGACCATGTCAAGTTATCTTACACTGCCTGGTGCAGTGAAACAAGTCCCTGCATCCACGGTGTGTAATGTTCCTGGGAGGATACATGTGGCTCCTTTCTGTTTAAGCCAGGCTTCACTACTGTTTCTGTCTAAGCTTTTACTTTTTCTGGAATAATTTGAAGGCTTCTCTGGCAATGCTATAGGCTCCTGTAATGAAGTGTTTTGCTTTTCTGATGATGATTAATGCTTCTGTCTTTCCAGTTGTGTTCTTAACTCTTCCTATTTCCTTCCTGTCATTGCTTTTTCTTCCCAGCATGTGCTGCCAGTGGATCGGGGCTGGGACCAGGTGAGGCAGTGTGTCTGCTGATTGTGGAGGTGACAGCGAGTTGTGCCTGGACAGTGACAGCCCAGCTTCCTCTTAACTGGCTAGAAGCTGATTTGCATGAAGAGTTGCTTCAGAGCTTGGATTGGAATGGAAGAGCTTTGTAACTGGCCCTATTTTTCTTGGGGAGCCCTTTGTCACTCTGCCGCTTGTTCCACCTCCCCCAGGAGAAAGAGGACACAGCCCTGTATAGTTGTCAGAGCAGACAGATCACATGGGATTCTTGGTACCTGGAGGCTGGAGCTGAGTTAGTTCAGATATGAAGCATTCCCTGCAGAAACTTAAGTCTAGTAACAGTTCCTGGAACAGAATTTCCTTTTCATTTTCCTGGGCCATTAAAGATGAGGGAAACATTGAAAAACTTGTAGAAGCCCCATGGAGTTCTGCTTTGGCTTTAGCTGCTTAGGAGTTACAAGCTTGCACTGCAGTGAGACACTTTTCTGGAGTCATGAGAGGAAAGCAGACCTGGTTTTAGCCTGTCTCTGTTGAAATGGTGCCTTTTCTTTTAAATTCACAGTGTAGGATCCCAGTCTTCAGGGTCAGCACATATTCATCCTCACTGTAGTTGGAATAGTTTTGTTCACAGCTCTTCTCTGCCAAGAGGTGGTGGTTCTGGTCTCAAGAAAAACACTTTGCTTTATTGCCACAGGAGATCCGAAGAGAAACTCCATTTCTCCTGAACACACCAGTTAGGAAGATGGGAAATGCTGAACGTAGAAGCAGAGAGAGAAAAGCTGTTTAGATAGTTCCTGCAACCTGCAAGGTTTTCTGACAGGTGTAGTTCTGTCTTTGTAGAGCATCCTCAGAATTCCATGTGATGCAGTAAGACTGTGAACATGACTGTCTTTTGTCTTGATCCCTTGAGACTGTCCTAACACACTGTTCACAAGTTGTGCTAGTGCCTGCTTTGATGTCAGTCACTTTCAGCAGTACTGAATCTAAAGAGGCCAACAAACTACTGTGAGAACTGCAGTCCAAGAGGACACACTTGGCCTCATGGTCACCTCACAGGCTATAGGCTGTGTGCTCTGGACTGAAGGAGCTCTTCTGGCTGCAGCAAGCCTGTGTTTTATGTGGGCGTTCAGTGATTTATGAGCTCGTTGAAGATAATTTAGATACTGTTGCTGAGGCTTCTACTTGAATGGATGCTGTCATAGCCTGAAAACTGAGCAGAGCTGCCAGGTACTGATGCTTGTCTCAGAAACGCCCATAAGCTGTTCAGGAGAGCTCACTCATGTGTGAGGAGGTTGTTGGTTGTGTTCGTGTGCAACTTTTTAGTCTGGAAAAATGACTCAGTAACATGGGAAAAGAGATACTATTACCTTTTAATTTAGAGATGTCTGTGAGGTGCTGCATCCCAGCACTTCCCCAGTAAAGTCTCCAGTACCTTATCCGTTCTTCCCATGAGAACAGATCTGGCATCAACTCCACTCACTGTATTCTTTTCTCCTCTCTTTTCCCTGCTTTGTTTTGTGCTGCAGGCCAAAGTTGCAGAGGAGTTAGCAGCTGCCACAGCCCAGGTTTCTCAGCTGCAGCTGGAACTGACAGCCAACCAGAAGAAGGAGATGGACCTGCGTAAACAGCTGTCTGCTGCACTGCAGGATGCAGAGCAACAAGAAGTGCAGCTCAACAAACTGCAAGCACAGCTGGCAGGTAGGACCTAGGCCTGGACTCTGATTGCTCCTTTGTGTCCTTTTATAAGTCATGGGTTTGTGGGGTATCTATTCCTGCTTTCTCTGAGATCAGCCACCAAGGTATCTCAGAAGGAATTGATGCACTGCAGTGTCTGAAGGTAGTGTGTGCATCCTTGTTACCACTATAAGGAAAATGGGATGAAACCGTGGACAAAATCACCCTGTCACAGGGACACCATCTGTAGAAGCAGCCTCTTGGCAGTACTGATGTCTTGCAGAGGAATTGGATGTTCCAGTGGTTAAGATAAAAGATGAGGTATTGGCACCACCACTTCACAGAAACAGCTCGTGACAAATTCAAGTTCCCACTGCAGACTGAGCTGGGGGGGGGGGGTTCACTGTGCAGGAGATGCTGTGAGATGCTGGCACTTCCCATCAGCCCCCCAGTGCACTGACCTGGACTGTAGTGCTGAAACCCACAGGGAAGTGTATTTTTGCAGAGCTCCAGGAAGCCTCAGAGGACACTCAGATTAGATTCAAAGCTGAGAAGCAGAGCCGCAAACAGCTGGATATGAAGATTGCAGCACTGGAAGAAGAGCTGACAGACCTAAAAGTGGAAAAAGAGACTCTTGAAAGGGTATGTCCAGTGCCAGTGTCGCAGAGAGGTGGTGTTCAGGTTGTCTGCTGAAATGTAACCCCATATTCTTGCTTGTAACCAGGCAAGTTAGGCAAATCTTGACTCACCCACAGGTGAAGATCCCTGTGCTGGTGCATCCTTGATGCTTATGCGGGTTTTATTTTTGTTGTTAGTATCTTAGACAGTTACTTGTTAGTTTTCCTCCTTCAAAATCAAGCTGAGTTGATTTTTGAAGTTAGGAGATTGCCTGTTCAGAGAGGCTCTTTGTGCACAATAGGCAGCTCTGTTGGTGCAGTCTGACCTATTGTGTCTCCCCCCCTGTACTGCAGAACCTTGCAGAGAGAAAGAGGAAATCCCTCTCGGAGAGAGCTCAAGCAGAGGAAGAGATGGAAGAAATACGTAGATCGTATCAGCAAGAACTGGACAAGCTTCGGCAGTTGCTGAAAAAGGCACGAACTTCCACTGACCAGGCAGCAGCAGAGCAGGTAAGGAGTTGGAGCTGCTCCAGCAACTGTCTGGAGGGTGCATAGGAACCTCCAGCTAGGAAGCAGTTGAGAAGATGCTCGGGTAGTGGAAGACTGAAGATGTCCTCTGCTGGATTTGAGGTGTTAACTGGGCTTACTTAGTTGTCCTCCAAAAATGTCTGTGTTTGGCCCAGCTTTTGACTTTGGGATTTACATTGATGTCTCTCTGAGGAACTGTGTGATCTGAGTAGGGAGCAAGGCTTTTGGATCCCAGTTGCTCTCCTACTGGAATCAGAAGCCACTGACATTGCTGCAGACTGTTGGTGCAGGCTGGCATGCAGCATTTGACACTTAAACTGGGTTAAAGAGGAAAGAACTGGACCAAACAGGAAAGGAGAGTCTCCAAACGGAGATTACAGCAGAGAGAGGAATACAGGGCTGCTTAGAAAAGTGCTGAGAGATCTAAAAACTGAGGCAGACCTTCCAGGCTGGGGGACTGTGGCTGGAACTGACCTCTGAGAGGGTAGGCAGGAGCTGGGGGTGGCTGCAGGGCTGCTATCACCTGTGGTCAGCCTAGGGCAGGAGATGAATCCAGCCCTGAGTGGTGTGAATACAGACACTGTGTTCCTAATGGTTTCTCTTACATGATGGACAGCTCTCACTCCTCCAGGCAGAGCTGGAATCCCAGTGGGAAGCCAAACGGGAGCATATGCTGGCCTCAGCCAAGGAGCAGCATGTCAAACAGTACCAGGAAGTGTGTGAGCAGAGAGATTCCCTGCAGCAGCAGGTGTCCCAGCTGGAGGAGAAGGTAGGTGAAGGACTGTTTTTCAGTGCTGAAAGATGGTGCTAAGCTGTAACCAGCAGTCCTCCCCCATCTCAACTTTTTAATTCCTTGGCTTAGGGGATTCAGTGTTGTCCCAAGTTTGGACTTGCATCTCTTATGCTGGGTTGGCAGACGGTGGATTTGTTACAGCAGCTCTGAATGAGGGAGAGGCGAGATAACAGTCTCAGGTTAAAGCAGCAGCTACAGTCTCTTCTGCTGATCTGCACTGCTGTGTGTGACTGGTCTTGAGCAGAAAGTGGTTTGAAGTGGCTGGACTGGAAGGGGCTGTGAACTGATGGACTCTGGTTCTTGTCTTTCAGCTTGCGGCCCAAAAACTCATGAAAAAAGCAGAGGAGCAGAAAGTGTTAGAGTGTCAGCAACGCTTGGAGCAACTGGAGCCTATGGAAGAGAAGGTAAAGGGAGTCGTGCAACAGCAAGAGGGCAGTAATCACTACCCTCAGGCTACCTGTGTCCAGAGCAAGAAGAACAGGAGTTATTTCAGAACGTGAGGGTGAAGAAATAACATCACGTGGCTTCCAGAACAGGCACTTAGGTCACTGGGATCCCAGTAGCACTGTGCCTGTTCTTCGTGGTACTTGAAGCTGAATCGCTAACAGTGCAGTCAGAACCTCTGAGGTTTGGGCTTGGTTGGATATCTTTATTGCAGCGCTGCTCCTTTATTAAACCCGTTCCTGTTCTGTTTGCTAAACCTGTTGATTGATGACCCATCCAGTGCCAGGTTTGCTGAGGAGGTACTGGTCTGAGAGGCTGTTCTGACCTTCCCTCTTGTAGTGCTCGGCCCTGCAGGCCAATCTGGTGGTGCTGAAGGTTCACTATGAAGAACGAATCCAGGAGCTGGAGAAGAGGCAGGACAGATCCTCACCCGCAGACTTTACAGAAGAAGTGAGTTGGACTAGCTACTCTTCCTCTTTGCTAAGCAAATCTCTTTGCCTTGAATTGCTCCTCCTTGAGCAGAGGCTGTTGTCTGCGTTGGAGAACTGTTTCAATCTGGAGGGGCAGAGAGGTCACGATCTTCCTGCTGCCCACTTTGTGGCTTGATTTTTATTTTTTTTAAGCTAAAACTTGAGTTTTGAGGATTAGATTAAAACATGAAGAATGAAGACTTCATGTTGGCCTGTCCTGAGTTTGGGCAGCCTGTCTCAGCTTTGGGGGGGATGTGTGCCATGTTTATCGGGGCTCTGAATCACAATGGCAGGATGTGTTCCGCTTTTTCGTGGGGATTTGTGATCTGGAAAGGAGCTTCTTTGTGTGTTTGGATTTATTCTTCCTTTACCTGAAGAAGTGTCTGGTGTTGAGCCCGGTGATTTGGATCCTTGTTGCTCTTCTGCAGGTGAAGAAGATCATGAACAGTGTATTCCAGTCCCTTCGGGGTGAATTTGAGCTGGAGGAGGTGTACAGCGGCAGGGCAGTTCTGGGTGTTGTCATGAACACTATTAAGGTACCACAATCGTGACAGATAGAAGGGGATCACTGTGAGAGGAGGGTCCTGAGCTAAAATCACCAGTTTCTGTTGTGACTCTGGAAGAACTGTGAAGCAGAAACCTGTTGTGGGTGGCAAAGCAGCCTGGTTGTAGAAGGAAATAGAAGGATCTGTGGTGGTTTATGTGTAAAGTGTAACCTGACTTTTCTCTACTTGATATTTTTAGACTGTAACACTACAGCTACTCAACAAACAGCAGGAGAAAGCAGATGACAGCGAAAATGAGGAATCTGGAACAGGAGCAGCAAGACAGGAAGGGTCACCTGGAGCACAGACTGACCAGAACAAACCAGTGCAGCACAGCCCAGCACAAAGCATTGCATTCCAGCCTGATCCTGGGGAAGCAACCCTGGGCTCCACAGAGTCTGACCAGGACAGTGAGTCTGCTCCTCTCTCTGCCAGGCCCAGATCTCCTGAGGAGGATCAGGTGACACAGAGCAGCAGGATGTCAGAAGAGAAGGTCCAGGAGGAGCATCCCACGGCTGCAACTTGCCTGGGTCCTGATAAGGGGCCGGTGCTCACAGGACAGACTGGTCCTGAGCTGGGTGAGGACTCTGTCCCAGCTGAGCAGAAGAGCAGTCCCATGCAGAGAGCTGAGGCTGGCTGCAGTTCCTCCAGAGCACCTTTGCAGGCAGAAGTTGCAGAACCTTCTGCTGTAGAAGCCATGGCAGGAAGAGCTGATGTGGCAGCACTTCCAGAAAAGCCATTAGTGGAGCAGGAGGCAGAGGAGTCTGGGGGAGGTTTAGAGCCCTCACCCTGTGAGAGAGGGGTTTGCACAGGCCTAGAGAGCTCCAAGAACAGAGCTGCTTCAGCATCCAGCACAACAGAGCCAAGCTCAGCTATGGCAACAGAAACCCCAGCACAGCAGAAACTGGGCACCAGCCCCAGCCAGAAAGACTCCAGGTAAGGGGTTACTGCTGGCACGGCCACAAGCCCACATTCCCACCTGAGCACAGAGGAGGGCAGTGAGCAGTTTCTCTGGGATCTGATGCTGGTGGCTGCCAATCCCAGTATCCCTACACTCTGCTGGTGTGTAGGATGGGCCTTGGTTTACCTTGGTGACAAAACTTGGTTGCTAGTCTCTAGTAGAAGTTGTAAACCCAGGGTCCTGCTTCTGCCAGTGTCTAGTTGATTCTTTTTTATCTTCTAGTCTTTTTGAGGATGACAACTTCTTTGAGGCAGCATCTCCCAAACCACTGAAGCCTCGAGTTCCCTCGGAAGAGGAGGATGAGGAGGAAGTGGTATGTACTTGTCTTTCTTCTCCTAAGCTGGTTCAGGTGTGGGCTGTAGCTTGCTGAAGCCTTTCCTGTGGCAGTGGGGACTGACTGGCTCCCACTGGGGAGCTCAGAGCTTCCTGAACCTTCTCTGTACAAAGCACCACTTTTAGGGGGGGCCGGGGACAGGGGGCGTTACTGTTTTGCTTGGAGGGCTGCCTGGTCTGGGAGTGCTGACAAACTACCACTGCCATAAGGTTAGTGCACTTGCCAGGCTAATTGAAGTAGTTTAGTGCCTGGGCCTGGCCTGTAACACTAGGCAAGGTGTAAGAAATGCAAGAATCTCAGTACTGAGGCTTCTGGCTACCATCTCCTTCAACCCACCAGAGACTGCAGAGCGAGAACCATGGCCCAGTCACTAAACAAGTTCCCTTCTGGTTTGACTTACAGAGCATGAAGGGGCGTCCTCCTCCTGCTCCGCTCTTTGGTGATGATGATGATGATGATCTGGACTGGCTGGGATGAAGAGCTGGCTGATGAGCCTCTGAGCCCTCTCCTTTTCCTCTGCACTTGGTGCTTTATCAGTTGCAAATGTGGGACAGTGGTGAACAGCTGGGGACTCTGCTGCCTCTTGTGTTGCAGGCTGGTAGAGCCTGAGCATGAGCGGTTCTGCCTGTGCTCGCAGGCACTTGGAGCATCGCCCTGATGTGACAGCTGCACACAGAGGGCAGAGGAACTGGAAGAACAGCCAGCCTGCTGCCCCTTTGTATGGCTGTCCCAGTCCTGTGATCCTCTCGTTCATTAGCCTGAAACTTGATGCAAATATGAACTTTGTGAAGTGCTTCAGAAGAAAAAAGCCTGGCAGGACCCTGCAGTAAGTAACTACTTAAGATTTTGTCTGGGTTTTTTTTATATGTAGTCTCCTTACCCCCGGAAAACCTCCTTGGAGTATTTCTTAGTCCCCTCCACGCTGTCTCATCCCTGTGTATGAGCAATATGCAACAGGAAATGCAGCCAGAAGACCCCAGGCAGGCATTTCCTGTGAGCCAGTGCCTCAACATGGGCTCAAGGAACCCCTAGGTCTGAGGTGTTAAGCTCAGCTCAGAGCTGCAGCACTGGTGCACTGCTGAGGTCAGGACTGTGTCAGACCAGTGCTTCAGGCACAGATGGAGCAGCTGGTGGTTCCGAAGAGCAGCCTGGTCCCCAGCTGTGTTGTAGGGAGGACCCTGAGGCTCACAGGAGACCTCCCAGAAAGTGTTCCCAGTGCAACTCCTCCCCTCTGTGCTTGACTCGAAGGGAGAGCATTTTGCCTGGGCTGTGTTTCACAATCCCTATGGGTGAGGTGCCTTTCCAGAGGCTGCTGGCACCCCAGCCCCTCCCATGTGCTGCTGTCTCTGCTGCTGTTTAAAGGGTGTCCATGGCAGCACCAGTTCAGATGCTGGTGGTGGAAGGATGTAAGCTCTGGCTACCCCTCAGCTGGGCAGCCAGGCCCCTAGGATGTAACCTTTCTGATTGGCCCAGGGCTGGGAACACAGAGAGGATAGAGAGACCCTGACACTGACTTCTGTCCTCACTGGAACTAACACTGTGTAAAAGTAGGAGCAGGTCTTGGTGTCTTTAAAACAAAGTAACTTAATGATGTGGAAGCTCTTAAAGCAGTTCCACTCTCGGGTAGGTTCCACAGCTGCCGCTTACCTCTGGACTGGGTTTGAGCTGTTGCCTCCTAAATGTAGTATGGGGGTGGGCAAAGAGAAGGGGGCAGGATGTTCCTGTGTGGGAGTGGGTGGGTCCCTGTATGGCCAGTTGGCAAATGAAACTCAAGCTGGGGAGACCAAAGCCTGGGTCTCAGCCTCCCTGGCTGTGCCAGGGTCCCAGTGACGGTTATTAGTACTAACCAACCCCTCATTTTCTTCGTGCTAAGATTTGAGGGACTTGCATTTCACTTGTTGACAAAGTGCAATTAAACCTGTGTGTTTCGCTCGCATGGGCTTCATCTGTTTCTGGAGCTGATTTACTCCTGGGGGAAGTCAGAGCTGATGCCATCTACAGTGCTGCTAGAGTCCTGCTCTTCCACCCCTGTGCTGTTAAGAGGAGCAAAGGTCTCTGGAGTGGCTGCAGCTCTTCGAGCTGTCACAGTGCACTGCAGAGGAGTGAGCGGCTCCCAGGGCAGAGGACGGGTGTGATGCATGCAGGAGTCACACACTGGTTCTCCAGCAGGAGAAGCTCTCTGTGAGAGGGACCTCTGGCCTGCAGCAGTCCAGGCTCCCTCAGCTGACTCCCTGGCTGTGGGATGGTGCCTAGGCTCCTGTCCCAGCTCCCAGCAGCTCTGCTGGACCTGTCTCTAAAAGGCAGTGGTAGACACAACCTCTGCCCCATGCTGTCCTCTAGCTTTACTCCAAGGCCTGTAGCTCCTGGGGTGGGAGCTAAAATAAACTGCTCTGTTCCCATCTGCTCCCCTGCTGTGGTTGTGGGGTGACCAAGGAGAAAACAACTGGGACACCAGTAGTAGTGATGGAGGGCCATATGGGGGTTGGGGGGGCGGCACTGCTGTTTCTGCAGCTGGATGCTGATTCAGGGCTGGGAGCTGGCAGGAGCAGGGATGGAGGGACCTCACAGAGGGTGTGTTTGACAGGGTGTTGCTGGGGTCTGACACCTCCTTCCCCCCGAGAGAGGGAGGGAAGGGACCCCTTTCTCCCTGCCTGGGCAGGGGCTGTCACCCCCCACCCTCTTCCCCACGGCAGACAGTGTTGTTCCTGCTCCCCAGTCTCCCTGCCTCAGCACCCTGGAAAACAACTGGAGCTGGGGCTGTCGGTGTCTCCTGTCCCTGTTGGGGCTCTGCCCTTCCCCAGCACCTGTGACCCTGTGCACCACACCGGGCTCAAGGGCTCTTTTAATGCTTCTGACCAGTTTCACTCACAGCACAGTATGAGGGGACCCTTCCCATCCCCCTTCACCCTGCTCTTGCTGCCCACGGAGAGGGCACTGAAGCGCAGGCAAGGGAATTTTCCAGCCTCTGGGACCGTGACGCTGGGGAGGTGCCTGGGGCTCCACACAGCTCCTGCTGAGCTCCGCTGCAGGGTCTGCAGGTACTGGGGACGTTACGGACACGACGTCAGCACAGGCAGACCCAGGCTGGAGGCAAGGAGATCGCAATAAGTTAATTTCTAGAGTCTGATGCCTCGGGGTTTGCGGGGGGGGGACAGCACAGCATCCCGTGTGCTTGTGGATCCTGCCGAGTGCTGAGCTCTGGCCTCGATCCTCTGCTTGCTGGCCCCAGCTGGGCGGAGCTGGCCATGGCTTGAGAAGTCCCAGACTCGCCACCGGGTCCGTCCTGGCCACCCAGGGGAGGCAGCTAGGTCTCCAGTACAGGATGGAAACCCGGTTCCCCATCCGGACTTACTTGAGGAAGACGAGCAGAAAGAAGGTGGAGACGATGAGGATGAGGATGCCGGCAGCGAAGCCGAGGCGCAGGTTCTCCATGGAGGCCAGGGGGGGCTGAGTGTCCAGCAGCAGCCCCCGCCCCAGCAGCCCCAACACAAAGGTCCCCGGAGCCTCGGAGCTGCGGCGGAGGCCGCAGGGAGACACCATCCCGCTCACGGCGAAGATGGAGCCGTGAACCCCACACGCCCCATCCACAGCCACGGAGTTCGCGGAGGCTCGGTAGGTGGCTGGAGGGGCACCGCTGCCACCACCCTCCACCTCCTCCCCGCGTGGAGTCTCCGAGGCTGCCGCTGTCCCGGGGCCGCCCAGCGCCGACTCGGGCAGCAGGGTCACCATCCTGCAGAAGGGGCAGCTGATGAAGGCAACAGCAGTGGCCCTACAAACCAGCTTGCGCAGGCAGCTCAGGCAGAGGGAATGGCGGCAGGGGAGCAGCTGGGGGGCTCGGCCCCCCCAGTAGGCCTCGTAGCAGATCCCGCACTCTCCCCCGCCATCCGTCCCCCCGGCCATGGTGCTACAGGGAGCAGAGCCCAGGCACCGCGGTTTTTGAAGGTAGGAGGTGGGAGAAGGCAGTGCCGGAGGGGCAGCGGAGGGGGTCGGAGACGCCACCCACTGAACTTCAGAACGGCCCCAGGCTGCCGGGTGGGCACCGGACCGGGACGCCCGTCCTCCGCTCCCGTGGGGAAGGCGCTGGCCCACGAAACTGTTTTTCTTTCCCCTTCCGTTCCCAGGCCACCCCGTTGGTAGCCCTACCCAAGCAGAGCGATGCGGGCCGTTCGCCGTTTCACTTTAGGGACGAGCTCAGCGGGTTCGGCAGCCTCTCCCGTGTCCCACCCGACCCGGGCCAAACGGGTCACCTGGCGCAGGAGATGGCACCGGCCAGCAACGGGCACGACCCCTGCAGGGTCACGGCATCAGGTCGGCCGACAGCGGACGCTTGGGCTGAGAAAGCGGCGGCCGCAGTTTTTTGAGGTGGTTTTTTATGTTGCTTCCCCAATCTCTGGAAATGCCCCGTGTGCGGCCGGGGTGGCCCACAGCCACACAAGGTGGGGCCAAGCTGGCAGTGCCCAGGCCACGGGGGAAAGCTCCAGCTGTTGTGAGGTCCCCATGTGCAGCTGAGTTATGGTGGCCCTGGGGACAAAGGGCAGGCTGGCACTGCCGATGCTCCAGGAAAGCCTGGCACTTATTTACAGGCAGCAGACCTTGCCCTGAGCTCCTGTCACCCGTTACGAACCCCCTGCACCACCCAGGGGCACAAACACATGGATGGGACGGGACGCGAGGCAGCACTGCTCAGCACTGACTCAGTTCTCAGGGCAGCAGGCAGCCCCTTTGTGTTTCTCCTCCCTCTCCAGCCAGAAGTGGGGGGCTCCCAGTGCTGTCCCTAGCCGCCCTGGGGGAGCAGCGCACGGAGGAGGATGGTCAGGCTTTAGCTAACTTGAGTGTTTTCTGCAGATAAGTTTGAAGCTTGGCTTTAAAAAATTGGAAAGTAAAGTGGCTGCCCCCCACTCCCCCTTCTCTCCCCTCAGTGATTTCTACTGCTTTCTTCATCTAAATATGGTCTGGATCTCTGACTCACAACAGTGGTGGCAGCGTGGCGCTCTGGCCCAGGACCCCCCACAACATACTACGCCATAGCTACAGCCACTACAGGGGGCTTCCTCCAGGGGTGAGGGTCTGCAGAGGATGACCAAAACCCACCCCCCTCTCCCTGCAGCCCAGGTGAGCAGCACCACATGCAGGTTGGCATCTGCCTCCATCCTCACCACTGCTGGGCAACACCAAGCACCTCTACTGTCAACACCTTCAGCAGGGAAGGGTTTAGGGGGGTGAACCAGGGTTTTTCTCACTGCACCCCAATCACCAGCTGCTCTTGTATCTCTTTCTTGCCAGTTCCCTACCAAAACAACCAGCAAGTTCCTGGATGGGACCTACCATCCCCTACATGCAGTAGCAGCTCAACACCCTGACCCCAGGGCAGTCCCCAAAGGACTCTGTCCCATCTCAGCTCTGCTGCTGCAGCATGTGCAGCAGCCACCTCCACGAGGCCAAACACGTGTCCCAGAGGGACACTCTGCACGACAGCAGCACAAGAGGTGATTCCAGCAGATGGACTGAGATCTGGCTGTGCCCGGAAATTCCAGGGCAGCAAGAAATGCCCTCTGAGAAGTCCAAGAGCTTGTTCCAGGTTTGGCACAGGAGAGGAGAAGGTGATGGGACATGGTCGCTCTGTCCCCGCTCTGCAGCCTCAGGCTTCCAAGTGTCCTCCTCCTCCAGAAGGAAAAAGGCAACAACCACCCACCAACAGAAACCAACGACTGTTTAATCTCTCTGCCTGGCAAAGGGCTGCAGTGGGACCAGGCTTTTCTCTGCATTTTATACTTCAAGGTCAAGGGGTGACAGGCAGCTGGGGATTGTTACTGATTCGTGATGATGGAGAACCACCTGTGGGCCAACCACAGCGGCAACGGAGAGCAGTGCCAGGCCCAGCCCCAGCCCAGCCTCTCACTGCTGGATTTTCTGGGTGGAAGCAGCATTTTCTGCTCCCAACATGTTTTATGGGTGAAGGATTCTCCAGCCCCAGCAAGTCCCTTCAGTCCTGGAGCTGGAGCTGCTCCAGACTCCTCCCTACAACAGCAGCACAAACTGGGCTGGGGAACTGTTCACTGCCTGTGGCGACAGCCCAGCCACACTCCCATGGGTCACTCCATGGGTCACTGGAGCAGCAGCCCCAGCCTGTTGGCACGAGATCAGTGCAGGGCACTGCCCCTCCGCAGCCAAGTCGCTGCCATGGGATCATCACACATCTTGGGGCACCAGTGCTCGCCGCAGGAGCAGGGCAGTGCCTGGCCACAGCAACACAGCTGCAAAGTCACAGTGGCTTCAGGAGAGCACTAGTGTGTCCCTGCTGAGTGAGGGGGCACTGCTGAAGGCAAATACATCAGTCAGAGGAGGGGCTGCAGGTTCTTCCATTCTATCTCCCAGTACTCCCAAGCAGGAGGATGCTGGGTGGGCAGGTGGGAGCAGGGGACATCGGTGAAGATGGAACCCAAAGCAGAGGCAGTGAAGCCTTCAGGGAACACAGAGGATGCTGAGAGTCCTGGATGCTTGGGAAGGGTCATTCTGAGCGAGTGCCTATTAACACAGACATGGTGTGGAAGAAGGGCATGGCCCTGGACAGACTGTTGGAGGGGACTGTCCCTGCTCAGATGCTGTGAAAGACGCGGATGCGCTGTGCAATGTCCTTTCGGCAGAGGGGACAAGTGTGTAGCTGCTCGCAGCAGGTCTGGCAGCAGCAGATGTGGCCACAGGGCAAGAAAATCATCTGGGTCTGGGGGAAGAGAAGAGAGGATGCAGAAAGGGTTGGTGTCCTGTCAGGCACGGCCCAGCACAGGAGAAAATGGGCCTGGAGATGCTGGGATCACACAGGGTGTCGGAGCACAGGAGTCAGAGCCTCCACCTGCTCCAGCACCACATGTCAACCAAGGTCTCACCTCCTGCTCCATGCAGACCACGCACTCCGACTTCTTGTCCCACTGCAGCAGCGGAGCCGTCAGGACCACTGGACTCAGGGGCTCCTCTGTAGGAGCACTGGGCTCTGGGGCTGCAGCAACTTCAGCGTCCACCATTCTCAGTAGCTCTGCAATAACACGTAGGAGGTCTGAGCACCTGCCCAGTACCGTGGGGAGGACTGCATGCAGAAATATGGTGGGAACAACCTGACAGCACAGTCTAAGCTCTGCCAGCAGTGCTCCTCCGTGTCACACAGAGACCTGCACAGGCCTGCTCCCCAAAGGGAGGCCCTGTAGATCACCCCACTCCATGCTCAGGTACCTGCTGAGAGCAGGCAAAGAACTGGCGGTACCTGGGATTGTCTTGGCCACAGCCAGGATCTCCTGGGCTCGCTGGAGGATGGCATGCTGTAGGCTAGCCTCTGTCACGCCGATCTGGGATGTGAGACAAGGGCTGTCAGCTCTCTGAGCAGAACGGAGCTGAGCGTCCCCAAGCTGACTCTGTAAATGTGTGAGTCTCACTGGCAAGACTCAGCTAGCCCATGGGAAGCTCCTCTGTAAGGTGTTAAAGCCAGGTGAGGGCTGTTTCTACCACAAAGAGAATCTGGGGGATATTAAGAGACAAAGCCAAGCTACAGCTTAGCCGGGATGGGGCATGGAGCAGCACTGGCACTTCTCCTTTCTGTGAGATGACAGTAAAGCTCCCTCCCGCCAGGGCAGTCATGGGCATGGTCATAAGCACAGCCGGGCTTGTAGCAAAGGCAGGTTCCATTGGTGCTGTGCTGGCCGTGGGTGTGCTGTCCTGTACCTTTTCCAGGTCACTGGCAGTCATGGTGCTGAGTGCCCGCAGGGATATCTGATGGTGAGCAAAGACAGGCATGTACTGCTCAGCAGACAGCTCCATTAACAGGCTCACCAGCTGCCGCTCCAGGCCCTCCTCCTGCAACACACAAGGGGAGCTCCCAGCCTTGGCTCTCAAGAAAGAGCCCAGGCCAGGCAGCAGCGGGGCTGGCGGTGGAGACAGGCTGTGTGTTCCATCCTGCTGTCTGCCCAGGTCACAGTGTTCTGCAGTCAACAAGATACCAGTGCATGAAAGACCAGTGGCCACAGGAGCTCCAGCCCTCAGTGGTTTGTGAGGACAGTGCAAAGAGCTCAGCTCCACCTTTTTGTGACCACCCCTCCAAGCATTTCCAAAGGACTAAATCCAGGCTCAGCAGGTCAGGGGCAGGAGTGGATGGGAGTTACTGCATCCAAATGGTTTTACATGGGGGTCTAGGGAGCCAAACCCTGCTCCCTGTCTCAGCCGGCCCTGTGGGTTACCCACTGCCCACCCTCCTACAGTGAGAGAATTCAAGCAGCAGCAACCTGGAGCTTCAGAGAGAGGGGCTTCTGTTTCAGCAGACGCTGGTACTGGATCAGCCAGTAGTTCTCCAATTTAGTCTCACTCTTTGCTTCCATTTCCACCTGAAAAACAAACTCATTCATTCAACAGCCCCAGCAGACACTGCAGAGGTATTCAGGGCTGAGCTGGACAGGCAGGAGGAGAAATAACAGGCAGGACTCTGTGGGGCTGGCTCAGAGCACTGTGAGGGGCACTGCTATGATGGGCATTCCTGGCCTTCCGCAGGCTGATCGCACTTTGATCCCCACAGCCAGTCCTGGGTTGTGCATCTCTCTAGTCACTTTGCCCCATACACTGGACCCAGTCTCCTGAAGCTAAAGAGTCTGGGGATCTTCAGGATTACAAAATGACAGACCAGAACCCTGTGGGATTGTGCCCATCCCTCCCTGTGAGGGACAATGGTGCCTCATGCTGCCCCAGGGACTGGCACTGCCTGTGCCCTCGAGAGCTTAGATTAGTACTTTTCGTAGTGAAATTACTCTGTACCTGCACACAATCCCTCGGAGCCCTCCCTTTTATCCCTGCACTGACCCATGGGCTCCCCCTGCAGCAGCCTACGCTCATCCTCATCTCCAGTACCTAAGAGGGGCCTTTTTTACCAGTATTTGTTGCAGTTCTTCTTCCCTTTGCTTCTTCTCTTTGAGCAGCTGCTGCAGCAGGTAGCCAAGTGCCTGCCGTTGCTCTGTGATCGACCCCTGCAACACAAAAACCCAGCATTCACGTCTCTGCACCAGACGGCCTCAGACACCCAGCCACTGCTTCCAGCAGAGCACTTCCTACACCCTCCAGTCACAGGTCCATGGGAGCCCTGCACTCTACAGACCCTTAGCTCTGCAGACAGCCTGAGCCCTCTCTAGCAACTCCAATGGCAGACACAAGGTGCACCTGCTTCTTCCAATCCTGCACTGGCAATTATACTGTGGGGCCAACCCCAGCCCAGTGCAGTCAGACTACATTGGACTGCAGCAGCTCCTCATCAGAGGTTCAAGCCAATGGCACTGCAAGCACTCCTGAAACAAGCTCCAAAGGCTGCAGGAACACAGCCCTCCCCACACCTCTGGGAAGCTTTCATGGGGCTCCCACAGCAGGCACCACCCAGGAGCAGCACAAGGTCATTGCTGCAGCCACACTGCTGCCAAACAAGGAGGTTCCCTGTATCAAGACCATCAGACCAGGTGACAGTTCCACATGGTCCCACCTAGTTCAGAACTGCTGCGGGGGGTCATCCATTGCACAGAGGCCAGCAGACCACAAGGACTCCAGATGTGCAGGGACAAAGCCACAAGAGTTCTGACTGCATAAAGGAAAGGTGGGAAAACCTTCACTGATCAGCAGCTGGAGCCTAAGCAGGGACTCTCAGGGTCCCCTGATTAAGCAGGAGGCAGGACCATGGACTCTCACTGGGTAAAACATACCTCTAGCTCATCAGAGATGCTTTGCCCTCATGAAAACAGCGAAGTTCTGCTACATCAGGACCTCTACAAAGTAACAGGGACAACTAAGGAGACATAGGAGCTGCCTCAGGTATCCTAGACGTGAGCTCTATGGCCCATCCACACTGCAGACACCCTGCTAGGATTGCTCTCTCCCAAACCAGCCTTGCAAAAGACCTGTGCAAACACTCTCCTTTCACACCATCACAGACTGGTTTGGGTTGGAAGGGGCCATAAAGACCTTCCAGTTCCAATTTCCCAGCCATGGGCAGACACCTCTCACTGGACTTTCTCAGGGCACTTTTTGTTCTTCCTGCTTTCCAGCAATTTATCAAGTTCATTACTCAAACAACTCTGTATTGAGGGAGAAAACGTTGCCTGCTGCTCCAGAGGCACCACTCGTAGCTGCAGAGAAGCTCTGACAAAGCACTTTGTGTCACTGTGGGGGGTGGTTCAGTCATAGCAGGGAGCCTGTGAGCTGTAGAGCACCAGATGGTTGGAAGTTATCAGGAGAGACCAAGCTCTCACACCTTGTCTCCTCTTGTCCAGGGCTGAAGTCACAAATGCACTGGGCTGCAGTGGGTGCTCCCCTGGAGCCCCTCTGGTAACACAAGCAATCACCCAAGTTCCAAGTCATTTGAACCACATCTGCCTCGAGTTCCCTCAGCTTTGGGCACTCCCCTGCCATCAGGTCTCTCACACTTCAGTGTGAGATGGAGAAGCTGCGTGGGTTAAGGCAGCAAAATCCAAGTTGTCCAGGTGAAAGTGTCCTGCGCAGGGCTCAGCATCAGTCAGTACTTACCCGCCTGCTGGGGCCCTGCTCTCCGCCTATCTGTGGTGGTTGCTATGAATTTCAGGCTGGCTAAACAGAGCGCTACCCCGCTGAAGGCTGCCCACGAGAAGCCAGCTAAGGCAAAGGCATGACAGCAAAATGTAACGCCAAGCTGCTCAAGCCAAACTGGATTTTCCCCCATGAGTGGCTGCTGATGAAGTCAGCCCATTGAGTGGTGGGATGGTGGGGCAGAGCAGGTGAGGCTCAGCAATGAAGGGGGCATCTGGCAGCCAGCACTGGCAGCTATTTAAAATCAAAACATAACATGATAGTGCAAGGAGATGCATGATGTGCAGCAGGCAGGTGTTTCTGGGACAGACAACATCTGGATTGCAAAATCCTTCCCCACCCCAGCAAACCTGTAACTGCGCCCATGGGAATGGCCAGGAGGGCCAGCTCCTTTGCCTCTGCCCTGATAGTGCACTGAGATGTTCAGGAGCAGCAGTGATGTCACCATGACAGAGAGAGCGCTAGGGTGTCCTGTGGGTCAGTGCCCCCCTGACTGAGCATAAACCAATATGCAAACTGCAAGGAGCATATGAAGCAAGAGGAGCTTTGGTGATCCCAGAGCAGAGGGTATGGGGAGACAGCCGCAGTGCCCTACATACCTGCAGCATCTCTGTGTCCAGTTCTTGCCTCTTTAACTCCAGCTGTGTCAGCTGCAATAACTCTGTTTCTATTAATTTAATCTAAACAGAAGATGAAACACTTTTTTACTGACATTTGAAATTACTTTTAATTTATGGTCTTTTAAAATGAGATCTAAGTGCTGCCCTGGGAGGGACAGAGCTGCCCAGAGGCTTGGGGAACCTACAAACACCCTTCTGTGAGCTGAGGAGCAGTGACCCCTGCTCTCTGATTCTCTTCTGCTCAGGTCCAGAAGCACACTGATCAGTTCCTTCAGCCACATCTTCTGCAGCCACTCAGGAAGGCAGGAACTGATCGACAGAGTTCTCCCAGCATCACCACTCAAACTGCAGGTTAACTCAGCTGGGGACCTCATCTCTAGGGGCTCTAGCAAACCCCACAGTGACACCCCTCTTTCAGGTTGGGCAACTGAGACACAGAGAGGTTAAGTGAGTTGCCCAAGATCCCAGAGCAAAGCCAAAATGAGAGCCCAGCTCACCACTTGCCAGGCCACCTACCCCTCACCACCATGCCACACTTCTCCATGTGTTACACACACCATGGAATTCCTGCCGATAGCAGGCTCTGGAGCAGGAGCATCCAGTGCTCCTCTCCCTGCTCTGTCTGCAGGATAGTGGAGGGTGGGCTGAGTTCAGCAGCAGAAGGTTCAGCTGCAGTATCAGGGACTGAACTCTGCATTTACAGAGCAAGTGTGAGCAAACTGCAGGGCTGTCACCGAGAGACTCAAGCAATGCAGAGCTGACAGACTCATCTGGTCCATGCACAACCCATAGGCTTCAAACAGAGACTGGTCACTGAGTGACTGATATATTGAGTCCCCAAGCTCTGAACCTTATCTACCAACTCCTGACCTGAGACTTTTCCGCCAGTGTCAGATCAGGTGAGAGAAGATTCTGGAGCACTGTGTCAGAAACCACCCACTCACCTTCATGTATCAACCACCACTACTTTCTCCACCAGCTCCCTGTTTCCGCCCTGACTATCACATTGCACCTTGTGCAGAATGGAGCTCAGAAAGGCAGGCTGAGGATGGGGGGAAAAAAGGTGAACTGATGGCCCAAGATGCAGTTGCAACGTGCAGGATGGAGATGCAGTAGACTGAATGGAAATAGCAGCCCTGCTACACACAGGACTCCAAGGTCATTGCAGCTGCAGATCACCCACAGAGCCGAGGCAGGTCTGTCCTCTAGTGACCATACTCCAGCCCTTCATCCACATTACTGCTGAGATGATTGAAGCAGCAATTCTGCTACTGCCCCAGAGCTAAAACCTGCATTGACACTCCCTCCTGTGGAGCTGGAGACTGAAGTTTAACCAACCAACACTGTCCAACAGTTTGGTTCAGACCTCTTAGCAACACTAGAGCTCTTCATTTCCTCCAGACTCTCCAGCTTTATGCTCACAGCACTCTGATCTTCCCTTGATGTGTCTCACTGTGTGGTGATATAAGCTGGGCAGCTGGTTGCCCTTTCCTTGGTTGCTGACTCACCTGGTTCCTGATCTGCCTGTGCATAAGATCCTTCTTCACCTGGAGAGCTTCAAAGGCAGCTTTCTGCATCTCAATCTAAGGGACAGACAGCATCCTGCTTAGCAAGAATCGTTCACACAGCTCCAAACAGGCCAAGAAACTTCACTACCTCACAGTGACTCATGCACGCACCTCAAGAACCCTTACTGTGGGCAATGGTGCCCTCACTGTCCCAAAAGGTAAATCTTTACAGACACAGAAGTTATAGTCATGTTCTTCAAACATGCATTCTGACTGCTCTGCATGAACCCCACTGCTGCTCCACAGCACTGGTCTGCAGCACGAAGCACCCAGGCTGGGCCACAGTGTACGGGGGCTGCCCAGCATGTCTGACAAACAAGCTGCAGAGGCCTCAAGTTCAAGGAGAGGCATCCAAAGGGAGCAGATGCTTTGAAAGTGCTTCCTGTAGGCAGCCTGCCCCAAGCAAACCAGATAAACAGACAGGACTTCTGTCTCCAAATCCTCTACTGATCATGAGACCAGCTCTGCTCCGTGTGGTCTGTGCCACTGTCGTATCTGAGACCTTAGTGCCTCACTGAACAATAAACGCATTTGTGTTTCAGCCACCCAAGTCAGTCTGTTAGAACACCAGAGGTTCTCACAGTTTATCACACAGTGGGAAAGACAGTAACTCCACCACACAGCCCAGCCCCACTACCATCGCGAGATCCACCCCGAACCCTGCTTCCACGTGCAGTTGTTTTCCCTCGATCCCACTGCAAGCTGTTCACTCTCCTGCCTACCTGCTGCAAGATCTGACTAACAGCTTTGTTCTGGTCCAGCTGCTGCCACGTGAGGATCTGCTGGAACTTCTGGTCCATCTCAGCTAGGCTGCAAGAAGATGGATTGACCATGGAGATACCACTGGGTTTGCCTCTCAACACAATGAGGGAATATGAGCAAGGAATCCAGGAATAGGGAAATTTGTTACTGAAGGCTGACAGATTCAAAACCTACAGCAACACAACGGTCCCATCTACACACAAACTGCATCCTGGAGACAGCCCTGGGGGACGAGGAGGCATATTCTGTGCTAGAGCTGGACACTGAACTAGCAGCAAGAAGAGAATCCAAATTTAACCTTATTCTCCACATTTACCAGAATATGTAAACTACAATAAACAGTGCAAAAGAAAGTGATAGCTGATTTAGAAGAGGTTTACGCTGGACTTAGGAGAAGATTCTTCACTGAAAGGGCCCTCAGGCCTTGGCACAGGCTGCCCTGAGAGGGGGTTGAATCGCGATCCCTGGCTGTGTTTCACAGTCGTGGAAACCTGAAGCTCAGGGACAGGGTTTAGTGGTGGGTTGGGACAGCTGGGTTCAGGTTGGACTGGATCAGCTTGAAAGCCTACAATTCTATGATGCCATGATTCAAAGCTGATAAAGATTCCTGTAGTTAGAAGGTGATTTGTTCAGCCAAGAAAAGTGACCCCCAAAGTGAGCTGCTCTTACACTGCTGTCGTGTTCCATTTCAGCTGCTGGATCTATGTATGGAAATTACCCTGGGGAAGGCTGGAAAGACAGGGACCTTACAACAGTACCACTAGCCTAGACATCTCCTATTGTACCTGTAGCAGGCCTGGTTGACAAGATCTTGACGACGAGACTCATAATTCATTTGGATGAGCTTGTTCTTGTAGCTCTCGGCCAACATCTGTTGCATGGCAGCTAGGAGAGAGAAGGGCTGTCAGTCTGTATAGGATCAGGTGTCTGTAACACAGCTGAGCTACCACTGCTGCTCCAACTGCCTGCAGTTAATGGTGCCTCGCCACTCATTTCCAACACCTCCTTGCTTTTCTCCCATTTCACTCATCTCATAGCAGCCTCATTCAACAACCACAGCTATTTCTTAGGAAATCAGCTAAGCAAACTTCACTCTGCCTGTGCTTGCATCTCTCCTGTGCTCAGAGGATCCCCGTCACTGCCTGCTAACCCTCAGGTGGCTGCAGCTCTGCCCGTCCCACCACGAATAACCCATCCTTGGGATGACAGCACACACCCTGTTTTTGCAGCAGCCCCAGCAGACTAGTTCACAGACATCACAAGAAAAAAAGCTCCTTAGCATCCTGCTTGTTTATCAGCTCCTGCCTCATGACCCTGAGCAGTTAACATCTGTCTGACACTTCTCAAACACAAAGCTCTTAATGTGCTCACAACAGTCTCAGGAACTGGTGACATGCTGTCACTGCTCAGGGAGCCCAGCTTGCTTGCCAAGGAGAACCAGCAGCAGGCTGAAGGTGGGAGCAGTGGATCAGCCATAGCACAAGTGCAGTGCTCCTCCCTGTAGCTCTGGCCTCTGTGCCAAGCAACACAGCAAGAATGTGTGCATGGCAGAGCATCTCCCGCTTGGCTGTTACCTATTCAAAGCATTTCCAGAGGAAGCATGTCTTTCCTGCATCCTGCCACCCCAGAGTGTTGTGTGGACTTACAGGCCACTTCCCTTCTGCGCAGCTGCTCTGTCTCCTCCTGTGTTATTGCCATCAGCTGCTCCATCCTTATTCTGCCAGACAGACAAGAACAGTTCAGCCACTCCTGCAAGCTAGCACCACCTCACCTCTTCTCCACCCACTCAGCTCAGAGCCCAAAGGGAAGCCATGTGTTCCACAGAGAGACCTCTGGTAAAGAACTGCTAGGTATATGGGAGACAACTCCAATTTTGCTCAAAACCAAGGGGACAATGGCTTTGTGGGCAGGAAAACTGATCTGAGAAGCAGAGCATCTCTGGGATGTGCACACACTCTCACCAAACACTGTGTCTCTCCTTGTTTTTTTGCTTTCTCCTCTCTTGAGCCTTGACAGACACTTGAAAGCTGACCTGAGTGAGATGCACCCTGGCTGCCAGTTCCACTCCACCCTGACCTTGTCCCGGCACAAACACACAGCACACCACTTAACAGATCACGAATTGGTGTGGCTGCGAAACTATTTAAAGGGACAGCATACAGGCTGACGGGATCACCACAGAGTGAGTCAGCATCACCACCCAGTTTACTTTGTCAAGAGGGCAGCATACAGGCTGACGGGAGATCTGGGGACAACGTCTGGTGGCAAAGCTAGCTTAGAGCGCAGGCTGAAAGGCAGCCTTGCTTCCAGCGTACTGCCCCAGCGGTGACGTACACATGACTAGACCAGCTTCTGTACATTTTGCTTTCTATCACATGTCAAACTTCTGTTGGTTCTTGATGGTGGAACAGAGGAGTTTCTTCCCAAACTCCCCAGCCAGGACCATGCAGAGATGAAAAAGAAGCAAAATCACCATCCCAGTGCATTTACCATCCCAGGTAAGACCAGGCACATCTAGTCCAGTGGCTGGCCTCCAACAGTGCACATACGAGATCAGCCTCTCTTCACTCAAGATGGATTCTGACTGGTGGATCTGAAAGGGAGGTCCCAACACTCTTCCCAGTTCTCTGCCCCTTTTCTAGAAGGAATTGTTGCAAGAAGCCTTACCTCTCATTCTCCAGTGATTTCAGAATGTCTGAACTTTGCTTTTGCCTAAAAAAAGATCAAACGAGATTGCCATCAAGTTGAGCAGACTACTCTCCCCCTTTGCTTCTCATGCCCAGAAGAGCAGCTTTAAGTGCTGGGTCAGCACCAGCCCAGCAGCAGATCCAGCAGATGTGGACAGCGACACCTTCAATGACTTCACACAGGAACTTTCCCTGAGGAATTCCTTACTTTTTGACACAGCACTATAAAACTCCACCAGTACACAAATGTGTTTAACAGTCGCTTAAGGTGTGGAATTCCACTTCCTTAAGGGGGATTTTGGCAGTCCAATAATTTAAGGCACCTCCTGCAGACACTGATCTGACCAGAACCAGTTGCAGTAACACGGGACCCCGAGGGACACCAATCAGTGCAAGACACCCTGGGACCCAACCTCTGGCTGTCCTCCAGCAGCTTCTGGATACGGCTGGCAGTGCCTTGCTCAGTTTGCTTCAGCTGCTGCAGCAGCTTCAGGCGCTCCTCCTCCAAATAGTGCTGGTGCTTTGTCAGACCCTCCTCCAGCCTCATCTGGTCCTAAGGCAAAGCAAGAGAAAATCAAAGGAGAAAGTGAGTAGTTTAGTAAGGGCAGTACTTGTACAGGGCCTGCTTGTAGGAGGAGACCCACCTCTCTCACTGTCTGCAGTATCTCATCCTTCTGACTGTTGATCTGCTGAACAAGCAGAGCATGTTCTCTTTGCTCAATGTTCAGGCACCGCTCAAACTCCAGCTTCTCCTGCATTTTTTTTTCCTGAGAGGAGAAAGAAGAAAGATGAGTTTCAGAGGAGTGCTGGTGTGGGGCTGCTGAACTGTCTGCCAGCACCAGCAAGTTGGGTGATCCAAGAAGAATGAGCAATTGCTCTAATTTAAGAGCAGACATGAAACTCTGGTATCTGTTTGCACCCAGTGGGATCTCTGAGCAGCCATACAGGATGTTTCCTAAAGTTCGGAGTGGATGTTGTGTAGGTGCTGGAACACTGCCCCAGTGTGTGTGTGTGTGTGTGTGTCTGTGTGTGTGTCTGTGTGTGTGTGTGTGTCTGTGTGTCTGTGTGACTGCGGGGCTGGAGCACCCTCTGCAGTTTACCTGAAGCCAGCAGGTGGAGGATGTTTCCTGCAGGCAGGCCTAGTCGAGTTCCACCCCTGCGATGCTTTTAAATAGCAACAGTTGATACAAGCCATTTTATCACTCACACTGGCTTTGTGGCTCCACCACCTGTGACAAACAGCACCCAGCATGGGGTGATCAGAGGGAACCCAGATGCAAAGCTGTGATCTGATGGGAGAACTTTGCGCCCGCTATCATCCTCAGCTGGAGGACATCAGGCCCCGCCAGACTGGTGAGTTGAGGGACCGCAAACACTTCTCTGTTCTGAAGGGTACAAGGTGTCTGAATCGCAGTTAGTTTCATTGTTGTTGTGGATTAAGGAGAATGTTCCCCACTTCCCAATGGAAGGTTCATTTGACAGTAAAGTATGGGGAAAAGTTGGAGAGGAAATGCAGAAAAACATAAACGGAGAGTAATGCAGAAGGGGGGCCAAAAGCTCTGTCATCAGAACTGTTCCTGACCTGGCTGATGATTTGTTCTATGCTCAGCGGGTTGCTGCCGACAGAGGACTTAGTGCAGATGGTCACAGATGAGAAAACAGGAGGTAAGAAACACAAACATTTATCAGAGAAAGCACCAGAGGTGTCAGGGGGAGAGAACGATCCTTCTGATCTCAGTCCTGCAGACCCTGGAGAAAAGAGCCTGATTTCCAAGCACTGCTAACACTGGCAAAGGGTTACAGTCACCTGGTACAACCAACTGTGCCATCAGCAGCATCTGATTCCAAAATGCCAAACGTGTTTGCTAAACCAAAACCAACAGGTTTGCTGCCCATAGAAAAACTGAGGGAAGAAGTGCTGGCACATGGCAACACAGAAATGTTATTGGCTCTCTCTGTGGTCTATAGAGATCACAAGGCTCCAGGCTGTCAGAGCATATCGTTCAAGATGATGAAGGAGTTGCATAAGGCCATATGAGAGAATGGGCTGCATAACATCTTTGCTACGAGTCTTTTAGAGAAGACTGCAGATGCGTACGCGTTAATGCCATATGACTGGAAAACCCCGGTACACATGCTTTTAGCTCCTGCTCAGTATGTTGTTTGGCAGGTTGAGTATGAAACGCTCGCAAGGCAATGCAGTGTTTGTAACCTGCATAGCAACATGGTTATAACTGCAAACATGCTGCTGGGAAGGCCAGACTATGCCACAGCGGCAAGTAGCCCTTGAAACCAACAACCAAACACATTCTATTTAATGATATCAATGTATCCACTTTTTGAACAAAAAACAACCAAAACCAAAACCCCCCCAAAAACAACCTCCCATCAAAAAAAGCATGCATGCAACATTAAACAAAGAACAAACTAGTAACAGCTAATCACACACTATTGCAAAATTAACAAAGAAGTCCATCTCCACAGTTACATGTGTGTAACTAGCTCCAAGGGTGTTTGAACAAGCCAGCTGCAAGCCTAACACCGAGTACCTGAGGCAGACAAGAAAACATCATCTTTCACAAAGATCCTACAGGGCACACAGGAGCCTTATAATTCCTTTGCAGATGGGCTCCAAGCAGCACTTTCCAGACAGGCCAGCAATGCTGAGGCCACAAAGATTTTACTGTTTGACTGGGCTTTTAAAAATGCAGATGCTGACTGTCAGACAGCACTTCTGTCTGTAAAGGCGGAAGCAGGGGACATTGGTGAATATATTAAGGCATGTCAGAACATTGGTACTGAGACTCATAATGCTGCCCTGTTAGCCAAAGCTCTGGCACAGCACTTACATGTTGGGCAGCCTGTTAAATGCTCTACCTGTGGCAGAGAAGGGCTTGTGAGTAAAAACTGCCCTTCTAGGAGGACAAAGAGGCAGTGTAAACCACAACCAACCCAGCCATGTCCCAAATGCAGAAAGGGCTTCCACTGGGCCAACCAGTGCCGTTTGAAACTTGATGCACAGGGCCAGCCATTGCAGGGAAACTGGTGGGGGGATGCGTGGCCCAGTGCCCCACAATCTCACAGGGTCTAGTATATGGCTCAGCTGTCAGTGAACCCTGCAATGTCTCACCCATATCAGTCACCCCTGAGTGACAGAGCTGTGTGTACTGTCCAACTATTTGTTATCTTACAATGCTTGACACACATCCATGGTATGTAATTTAGATGTACTGATTAGAGGACGATCGAAGTAGTTCTAGAACTGAAAAACAAAGTTGTAAATCTATCAAAATCTACATGAGCACAATAAATGGTTCCACTATCATCCACTCTGGAGTCTGCATGCCTTCTGACAGTGGGGGGCACAAGACCAACTCTAAACAGCCACTATTAACAGTTAAAATTAACAGCAAGTCCTTCTCAAGGCTTCTAGATACCAGAGCAGATGTTTCCTTTCTAGCCAAGGAAGCTGGCCTGCTGCCTGGCCTGTGGAAGCATTGTCTGTAATCTTATCAGGAGCCTGGGGTGCACAAATACCAGAAGCGCTAAGGTTTTAACCGTTTCTGGACCGGATGGTAGTAAGGGAACATTTTGACCTTATGTAATTGATTCAGCTATCAATCTGTGGGGAGGTGATTTATTAAAGCAATGGCAGGCTGTGTTGTCAATCCCAGAGACCAGGTCATGCTAAGTGTCACTGAGATTACTCTCCTGCTCAAGCTGACATGGTTAACAAGAAATTCAGTTCAGTGGCCATTAAAAAAGGGAGAAACTAAAGCAGGCAAAATTCCTGGTTGAAGAACAACTACAGCTGGGGCAATTGGTGCCCTCCACAAGCTCATGGAACACACCTGTATTTGCAATTCAAAAGAAATGCAGAAAATGGCTTTTACTGCAAGATTTAAAAGCAATTAATGCAGTTATGCAACCGATGGGAGCAGCTCAATTAGGAACACTGATTCCAAAGAACTGGTCAATCTGTATCACTGATTTAAAAGACTGCTTCTTTGCAATTTCCTGACCTCCTGATGACTGTAGTAATTTTGCATTAATGACACCAGTAGTAAATAATGAAGGTTCGCGTCCACGACATCAGTGGACTGCTTTTACCTCACAGAATGAACAGCCCAGCTGTATGTTAAACAGTAGCTGCTGGGGCTGTAGCTCCTACGTAAGCGTCTTCTCAAGGGTACTGATCTATCATTATATAGATGACATTTCAGTGGCAGCCTCCTCATCAGAGGAATTAATTTGAGCGCTTCCTCTTTACATGCATTTGGAGTTTGTATAGGCACAGAAAACGTTCCAAACAAACCAAGCCCATGGAATTACCTAGATTGGAAATTAACAAACAGATTGAGAAATTAGACCTCAAAACTTAAATTCCACAAGTACATTAAATGAGGCACCACAGCTAACAGGAGCCATTAACTGGTTTCATCCTCTTCTGGGAATAGGCATCTCTGAACTACTTTGAAGGGTGACCCTGATCTCTTGTCTCCAAGAATCTGTATTGGAGAAAGCTAGAAGAGAGCTGGAAGTAGGAATCAATAAAACAGAAACATGTGCAGCAAAGAGATATAATCCACAGGCACCTATAGCTCTTGTTTTCAATCAATGCTTTTAAACACCCTGTGGCTTGCCTAGGTCAGTATCTCTGCTGAAGCTGAGGTTGTCTGATTAGAATGGCTTTTTGTTAGCAATTCTCTGAAGAAAACATTAACTGGGCAGTTAAGTGTGCTAACGAGAATTTTACGGCATCACAGGAGTTGCCAGAGATTCTTTATCAGATGCTGCCAGTATTAGCCAGCGTCGCTGAAGGTTTGTCCACACAAACAGACGTAGACGATCATATTCTCCACTGCTTAGATGCAGTAGAGGCAGCTGTAATTTGGGTGGGAGATTGGCAAAATTTTGTCTAACGGATCCTGTGTGGTACCGTGAAGAGTGTGAGAGCAGAGCATGAAGAATCTCAATTTCCATGTAGTGGTAAATGCTGCACTCCTTTACTACGGAAATATAATGGTGATGAACATTGGTTGGGCAACACTACCCAAAGCACCTCTGAAAAAACCACGTGTGCTGAATCTGACTGTGTGTGAACACACAGAACAGTGTGACAGGGAACTGGACTACCAGGATGGGGTTTGATAAGACTGTGGAACTGTGCTCACTAAATTAAATCAGCTATGGACCTTCATCAACCCAGTGTGTCCCCTGTGTCCTGGAGATGTGCTAATGAGCAATAAGACTGGGGCAATTGACCAAGGCTGGCCAGATGCCTCCTACCATAGTCAAGGGGAAGACTGGGTTGGTTTCTGCATTTGCCACCAAAAAGAACTATTAGTTCCTCTGCTGGCTACAGCCTAGTAGGTTTTGAGAGTTGGAGAGTCATACCAGACCTTGACATGAAGGATGCCCTCCTCTCTGTTCTAAGAGGGCCATCCAGGAGAGGAGGCTAGGCCAAGCACATCACTAGGGGTGATGTGATGGTTATGCTCCATCCACTTGTCAGGGGGCAGAAGGAAGTGCCAAGAACTGAGGCTGACACAGGGATGATTCCTTTTGGCTTTTCGCCCAGGACTCAGCCGACCTTGGGTGAAAAATACTAAACTGGATAACAACAGATGTCTGCTTCAAGAGAAGATATCATTGATGCAGCGGAACAGTATAAAAGCATGCTTACTTGCAGAGAGAGAGTATGTGTGTTGTCTCTCTGTGGGACTCTATCCCTCTTTGTGGACATGCTGTTGTGGTTTTCACGGCAGATGACAATCGGACAGAATGGACTGGACCGGGATCATGGACTGGGTTGAGTCTGTTGGATACTGACTGTGACAGATTTGGATGGGTCTTCCTGGACTTGTGGACATTTTCTCTGCCTCTGGGTTTCTTCCTAGGATCTTTCTGGCCAGAGGATTTTTCCTTTGGTTCTTTAGTGGCTGGCTGTGCTATTTCATCTTTGAGTTATACAGAAAGAGATAATAAACTGTGTATTCTGCTGATGGCCGTGCTCCTTGGACCATGCTACAGAATTGTCAAAACATGCCCTTACACTGTGCTTGGAAACATACTCCACAAGGGTTATGTGCAACATCGGGACCATGGAATGCAACTCAATGCCATTGGAATGGAGTGAAAGGACATTTTTTCATTAAATGTATGTGGAGAGGTGCAAGACTTAGCCTCTGCACTTAGAAATCAACTGTCAGAGCTGCAAACACTAACACATAAATACGCAATGGATGATACTGCCAACAGTAGTTAAATCTGAAACGCTGGCTTGCAGGATTACATTTACCTATGTGGATGTTGGTAGGCTTGGGTTGGGTGATGTTCTGAATCATGCTTGTTTTGATCAGGAGAATCTGGAGCACTCTTTCCAATCTCAGGAAAACTGTCTTGACTGCCCTGGTTGTGAACCTGAAGTTCGTAAACAAAAAAAGGAGGAAACGTGGGGCTGCTAAACCATCCATCAGCACCAGCAAGCTGGATGACCAAAAGAAGAATGATGACCAATTGCCCTAATTGAAGAACAGAGATGAAACTCTGTTATCTGTGTAGCACCCAGCAGGACCTCTGCTGGCCATACCGGACGTTTCCTGAAGTACAGTATGGATGGATATGTAGGGGCTGAACATCATCCCAGTGTGTGTATGTGTGACTGAGGGGCCGAAACATCACCCCAGTGTGGCTGGAGCCAGAAGGAGGCTGTTTCCTGCAGGCAGTCCCAGTCAAGATCCACCTCTGTAGTGCTTAAATAGCAACTGTTGATACAGGAAACTAGCCATTTTATCACTAGCACTGGCTCTGCTCCTTTCCAAGAATGAACAAATTCTGGCAAAACCATAAACCAGTGCACAGTACCCCCTTTGGCTACAGGCCAAGAGGCCAAATGGCTCCCAGGAGGCTTAGCCAGGCAATGCAAATATTCTCTTCTTAGGAAACCAAAAACTGTGGAGCAGAAGCTGCTGCCATCTTTATAGAGTCTCCTAACTCTTTACAAGTCATTGCAAAGTGACATCCCTGGGCAAGAGAGCTGGTCGTTATTCAAGGACCAACTCCTCCAAGCTCAGCAGCAGTGCATTCCAAGAAAGAAGGCGGCAGGTGAGAATGCCAAGAGGCCAGCATGAATTAACAAGATGCTCCTGAACTTACTTGGGTGCAAGAAGAAAGTCTACAGGCAGTGGAAGCAGGGACTGGCTGACTGGGGAGGAGTACAGAGGACAAGTCCATGCAGCCAGGATGCAGATTAGAAAAGCAAGAGCAGAGACAGAATTAAATCTGGCCAGGGGGATAAAGGGAAACAAGAAGGGCTTCTCTGCATCCAGCAGTAACAAAAGGAAGGCTAGAGATGGTACAGAGCCTTTCCAGAGAGAGAATGGAGACTTGGTCACAAGTGACATGGAGAAGGCTGAGGTACTTAATGACTTCTTTGTCTCAGCCTTCGGCAACAAAAGCTCTAGCCGCTCCACCGAAGTCCCAGTAGATAAAGAAAGAGATAGAGTGAAGGGTGATCCAACCACTTTCAGTGAAGATCAGGATTGAGACCATCTGGAAGAACCTAAACGTGCACAAGTCCAGGGGGCCTGATGAAATGGGGGCTGCATCAGGAGAAGCGTGACCAGTGATGGGAGGTGATCCTCCCCCATTATTCTGCTCTTGTGAGACCCCATCTGGAGTACTGTGTCCAGTTCTGGACCCTACAACACAGGAACAATATTGAGCTGTTGGAACGTGTCCAGAAGGGGCCAGGCTGAGAGAGCTGGGGCTGTTCAGCCTGGAGGAGACTCTGGAGAGATCTTAGAGCAGCCCTCCAGTACGGGAAGGGGGCTACAGGGAAGCTGGGAAGGGACTGTTTCCAAGGGCTTGGAGTGGTAAAGGCAGGGGGAATGGTTTCAAGCTGGAAGAGGGGCAGTTTAGACTAGAAGTCATGAGGAAGTTCTTCATTACGAGGGTGCTGAGACACTGGAACAGGTTGCCCAGGGAGGCTGTGGCTGCCTCCTCCCTGGAAGTGTTCAAGGCCAGATTGGCTGGGGCCTTGAGCACCCTGGTCTAGAGGGGGGTGTCCCTGCTCATGGCAAGGGGGTTGGAACTGCATGATCTTTAAGGTCCCTTCCAACCTGAACCATTCTTTGAATCTATGCATCAACCCTTACAACAGAAACAACCAAACACCCAGAGGGAAGCCCCAAATGAAGGTTGTGTTCAACTCTAGCTGGTGAGTGCACTCCCTCAACTGAAGACACCAGTGACAGCAGCAGCCAGCTATGGGCATCTCTAGTTAAGGAGAGAGATGAAGCAAATGACAGAAGCTTCTCATGATTTCAAAGTGACCATGAGGGAAAGAAACAAGCCCCAGTGAAATATAAAGAAGTGCAAACAAACAATGCAGCCAAGTTGGGGGAATGTAAGGCAGAACTAAGAACACTGAGAGCAGAAAGTGATCATTAGAGCCAAAAAGTCACAGTAGGAGTCCCAGAGGGGCTGAAGTTTGGGGCAGGGATGTACCCAGCAACTTGTGCATGGGTACATATCTGTCCTCCTCTGAAACCAAACTGAGCTTTCAGCACAGGGAGATAAGAAAAAAGCCATCTGGATCCAGTTCTGCAAACTCAGACTGATTTAACCCAGAGCTGCTCACTCACAAAGAACGCAGCTCCTGGGCTGTGTGTGTCACATGAGTCAGCCAGAGATTCCCCCCAAGCATCCACCTTCTTCTGCAGTGAGCTGTTCTGGGGGGGATCCTGCAACAACTCTGTTCTCAAAACATGTAGTGTAGGCTAAGAAACGGGGTAAAGGGAGGGAAAACAAGAAAAAGGGAGCTATCCTACAGATAAAGCAGCTGAGGTTCATTCTTACCTTCCTCTTCTCATAATCCAAGAATTTGTTCTGAAAAATAAGCAATATCAACAGACATTTACTCCCAGGAGTAGATATCATTAACCCACATTATATCTTCCCCTAACTGAGCACTAACATCAATAAAAGGCACAAAAAGACTAATCAGACCCCAAGGTCACTTAATCTTCCTCCAGGGTCAAAGAAATTTACTCTGTACTTGCTAAACAGCCCAGGAATTAGCAGAGCTGGTCACCGTTACACCCTCACTTTCCCAGGTAGGGCTGGGCCTGCCTAGCACTTGTCTGGAATCATAAGGTCCTTCTGCACCTTCTGTCCCACCCAAACACACGAGTGTTGCCCTGCTGCACACACTGTGTAACACTGCCGGCCCTGCCCCTCCAGGGCACCACCGCTTTCAAGGACACAGATGGCTCTTTAAGAAGTGGGAGGAGATGATCCCCTCACACCCACAGCGCTACACCTGCTTCTGGCCATTGATGCTCTCCTGATTCCAACAGACACATCTCATGGCAGAGAAGGTGATAAGGGAAGATGTGCTAAGTGCTATGAGATCCATCAACAGTGCAGACAGACAAATCCGAATCCCTCTTACATGAATTCATCCACAGCAGAGCCTTACCTGCCACTTACTCTCCTCCCCCAAGTACTGGTGCACTGCCCTGTCCACTCCATCCTCCAGTGTTCCTCCTCCATCGCTCTGCATCGCTGAGAGCTGATACTGTGAGGGAGGGTAGTATGGAATTCCACACTCTGGAAAGGATCAAACACAAAACATTTGGTACCTAAAGACCTCCTTGGCAGTAGGGTCTGGCTGGTGTGTGAGACTGCACTCTCTTCACACACAGACAAGTGCCCAGAATAACTCCTTCAGCTCACACAGGCTGAACATCTCTGAGAGGAGATGGTGCCACCCCATTCCCATCAAGAAGTTGGCCCAAGTTAATCTGCTCAGAAACACTTCTTTCACACCAGGATAGACACACTGACTTGTGCAGGTCTGGAGATGCTACTAGCTGTATGTAAGTTAGTTCTGTGTGTCTTTTTATTTTAGGGATGAGTGCAGCATCTGGAAGGATCCTTTGCCTGCCTAAACATTCTTCCAAACCTCCCAGTCTGTATTAAACTCAGTGTGGACCAACTCACAAATATCTCTGTCTTCCGAGTTTTCCTCCTGTTTTCATCTTTTCCTTAAGAAGCCATCAGCCTGCTGCCCTCACACTTTTTCTCATGGACAAAGAGGGTAGAAGGGATCTTGAATGGCTACTGAATCCCTCTCCATGTCCCAGGGCAGCTATTTCTGCCCAGTAAGCCTACTCCTCCCACTTCACAAAACACAAATGAGGAAGCAGTATCTCGGGGTAGTCAGGGAAAAGCGGTGACTTCTTAGTCACTCAGAAATCCCTGACTTGGACAAAATTATTACACATTGCAGTGGGACAGCAGAAGTCAGTCTCATGGACAGAATCCCAGAATCCCAGAATTATTGAGGCTGGAAAAGATCCCCAAGATCATCCAGCCCAACCTGTGACCTGAGATCACCACATCAGCTAGACCAGACCACCAAGGGCCACATCCAGTCATTTCTTAAACACCTCCAGACAGAGGAACTCCCCCACTGCCCTGGGCAGTTCAGTCCAGGCTCTGAGCACCCCTTCTGTGAGGAAGGACTTTCTAACATCCAGCCTAACCCTCCCCTGGCAGCTTCAAGCCCTGCCCTATCATCCTGGTGCTCACTGCCTGGGAGAAGAACCCAAACCCCTTTTGACTGCAACCTCCCTTCAGGGAATTGTAGAGGGAGAAGGCCCTCCCTGAGTCTCCTCTTCTCCAGGCTAAACAAATCCAGCTCCCTCAGCCTGTCCTCATCAGCCTTTCCCTCTAGTCCCTTCCCCAGCCTCCTTGCTCCTCTGGACCCACTTCAGCCCCTCAGTCTTTCCTGAAGTGAGGGGCCCAGAGCTGCCCCCAGTACTCAAGTGGAGGCTTCCCCAGTGCCCAGGACAGGGGGAGAACAACATCCCCAGTCCTGCTGGCCACGCTATTGCTGATCCAAGCCAGGATGCCATTGGCCTTTAGTGCCACTTGGGCACCCTGCTGCCTCCTGTTCGGCAGGCTGTTACCCAGTACTGCCAGGTTCCTCTGTACTAGGTCACTCATCCCCCAGTCTGTAGCTGCAGGGGGTTATCGTGGCCAAAATGTAGGACCCTGCCCTTGGCCCTGTGTTGTATGAGCACAACTTGGGTACAACACACATATATTAACCATGTGATGTAGACTTAACCGTTCAACATAACACATATCCTAGTAGTTGCAGTTGACCTGAGTGTAGTAATATAAAATGAGGCATAAAATAAGGATGTGAAGAGGATTTTGTCCATCCCAGAGCCCTGGAAAAAGACCAGGTATAAATCAAGACCAGAAATCTCTTCCCTGAGGTTGTGCTGGGGGAATTCAAGGATAGGACATGACAGTCTACCTGCTCTCCCCCAAGGCTGAGTGGGACCTCAGCACATCCCTATTAAGGTGCAGGTTCTTCTCCCCCCTAAGCTGATCCATAAGGGACAGTGCCCTTGAGGTCAATCCACAGTTCCACCACCACAAGGTAAGTTTTTAATGTGTTGTGCCTCATGTGTAGCCAGTAATAAACATGAATTGACTCTTAGTGCCATACAGTAATAAACATAATAAACCCCAAGTGGCACCAGGGGAGGATTTAGGTTGGACATCAGGAAAAATCTCTTCCCTGACAGAGTGGTCAGGGGTTGGAACAGGCTGCATAGGGAGGAGAGGAGTCGCTGTACCTGGAGGGGTTCAAAATCGAGTATATGTGGCCCTAGGGAACAGGGTTTAGTGGGTAGGGTGGGGTTGGGTTGATGGCTGGATTGGATGATCTTGTACGTCTCTTCCAACCTTAATGATTCTGTGATTCTATGAACTGACTGACCAGCCTGCCATGTGTGCTGAGCATCAGAAACCACCCAAACAGAGCCATCCTGATGTTTTTCTTTCAATTAATCTTTGAACATGCCACAGCACCCACAATGAGAACAGCATAGTCCCCTGCATTCTCACCATCATCCACAGACTCTTCCCACTTACCTCTGCAGAGGAACTGCTGAACAGCCTCTGTTCCTGCACTGCAAATGTCAGGCGATGGGTAGGTCATGGAAGAAGCATCCAAGGTCAGTGTCTTCAAAGGAGAACACAGAGCTGCAAGTTATTCTGGTGGCCCAGCCAGAGCCCAACTGCAGTAATGCTGCAGCTCACCAAACACACCTACAGAGTGGTAATTTTACGGTACCCTAAATTCTGACATAAATACAAGTTTGTACTGAATTTCCACTGCATGTTGACACCTTTCAGAGGTGACTTCATTGTCTTTTAACTGGGAACTTCTGAGCTGGTGGAACAGCTACCTGATGCAACTGTTGGAGCGATGTCTTTAAGCACTAGAGGGATAGCGTTTCTTAATTAGACATTTTCCACTGATTTCTGTGAGCTGCTGCCCTTGCACGTGATGCATGGAAGGGACAGTGATCCAAATGACACAGACAGCAGAGGGGTACTAGTGAGAACAAGCAGAAGGACCACTTGCTGGTTTGTCCTGCAGCAGCCAACAGAAGGACCTAATGTTGCATCTAGCAGAGAAGGGCACAACAGGAAGGCCCAGAAAGGAACCACTTCATCAAGCATGGAGCATGTGGAAACAGATCCCAGATACCCCATCTCAGAGACCACCCACAAGACAAGTGAAGCCTCATGTTGTCTGTTCTATACAGAATACCATTTATTCATCCCTCGTGCTGGTGCTTGAGTCAGCCCTGTTGTCAGACATTCACACAGTTTAGTACTGAGGGGTTTGGCAGCCAGAAGGCAACACAGCCATTAACATCTGCACACTTACTCCAGTTGGAACCTGCACTCCAGGGAGACAGAATCCTATGGAAGCTGACACTGAGTCAGAGACCTGATACAGCAAAGGATCCAAAAGCCCCACTGGAAATATCCTGTCTGCTCGTTTGGAATCAGCCGTGGTAGAACGCAGCTGAGTCAGCCAGTTCGTGCTCTCAGGTAGACAATATCCAGTGGTTCACTCCCTGTGGATCACTTTCATCATGATTAAGCCACAGCAAAAACTGTTCAGAAGAGGCTTAAGTAAGAAGAACACAAAAACCCTGCTTTGGACACCATGAGCCACTCACAGTCCTGTTACAATCCCCCACAGTGGGTCCTGCCCAAGCCCTAAACATTCCCCTTCCACACTCAAATTAGGATCATATTGAGAAGTAGGAAGGGAAGAAGCCGGCAGCACAATGAATTGCCTGTGAAGGGGGTGGCTGGGTGTGTACCTCCAGTGTGCGAACATGAGCCAGCACCCGTGGCAGCTCTTGCAGCACATTCTCGCTGACATCCAGCACGCGCAAACTCCGCCAACCACTCAAGGTAGCAGGCAGCTCCTTCAGCCTGTTACCTACAGAGAGAAAAGTCACTCAATACCACATAACTTTTCCAGAGCAGGACCCACCAAGTTGCTGGAACTCTGAACCACGTGACTCAAGTTCTGTGCAAGGGAAACTGAGGTATCATGGATCACAGAAGCTTTCCAAAGGCTGCTGCTGCCCACCAGGGCAAATGGGGATCAAAATACACTTGCAATTCAGTTTATCCAGGCTGAGTGCTCTGCTTGCTTTACACAACTGCTTCTGCCAAAGGTCACCTGCTTCTCTTATGCTTGAATGTGCAGACAGACTTCTTAGGTTGGTCTAAATGATTATCAGAGGGGACAAACCCTGGACAGGGACTGCTTTTGCAGGACACTCACAGCTCAAGGTGGGTCTTGTGCTTTGAAAAGAAGATGTGTGCCTAGAACCCTCCCAGGCGTGAGGCAGCTGGGACTCTGAACTGCTGCGATCAGGCACAATGACCCAACCACCTCTCCTTTGGCAGAATGCAAAGAGCTGCATGAAAACATCACAGGGACCAAGCTGTTTGACCCAAGAGTCATGAGTTGAACCACATGGCAGGGAACCAAGGCAGACAGTGAGTGAATTTACTAAGAAGCAGCTGAACACCCCCCAATCATTTCTAACACCTCAGGGAATTCTTGGGACTCACTTTCATCTTATATGGTTTCTCTGGTCTTGACAACTACTAGAATTCAACTTTTTCTTGGGCTCTTCCTTAGTACTCAGAGCATAAACCATTTGGTGCCTGCTTTGGTGTAAAGGTCATTATTCAGCTCAACACAACCAAGAAGTAACATTGCCTTGTCCAGAGCACCACCAAGAAGCATGAGCCATACCTTTAACATTGAGCACCTGGAGCTGGGCAAGGTCTCCTATAGATTGCGGAAGACACGTTAACAAATTCTTGTCAAGGTTCAGAACCTAAGGCATTAACAGAAAAGATATTCAAGCTATCCTTTATACAAGTGTCAGGTCTTCTCTATGCCTGTGCTGGCAGGACTACTTAAAAGCTCAGAAGGACAACCTGAAATTGGCTTTACCCTATACTTTCTGGGTTAAAAAAGTGTTTTCCAGAAGCCTGGGTATAGGGTACTGTGTAGCTACCACATGCAGTAAGAAACCCTGTTCACAACCAACAGCAGCAGATGCTGAAGCCAGATGGAGGAACTCAGAAGCAGCGTCTACACCTCTGGGGCAGCACTCCCCCACTCTATCTCCCACAGTGAAGCAGTGGCTGAACCTAAAGCTGCACCCCCAGCAATCACATACACTGCACCAAGTTCTCAACACAATCATACTAGGGAGAATGGTAAAACCTCAATATTCTGGGAAATCAAAGCAGCAGAAGCTCCAGCCCTGCTTGCTCATTGCACCTGCTTGGCAGTGTGAGCCCCTGCACTGTACTCAGACTATGTACCTCACACACCTGCTCTTCTGTTCTCTTCCCCTGCTGTCCCTCTCCAACCAGGCAGTTCAAACCACACTCAAGACAATGAGATATGAGCACCATCACTTAAGCTGTGATCAGTTACAAACCAAAGAGCAGTTAACCTTGATTCTTGCCGCGCTCTATGGATGCTTAGGATGCATCTCTTACCTGAAGAGATGTCAGCTGACCAATGTCAGTGGGAAGCGATGTCAGCTGGTTGTCATGCAAGTCTAAAACCTGGAAGAGTAGATGATTTCACCAAACAAGGCTGGGAGAAGAATCATGGTGCAATAACTTCATTCAGTCCTGGAGACCCCAGTATGAGAAGGACATGGAACTGTTGGAGCGAATCCACAGGAGGCCACAGGCATGATCAGAGGGCTGGAGCACCTCTGCTCTGGGGACAAGCTGAGGGAATTGGGGCTGTTCAGTCTGGAGAAGAGGCAGCTTCAGGTACCTGGATGGACTCCAGAAAAGCTGGAGATGGACTTTTGCTGAAGGACTCTAGCAGTAGAACAAAGAGGATGGATTCAAGCTAAAACTGGCGAGATTTAGATCAGATCTTAGGAAGAAATTCCTTCCTCTGAGGGTGTTGAGGCCCTGGAACAGGCTGCTCAGGGAGGTTGTGGCTGCTCCATCCCTGATAGTGTTCAAGGCCAGGTTGGATGGGGCTGTGGGTAATCTGGTCTGGTGAGAGGTGTCACTGCCCATGCAGTAGGTTGGAACTGGGTGAGCTCTGAGCTCCAGTCCAACCTAAACCAGTCTATGGCTCCCTTCCAATGGGACTTAAGTTTTCAAGGAGACACGGGCACTTAATTCTTGTAGCTCTTTTGAAAACTGCAGCCTCCATACATGGATAAACACAAAAATACTGGCAAAGGCAGTGGCGCCAAGGGAGTTGCTACATACAACTGGGTAAATAATCTCCGCGGAGCTAGTGTGGCAGAAAAGGCCATTCTGTGCAGGATCAGTGAGCTGAACTACTCCAACACGACCCAGGCACAGGGAGAGGGCAGCAGGACTACACCTGGAGACCTTCCTACATGGGGCGAGGTGTGCACCACAGAGCCTCTGCCTCCTCTGGAACCACAGCACAGGATGGTGGAGCCGACAGCTATCAGAATTTATGGGACATTACACTGACACAGCCCCATCCACACAGAGCCACCAGCTTTGGGGACATTCATCAGTATACCCCAGACCATGCTCAGCCCTGATCGACCACCTCCATAAAGGCTGTTCAGTGGGAGAAGTGTGGGATTATGAAGAGGATAAACGAGCCCTGGGACTGACGATGATTTTGGTGCAGACAGCCAGACAGAAGGGATTTCTTTGTGCTAGTGTGCTTTTATGCAGCTAGAACACAAGGAAAACAGGCTGCAGTTAACTGCTAAGAATCACAATTACCTTGACAGTGATGAGACTCAAGAGGCTGCAGGACTTTGGAACTAAAGATGTCAGATTATTTGTATGAATAATCAGCACCTGAGAAGGAAAAAAATCCTACTGAAACGTGAACACAAGAGACACTGCCATCTAGAACAAGAGCATTTGTTCAGATTTAACTGCAGAAGCTGTGGAAGAGCTTAACATCCTATTCAGCATCATATAAAACAATAAATGGATTCTCAGAGTAGGTCAAACAAGTGTTAAATATCATGAAAGCTACACAAGAGCCTAGTTTCTTACAGGAGAAATATCAAGGTGAGATAGAAACAATCACCACTCAGCTCTAAAGCACTCAGGGAGGATTAGTCCTGCCCAGCCTGCTCTCCATGTGCTACCACACGAGTGGCCAAACTCATTACAAGCCAACTTCTGAAGCAACATACAGTCACACGTGATCACTGCAAACACAGCAGTAATGTTGAAGCACAACGACAGAACTCTCTGGTAACTTCTGATGGCAATGTTACCTTTTTCTGTAAGACTTTACAAGTTGCAAAGGCCCCGTAAGGAACCTGAAAAGAAAAAACGGTTGTGTCAGACTTCTTGAGACACTGTGAGCACTTGGAGAGCACCTGCCCATAATGTCTGGGTTAGGAACTTAATGAAAACATTTGGACCACTCGCTGGGTAATGAATTGGCTGGATGGTCGCACTCAGAGAGCTGTGGTCAACGGCTCAAAGTCCAAATGGAGAGCAGTGCAGAGTGCCATCCCTCAAGGGTCGGTACTGGGACCGGTGCTGTTCAACATCTCTGTCAGTGATACGGACTGTGCCCGTATCAGCAAGTCTGCCAATGACACCAAGCTGTGTGGTGGGTGGACACGCTGAAGGGAAGGGCCTGTCCAGAGGGACCTGGGCAGGATGGAGAGCTGGGCCAGTGCCAACCTCATGAGATTCAACAAGGCCAAGTGCAAGGTCCCACAATTTGTGCTGGCAATCCCAGCACAAATACAGGCTGTGTGGGAAACAGACTGAGAGCAGTCTTGAGGAGAAGGACTTGGGGATGTTGGTCAACAAAAAACTCAACACAAGCCAGCAACGTTTGCTTGTGGCCCAGAAAGCCAACTGCATCCTGGGCTGCAACTGGAGAAGAGTGACCAGGCTGAGAGAGTTGGGGCTGTTCAGCCTGGAGGAGACTCTGGAGAGATCTTAGAGCAGCCCTCCAGTACAGGAAGGGGGCTACAGGGAAGCTGGGGAGGGACTGTTTCCAAGGGCTTGGAGTGGTAAAGGCAGGGGGAATGGTTTCAAGCTGGAAGAGGGGAGGGTTAGACTGGAAGTCATGAGGAAGTTCTTCATGATGAGGGTGCTGAGACACTGGAACAGGTTGCCCAGGGAGGTTGTGGCTGCCTCCTCCCTGGAAGTGTTCAAGGCCAGATTGGCTGGGGCCTTGAGCACCCTGGTCTAGAGGGGGGTGTCCCTGCTCATGACAAGGGGGTTGGAACTAGATGATCTTTAAAGTCCCTTCCAACCTCAGCCATTCTATGAATCTGTGAAAACACAAGCAATACTTTACCTTCTGCTGTTTCTGGCCCAGAACAGCAGTACTTCCCAGTCAGCTTCCATTTAAATAGCCTGCAGTGGCTCTGCACAGCCAACAGTGTTGAACACAGCCCAGAACACATTGAGGCTGAGGCAGAAGACTAAGTCTTGCGTGACTCAATATTCTATGATCAGATGCCTCAAGAGTTCAAGCAAGTTTGCAGTTAGGTCCCATACACGCATGTTCTACAGCTTTGCAAGCTGGGTGAACGTACTTTATTGGGTTGACTGGGAAAAGCGAGCCATGGAAAGGACTGATTGTCCCCTTACGTGTCAAGCTCTGCAGGAGAAGGGCCATCACAAAATGGATCCAGCCCGTGCCAGCCGAGGCACTGAGCACCACATGCTCTGCAGCATGGACCTCACATTAGCCAAACTGCTGTGCAGAACTGATTTTAAGACTAAAACTGCCACCCTTTTTCCCAGGCTGACTCATCCGCTGTCCCAGGTGACTCACACCCTACACACAAGATGCAGTTGGCTTCTGATCTTGGAACAAAGAAGCCAAAGCTTCAGCAAAGCCAGTTCACAGTGCACAGAGGACAGCTGTCCTCTCCAGGATGGCCCCACACCTCTCCCCAGCACCACTGCTTTATCTCTCAGCAAATTTGGCAAAGGCACCCTGTGATAAAGGGTTCCCTGGTTACCAACAAGTTTTAGGAACACATGGCAGTGAATAAATGACACAAAACCAGGCTTCTGCTTACTCAGAGTGCCTATCTGACACAGTGAAGGCTTGCCTCCTCTGCAAGCATGGCAGCCTGTCACTATGCACTTATACGCCAGCAGACAGCTTGTTCATAATTTAGCTGGCTGACATGAAGAAAGCAAGCTGGAAGTGAGAATTCCAGCCTTAACCAGCAGCCTGGAAACAGTGATTCTCACTTATATTGAAAAATAAGTGCAAGTGACAGACTCTGTAGCTCTAAGATTAGAAACAGCCTTGGGAAAACAAATTCACTAATGACTTGCAAAATTAGGCCATAACACCCCAAACTAGGGTCCTATCAAGGTACTGCTGGTGAGTTTGGGATGGGTCTATCCTGCCATCTTGTCAAGAGCATTCCCTGGATAAAACGACTTAAACCTAAGAAGGTAGATTTGGATTAGACATAAGGAAGAAATTCCTCCCTGTGAGGGTGCTGAGGCCCTGGAACAGCTTGCCTAGGGAGGCTGTGGCTGCTCCGTCCCTGGAAGGTTGGATGGGGCTCTGGGCACTCTGCTCTGGTAAGAGATGTCACTGCCCTTGGCAGGGGGCTTGGAGCTTGATGATTTTCAAGGTCCGTCCAACTCACACCATTGTGTGATCCTATGAGGCGTTGAGGAAGTGTCAGGTAGTACAGGCAACCTCCCACAAAAGAAAAGCAGAAGCTGCAAGGCAGAGCTCAGCAGACACAAGAAGAGGCAGAGCAGTAACACCATTTCTGTCTCAAGGCTCACAGACATGACACCGAATCCGGCAGTTGGTAACAAGAAGCAGATGGAGAACTCAAGAGCTGTGAGCTACTACTGGAAATTGTAGAGAACATACCTCTGAGAGTTCACATTTGGATATGTCAAGAGTGTCATCAGCACCAGCTTCTTTCGCCTGCAGAGAGAACACAGGCACCCATAGAACTAGACCAGAAAGAATGGCCTCTCGCTGTGTGTTGACTACACTGCTCAGCTGCTCCCCACCTAGAGATTGTAACTACAGTTCTCTGCTGCAGTGATATAACCCAGCAATGACACTAGAAGCATAAGGTGTGCTGCTACAGCTGCAGCTAACAACTGGGACACCAAATGTAGGAAACCCATGACTACTGGCAACATGATTACTGGTATCACCGGGACATACGGATTCACCTGGCATCAAGGACTGGACGCAGAGAAGAGACCTCGGTTTTGCTTACCAGGCACATCTGGTATTCAAGGCGCTTCCGAGCATCATCGCTGGGTTTCTTCTTACGGAAGAATAGGGGCATCTTTAGTTCCAACTATAACTCTGTCTCAGCAGCACAAATGATCAGCATAAAGGCAGAGGGCTCCTGGAGTGCCTCTGCTGGGGAGCCTGGACTATGGGACTGTGCTCTAGTGTAGGGAAAAAAAGAAATTAGAAAAATCAATGTCTCAGCAGATGTCTCTGATTGAGCCCCCCCCGGATCAAACAGGCAGATTCCAGCATTCCTCCACAACAGCACTGCTAACGCGAAAGAACTGCTGCGTATCTGAGAAGGACTGACTGTCTCAGCCATCCCTGGGCAATATAAATTAAGCCAAGCTGACTTAATTAGTGATCAGGAAAACAAAGGGTCCACTTCAGGACAGGGATTAAAATAGCTGTAACTGTGTGAAGAGTTTAGGTATCAGAGACAAACCCCAAACTGTTTAAACTCACAATCAATTCTGGCACGTTAAATAAACAACTGTAAAATGCTCTAGAATAAGACTGGGCTGGAAACCTCAAACACTCCTGCACCTAAGATCCAGCACAGCTGCCTTTCCCTTCTCTGGCAGGGGCTAATAAACAGGACCCTGAAGACACAGACAGCTGTTTGCAAGGAACTACCTGACTTCTGAGTCTAGGAGAGCCTCCTCTGGTTCATCACACAGCCTGACCCAGCTGCTTCCCGAGATGTAACAGGGACCCCAGATACGCATCACCATCAAGACGCCCAAGCTCAAATCTGCTGCTCAGCTGTACAGGTTGTTTTGCTCTTTAAGCAAAGATTGCTGACTGGACACCCCTAACTCTAAGGGGACAGATGAGATCCACGTGAGAGTGCTGAAGGAGCTGGTG